>JAFBJW010000180.1:749575-814957 GCA_016785235.1 Pseudorhombus dupliciocellatus
TGTGTGTGAGTGTGTGTGTGTGTGTGTGTGTGTGTGTGTGTGTTTGTGTGTGTGTGCGCGTGTGTTTGTGTGTGTATACAAAAAAAAAAAAACGAGAGAGTGCACATCTGTGTGGCGGTCTGGAAGCAGTCCATCTCAATGCTATGGGCAGATAGCATCGCCACACATGACTGCAACCCACAGTCAGACTGACAGGTATAAACATATAGCTTTCAGCGGACGAAGCGAGAGGGCGCAAAAGTTTACTTCTAAAAAATCAGCTCCCTCTGTCTACTCTTTTTTTCTATTTACAGCTAAACATCAATTGTGCTCGGCTGTAGACTAAAAACAATGATCACTGTTTTAATATCAACAGCGCTTTATTGAGCCAAGCCCAATAACTCCAGACATAGTGTCCTAAAATATCCCTGCCCTACATGGCAATAAAAGTTAAGGACTTTTACAGATCATGCAGCCAGTCTGCCTTCTCTCTCTCTCTCTCGCACTCCAGCGCTTCAGCACTCTTCTTCCGTCCTTTTCTTTTTTCGCCAGTCAACAGCAGGAAATGATTCTGTCTCCACTGCTTGTCTATTTTCTTTTTCTCCTCTCTTTGCTCTCTCGCCCCTCTCGGGAGGCGATGGCAGGAGTTGGTGTTTCATAAACTCATCTCTGGTTTTCGCATCATGTCGGCTCATTGAAGAAATATGCTGCACCCCATTAGAATTAACTATAGATCTCGTTTGGATAAATTCTTATGCACCTGTTTATACATATTAGTGTCTGTTATTATTGGATAATGTGTGTCTCTGACTTCCTAGAGATTCCAAAACCATGAGATTTGTATTTTGGAGTGACTATGCTGAGACCTATTTATAGCTTATTAATAATTAAATGTATGAATAATTATTAATTTGTACTATTCTTACTTAAGAATGAACAATGATGATGACAAAATAGCTGGAGGTTATTTGTCTCATAAACAATTTATCATTTTATTTCATGATCAATATAAATTAATTACGTATATGTTGTATATGCTCCATACTTCCTTACAGTGTGTGTGTGTGTGTGTGTGTGTGTGTATGGACTTGCAAAAGTGTTGATGACCTCATCACTGCTTGCAACTGCAGTGAAACCTCACCTCTCTGCACCATGACCAGAGTGAGCTGGTACACACGCACACACACACACACACACACAATGTTCTTAAACCCCTGTTATTGTCACATTACTCTAACAACCACATGTGAGCGTACCTGGTGTCCGAAGGGTCTGGAACATGAGATTCACTGTTCGATTTCTTCACCTGCAGAGAAACCAGAGCACAGGAAATATTATGAAACATGCACACATAGAGCAGTAACATCTGATCTTAAGTCACCACGAAGTTAATGAACATCAGATTCGACTTCTGAAATGTATTAAAATGCAAACCCCACAACAACTCACTGCCGAGCGCTGCAGCCACCTCGCTGACTCAAGCGCTAACGGGCATCTAAACGACTGAGATTAACTTTCCCTCGTTCACCTGTGACCCTGCTCCACCCCTAGCCCCAGCCCCTTCCTCGACCCTTAAAGAGTCGAGAGGTCACGGCAGGGTCATGTTAGGTCACCGAGCTCACTCTTCACCCTTAAACAGGTCAGCGTTGACACTAAATCCAGCATCAACTTTGGGGGGTAACCAAGACATTTGGTCGTGTCAATCACTCCAGCACTGTTTTTTTTTCCCGTTCATCAAACACACAAAAAAAAAGAATTGGGAAAAAAAAACACTTCAGCCTTCAGCCTCAGTGCCTCACCACCCCAGAGTGCTCGCGCCACCCTGGTTTTTTTTTTTTTTTTTTTGCATTTAGTGTGTGTTGCTGGATGTGAGGGGACATGGAGCGAGACAACGGACCAGCGGTTCTCTATTAAAATTCCTCTCTCTTATTTGGAACAGGAACTAATTAGAACAGTAAATGCAGGGCGGAGCGAGGACCAATGTGTACCAGCTGCCCTGTAATCACTGTGTCAACACACTGTCGAGGTGCAGGGCACGCGCAAGGTGCCAAACACACACACACACGCCACCCATGAAAGCACACACATGATCCAATTCTCCCAGGCAGCACATATCCAAGCCATTTACACATTATCGCAATCACAGGTAGGTATACAGAGAGAGTGCATGGCCAAGCAGACACTTAACTCCAGGTATGTGGAAACTAGGACAGAAAGGCTGCCTGACTTTGGGCAGTGTGTGCGTGTGTGTGTGTGTGTATTGAGTTATGGTTCTGATTAGAGGATCCTGCTGAGAGCGAATAAGAAGCAGCACTTAGCTGTTTAACACAGGGTTCAAAGGTTAGTCGGTGCCCTTGTATGGATCACTTTACACACACACACACATACGCACACACTGCACAAAGTCAGACACACACAAGCCACTTTCATGTCATGTTTCATGCTTTACCGAAATTTAACAAGGCTGTCAGTCACGGCATCAGCAGCATGGCCGTGAGAAACTGCAATCCACATGTAACGCGCACACAGAGCTGCGTAGAAATGAGGGTGTGTGTCTGTGCACGCACAGCCCTCATGTTTGCACGCGCACACACACACGCATACGCATATGGAAACGCATGACCCGGCTGTTTCTGTCTCAACATGATCTGGGAAAACACAAGCACATGCAGGCTTTGATCCTGAAAAGCTTTCATCGTCGCGCTTCATCCTTTGCACACTTTCTCTCACTGACGGCATCCCGGAGCGTCCAGCCTCTTTTATCACTATTAGAAATATTTGTTCCACATTTTAATAACTAGAATATATACATGTAATTTATTTCACTGGTTTTCTAGTTCATTCATTGTTTAAAAAAAAAAAATCTGTCATGTGCTAAAACCTGTTTTTTCATTTCATTAACCAGAACTTTTACTTCATCCACTCCATGATGTTTATGATCCAGTCGGGACCCATTGAAATTACACCACACCAACTGAGGTAAAGGAAAACCCGTTGTTCAATAATAAAGCTACTCAACCGGATCTTTAGCATTCAGCATTCATGTGCTCAGCCGTATTCTTCCTCTTTCTGCCTCTCGCAGGAAAACAAGCGCAATTTCATCTCCAACAACAAAATAAAGGGCCTCTTCGGGCCCTGAGAGGTGGCCACAATGCCTGAAGTACCCACTTGTGTCACCTGAGCCACTTTAATAGGTGACCTTTGACCCGGTTGGCTGGGTGACCGGACTAGAACACAGCCCGCCTGCCTCAGGGACTCCCTGAGGGATAAATACAGGTACCCGTGGTAATTAGCACTAATAACAATGATTTATTTAAGGGGACTACACACTGATCTGTTTGTGTTGCTACCTGCTCATGACATTTATCATCTAACGGGTGTTGAGATAAAGTGACCTTAAAAGGCAGTGGAGAAACAGTAAGTGTGGGTCAGGGATAAGTAAAAGCAGTTTTAGCTCGAGGTTTTCTGTTGTCCCCTGTTTTTGTTTATAGTAAGTTCACCTGGGAAAATTAATAAAAAAGGTGCACCGACATAGTTTCTGTTATTGTTTCTGGCAAACTGCGAAAAGCGCGATGTGTTTCTGGTAATAACCCAACCCATCTGCAACGGGACATCTGATACCATGCATAGAGTTGCACACATAAAGAAAGAGAGAGAAAGAGAGAGAGAGAAAGAGAGATGCACACGCTAGGGCTATATGATGACTTCAAGAGTTTCACTCTGCTCTGTAAGAACGGCTCATTTGAAGAGCATTTTCCTTTCAAAATATTCTCCTTGAGGTAAAAATAAAAACCACTGTCACAGGTAATCCTCCTGCTTTGACGTGAATCGTGAATTTGTTAACACATTTTTTCGAGAAGAATTAGACACGTTCCTATTACTTCAAAAGCTGCCACTCCAAATTGAGAATATCAATGATTGACAAAGATTGATAATCTAGATGATAATAATGATAATGTTATGATACTGATATAGGTCACTCAAAAGAAAAACAAAAATATATTCTTATTGTTCTTATTCTTCGTGAATTCAACTTTTCTTAATTAGTTGTGGAATGACAGCTGTTACCATAAACTACTACACCTATTATTTCCTAAATATTCAACTGTCAATAACATTATTTATTGTGTAATTTTGTGAGATAAAATTAAATTTTAAATATTTAATACATTGACACTATAGAAAACACTACGACTTGCTCATTTAAAAAAAAATAGATAGATAATAAATAATAAATAAAAATAAAATGAATTTGATGAATTTGAACCATTCACACACACACACACACACACACACACACACACACACACACACTCTCTCTCTCTCTCTCTCTCTCTCTCGCTCACAGAGTTAAAGATCCATTCTTACCTCAGGGTGTAATCAGGTCAATTAGGAGTCCAATACTTCCACAAAGCATTACAGAGTTGTACGATCCCAGCAGCTTCCCGTCACACACAGTCCCCCTTGTCTCTCTCTCACACACACACACACACACACACCTCAGCTCGGCTCTGTCTACCTGCCTCTCACTCTGCACTGGGGGTGCCACGTTTTTCTGTTGTTTTAGCTCTACAGGAGAAAATGCATGATTTTCTCTGTGCCTCCTTCAGGCTGAACAAACATGCAGGGTTTGAAAAAAGAGAGAGAGAGAGAGAGAGAGCGTATCGACTACTCCTCCTCTGCGTCTCTGAGGTCAATCTACACACAGCTCCTGTCTTCTTCGAGTAATGGGGAACATTTCACTCGTCCTGTTTCCTTCCACCTCTGCCTCCTCCCCCTCTTTTTCTGTTCTCTTCTCCTCCTCCTCCCCTCTCTCTCTCTCTCTCTCTCTCTCTCTCTCTCTCTCTCGGCTGTCACTCACTGCACACTCACTCAAGCTCAAACCAAAGGACTGTTTAAATATGTAAAATGTGGTTCGTTGTTTTGTGTGTTTGTGCGAGTCCATCGTCAAATACACACACAAATTAACTCCGCTCCACATTGTGATTGTAGCTCGTGTATGAAAATATCACAGTGATGAATTTCACATGTTAAACTCAAACAAGCTGCAGCCCCCTACAAACCCAAAACACGCGCGTTCCAGCTCTCGCGTGGTTTCTCCCAGAGAGTTTGAACGGTAAACAGGCACGTGGGGTGGATGTATTGTTGATGTAGAAAGTACATGCCACGCCATAATCACCCCCCCCCATACACAGCCACCCACACACATGCTCCCTCACCTGAGCACACACATCCAATCTGTGCTAATTGGAACCACATGCGCTGCACGTGTGTGTCATGTGTGAAGTGTAGCCATGTCAAAAGGCCAGGTGGAGGTGTGTGTGTGTGAGTGTGGGGGTTCTCCCAGCTGACTCGAGCTAAAGATGGCACTCTTTCACTGTTGCTGTCGCCGTTTTATCAGGGCCGATAAAAACGGGGAAAAGGGGAATGAGGTCAAATTACTTTCACACATACTTTCTGACTCCTCTTCAAAACTTTCAAAGGGTCAGTTCCCTCAGCCTGGGTTTAAAACATACATTTCCTTGCATCTTAAAATGCAATTAACATGCATTAATTTTAACAGGCAGCAGACAGCAGTTATAACTTACAGCCTCACCCATAAAAATTCCAAAAATGTGTAAAGGAGATTATTGGCGTGAAGTAAATGTAAGACCCTTTACAGTTGCAGTACATGTACAAGGCAACAGAAAGCAGCTGAGAGGAGTGACAAATGAAAACAGGCCCAGAGACCAATTTGGAACAGGGCCATTGTCTCCAACTGTGAACCGGCCACCTTTAGCTCTGTCACCATGGCGACAGCATGCAGCCCCTCCCTACCACATTTATCCCCCAAATTCCCAATAAACACGTTGATTGATAGACGGGCTGCCTGCAGACCTGCGCGTGCGTCTATCGGCTGCTGTGCGTGTGGGTCCAGGCGCGTCCTTGTGCGCGCGCCGGACGAGCTGTCAGAACAGATTAGGGTGTTGCCGAAGCGCTTGACAACTCAAGCACTTTATTATTAGCCAGGCAGGACCCGATCGGGAGGGGGTCGTCCAAAAACATTCCCCCCCCCCCAATGAAATATTTTCACAGCAAGCAGAGACGGTGAGCAAAGGAGGTGTCCCGAATCTCGCCTGATGAAATAGACAAAAAAGGGAGGGGAGAAAAGAAAAACAAAACAGTAGCGTGGCATGGGTACAGCAGAGCAGTGAGGTGTGCCAAGAAAGCAACTAGTATATCACAACAGCTAAATGACAGGAGTTGGCTCGGTTTTTGTTGACTTTAGGAGTGTTTTTAAAGTGTCAGACAGAGGGGCCTCGCTCCTTTTAAGAGGCCCTCGAGAACAACTTTGTTCTTCAGCAGGAACAACAGCACTTTATCTTCCCGTCAATGGACTGTGAGACAGACTCTCATCCGCTTTATCTCGTCCGCCACCAGGGAGGCGGCTGTCCTCATTTGGTTTGACTGTATTTCATTACTTTAAACTGTATTTGCTTGCATTTTGAGTTATCTTTGTTTTAAAATTGATTCATTTTTGTGTGACATCAAAAGCTACTTTTTAAAATCCCTTTTATTCGCTCATACCAAAAAGCCGAGTTGAGATGGCGTTCATTAGGATCTTCCATCATTAAAAAGCACATTTGGAAATGATGTTAAAGAAAACAAAGGTATAGCCAACCCCCCCCCAACACACACACACCTGTGCAATGTGATCATCCAGCCCCCCGCGTCACTGACTGCTGTGTGTCGACCACAGAACACACTCATGAAGGATGTTACTCACCACACAAACACATCCTCCACCTCTATCTCTCCTCCACATTATCTCTTTCTCTCTCTCTCACACACACACGCACCGAGTCTCACCCGATTACCTGCACCCCCCCACCCCCCACCCCTCCCCGTTCAAAGCTCTCCTCTCTCCCCATTTGTATGAGTGGTTATCGGTGCTGTAACTCAATCTCTCTCACACACACACGCACCGAGTCTCACCCGATTACCTGCACCCCCCCACCCCCCACCCCTCCCCGTTCAAAGCTCTCCTCTCTCCCCATTTGTATGAGTGGTTATCGGTGCTGTAACTCAATCCCCTTCCTTTCATGTAAAATACATTGTGCTGAGCCTCCTCCCACCCTCCACCTCTCCTACTCCACCCCCCAACCCCCCCCCAGCCCGGGGAGGTGTAAAACTATCCCTCTCTTTATGCCTCCAAAAATGCCCCTTTTTCAGGTGTAGTAGGAAGCTATAAAAGAAAAAAAAAGAAGAAGTGAGGGAGTGAAAGGGAAGAACAGGGTGAGTCTGTGGAGCAGGGAAGGGGGGGGGAGAGGAAGGAGGGAGGCGTTTGGCTGAAAAGGTACTCTCCAAAAACATCTCCCCCTCTCCCCCTCTCTCCTTCGAGGCGTACCTCTCTCTACTCACCTGTGCTCACGTGAAATGGCCGAGAGAGAGGCTTGTTGTTCCTGATGATTTGATGACGCAAAAATGAAAGTTTCTGTACCTCGGGCATCACTCGGATTTGAACCTTCGCCCAGGGAGGAGGGAGGGGGAGGAGAATCAGGACGGAAAATAGAACTAAAACTATACGCTGCCCCTCTTCATTGAAGCCCTGAGACGATATGAACAATCTGAGAAGTGAGGGAACAGCAAGCAGCCCTCCGAGCCACGCGGCCCAGAGATGTTTCGCCATTCAAGACAGGCTTATTGGGAACGTGAGCTCATGCAGCTTAAAACAGGACAAGGTGTTTTCCGGTTCACACGGTCTCCTCCATGCAACGTTAGAGAGAAACTATAACATCCTATAACATCTCAGTTTAAACTACAGTAAAGATCAGCATATTGAAATAGACATAAAACCTCCCTACTGTATTTGCTTTGCACTGGATTAACGGTTTCCTCTTTTTTCAGTGTTTGTTCAGTGTCTTGCATTAACCCTCGTGTGCCAATGTTTGCAAAGCTAAGAGCCAACAGAGTGATCTATGTTGAATGTAGGGATAAAAACAGATCACTTATAGGCTCCATACAAACTGAGACTTTAGGGGAAAGAAGAAAGCAAAAGTGCTCTGCTCCGTGAAATGAATTTTACTTTCCAAAATCATTCTTGAATCTTTCCATCACATTCATAGGAACTTGCCAGTGACCGTTGCTGAACAAGCTACTCTGTCCACTGTAATCAATCACACATTAGTCATATAAAAAATAATTAGGCCTATATAACGGCACTAATCACTCATTATACTTCTTCCCCCTGAGAATGTATTGATCACACGACCCGCGGGCTGCCTGCACTGGACATGCATAACTACTGAGTCTTTCCTGGATTCATTTCTAATTTTTTAACAATTATTAACAGTAATAAAAAGAATAATAAATAAAATAAAGCAGCAGGGGTGGACAATGCGCCTTAGCCACAGAGATTTTTGTATATTTTTTTTCATGTGACATGCTGTGACTATACGTTTAGGGGAGGAGAAGCAGTGAAGGAGCACAGTTAGAAAAGGGCTCCTCTCCATCCTGGTGGTCTTCATAGCTGCCATTTAAATTGGCTCCTCATTGTCTAGAAGAGTGAGGGGATCACAGACATGATTTAATGCAGCTTTACTCCAAGGAGACAAATGAAAAGTCACTGACGGATGTGCGTTTGTGTGTGTGTGCGGGCCGGTTCTGCACTGTTAATTGTGAAGCGTTTGGCCTCGACTGCCCCTGCTCAGCTAATCTGATGAGAGTGATTAAAAAAACAACTGGGGGAAACCTAAACCAGTCCACGGCTGACCAGACACACACACACACACACACACACACACACACACACACATCACTCAGTGGTATAGAAACACTCAAGAACACACAATGTGAAATGTCTTAAGAGTCCGGAGGTAAATGAATGAAAGAGAACTGAGTGTACAACTGAAATAATAAGTTAATTAACAGTTCATATTTCTTTATAGACACAATGATTAATCAATGAACTCAGCTGCCCTAAATAATTGATCTGAATGACTCAATGCACAGGTCAACAGATGACTCCATGTTGCATGTGTATGAGTCACAGCAGTCAACTGCTCTCCAAGGTAGATGCTGTCACAGCCTAAAGGATATAACCTTACATATATGTCCACGTCCTATGCCTGTTTGTTAACTGTGGTAATTTAAGTTGAGGCTTTTTCCAATATGCTCGTGGAGAGGTTAGTGTGAAAATTGGGGAAGAAACGGAGAAAAAACATTAGATTTATGCCCCTGTTTGTTCAGGGGCAACCGCAAGTTCAACAAGTAGCGCGGGTGCCCCTGAACAAATCTTTAATGTGTTTTAACAACCGGCTCACAGAGGAACTCTTGGTGTGAAAGGGGGATTTGAAAGAGAACGTCAAAGTGATTGGTGAAATTTGATCAAGTTTCTTTTTTACGAATGGATCAACATGTTTCAGGCCTTTAATGTCTTCTGCTCTATATATAACTGTAGGAATTGCAGTCTGTCTCCATGGGGGCCAAGTCCTGAGGCACCATGGCATATCACTATCGTGAGCTTCATTTTATTTTATCTATTAACGACAGGACAAGGATCAATTCTGAAAGGGAATTAAAAAAAAAAGGATGTTAAGGGTTAAGTCAGAACCCACAGTGAAACAGGAGGGTTTGAAATGCATCCACTGGCATTCATGTGGACTCCATGTCCTCTGCCTAGAACAGTGAGCGCTCCTCTCTCTGCTGCTGTGAGAGACCTGAAGAAACACAACACCGTCCTCCTGCAGCCCCCCACCCCGCCCTGTCCTCATCTCCGAACCCGACCGCAGCTACCGCACCCCGCTCACCCCCCCCCCCCAGCTCGGTCCCCCGTCCATACCGCATTCCCCCTTTCTGAATGCACCGACCCCTGAGCACCTCCACATCCCATGAAGAGAAATCAGTGGGGTGTGTGTGCATGTGCGTGAAACTGTGTGTGTGTGTGTGTGTATGGGCTTTTGGAAGCATGTAGGAGAGCAAAGAACTAAAAAGCAAAAAGTGCACTTGCAAATTTTCGGTGTGTTGAGAGGTCTAAAAGCCTTGGTGTATGTGATGGTCAAAATTGTGTGTTTGTGTGTGTGAGCCTGCGTGTGTAAGTGCGTGTCTATGGCAGCAGCAGCAGCAGCAGCAGCAGCATCAATAATTAAAGCTAATCTCATTAGACCTCAGATCCCTTTCAGACGCTTTTAATTAAATGATGAATGGCCTCCCAGCTGCCTGTTAAATAATGCTGCTCATGACATCACAGAGGGTGTGTGTGTGCGTGTGCATGAGAGCGCTACGACATAAGGTAGATGTCCTTAAGACCGAACACATGGGGAGACACATTAAGACAGACAGACAGAGAGGTGCGCTCTCCCATCACACACATGCCATCTGCTCTCAGATCCAATATGCAGCCGATTATTAGAAGTTACCGACGAGCGCAGGAGTAGAGTGTCGGAGAAGTCGCAAGCTGTTCCGTCATACCAGGCCCCTGAAACACTTCATATCGTCTTCCTAATAAAATCACTCACAATACCATATGTCTGCGAAGAGGGAGAGCGAGCGCAGTGGCAGAGAAAAGAGTGGGAAGGACACGGGAGTCCATGGCGGGCCGGTGGAGCGCTCCGGGCTGTGAGAGAGATAAAGATGAGGGAAGACAAAGAGAGAGGGGGACCACGGGCCAAATGCAAGAATGAGAGCAACAGGTAAAGCAGAGGACAGGTAAAGGGTGCCAAAGCGCCCCGGGCCTCCAGACAGTGTGGATCTGGCTATGAGAATACTCATAATCCCTTCTGTTTCTCGCTCCCCCACCTCCCTCCTCCCTCCTCTCTGCTCTCCCTGTCCTCCCCCCCACTCCCTCCCTCCCCCCTGCTCTCGGGCCTGGCTCTGTATCGGATTGCTGACTTCACAATAGGCCCTGAATCATCACTCCAGCCAGAGAAGGGAGAGACGGAGGGGCGGGCGGGGCCCGCGGAGAAGGTGAAGAAGGTGGGGACGGGCAGAAAGAGAGACGGGGTGACAGACAAAAAAGACAGAATCAGGGACAGGGAGGATAGAAAGTGTCTCTCTGGACATCAATGCGGCTTAAATCGAGTTCAAACCTGGTCACGAGGACAAAGGGAAATCATGAAAACATAAACTTAAAAGTGTTAATATGGTCTCAGGTCACTCAGCGCAGAGACCCCGGTTAAAGTCCATATGGCTTCAGCGACCCCTCCGCTACCTCTGATCCGAGGGAAATACAATCTCCCCACACAGCGGCAGAGGAAGTTCTCGCGGCAGGCGAAGCAGGCAGGTTCCTCCGTAACCAAAGCACAATTGTTGCAATTTCATTTCCTTCCCAGTAAAATGAGGAAATGTGCTCCATTTTTTCTTCTGGTAACCACTGGCAGATGAGCAGAGCGAAGCGAACAAAAGGTGGGCTGTGCTATCGGGAACGGGGAATAAAATGTTTAACGAGCAACAACTTCTGCTCATTTAATATTTGGAAGCGTCGACAAATCAGTGTCATCGCGTTCTTTTAAGCGTCGACTTCATCGCGTTAAAACCGGGAGAAGTGGAACATCTGGCAGTAATGTGATCAATAAAGCCAAGAATGTTGGCGTGAAGCGATGCGCTCTGATTGGCTGCGTTTAAACGAGCGGGGTCACAATATGAGACAACCTGCACCCTCCACTCAGATGACCTCAGCTGGCCCACTCCACAGAAAGTATATGTGTAAAACAGAGCAAGAAACACCTACACACACTTACACACGCACGTATGCTCTCACACAAACGCACACCGCAGACACTCAAGCACTCCTATCATGTGGTTTCCTGTCTGGTGCGTTCCTCTAGAAAGCCCACGCTGGTTGCTCGGGGTTCTAGATGGATTCACCAGTCTGTTTGGGGGTTTTTGACTCTGTCAGACGGTGATCGGCTCACAGGCCGTCTGTGACCCGCTGACCTCACACCTAGCGAGCTTTCCCAGGCTGACCAGACTCACACTCAGCTCTCAAATATGAGTTATAGATGACCTGCACCAAGCCGAGACGGAATAGTTCCCAGTGAAAGACAGATGTTTCAGTTGTTTCCTGCACCTTCAATAAAAGTACTGTGAAAGTAAAGGGTTTTCAATTTATTGAAGGTATTCGCAAAAATCAAAAATCGCCAGTTCCCTTTGTGGGTGAATCGAAAACATCCAATAAACCAGAGGACATAACCTGAGATATTGAAGAAAGAATTGATCACGTAGGGATTTAGCTGTATTTATCAACCTTATAGGAAGTTTGGCTTCGCTTATCTTAGCACATTCGTTAATACTGAGGTAGTTGTTTTGATCTCAGTGTGAGTGGCAGCTCTTCAACAGCGTCAAACTTAGACTTCTCGTCTTCTTTAGCCTCAAAAACAAACGTAGCATCCTGTCAACATCAGCTCCGGCCCAGACAGCAGAAGATACCAGCACTTCTTTTTTTACGTTTTATTGATTTCACTTATTTTAGTTTCCATCTGTCACTATACAACTTGCTGAAATATCCCAGATACTGTAAATACATTTGGGACATACAGTATAAATACATTGGGAGAGCAGCTGTCTCTGGAGATTACGCATCTCTAAGTATGTCAGAGGAACAAAAACAAGGGGCATCTTAGGATACACAGCATTTAAATACCCCCCCTTTTGTTTTCAGGCTTCTCTTTCGCTTTATCTCCCTTTTGTGGAAATCAAGAATCATGGCTTCTATTTCATGATAATATTAAATGTCCCATTTATTTCTTCCCGCCCCCGGTGTGGCTCACACGGTGCGGTGGCCAGGAGTCTGAACGTCAGACCCTCCCAGCAACGCTCAGCTGTCAACTAAACATAAATCTTAAAAGAATCACTGTACACTAAGCTGAAATTGAAGTGCGCCTCGGTGCCACAAGCAGGATGCCAGCCTACTAGAGGGGATGCCAGTGGGTAGCTGTTACACTCCACACGTCTGTGATCTGTGCACATGCCTTGTCGCTGGGCAGACTGTCCATGACGCCAATGCAATCTTGGCAATCGGGGTTGGGCTGTGCTCGTATTTAGCTACTGCTGCTGCATGTAACTTTGTGTGAATGTGTCTGTATGGGGTTGTAGGGGTGAAAGAGGGGTGCAACCCGACCCCTTTTCCTCCTCTAACCCCCCCCCCCTCTCTCTTTCTCTCTCTTTCTCTCTTTCTGTCACACACACATGCACGCACACACACACACTGGGACAGCTGCCATACTCAGGGCCTCTCCCAGTGCACCAGAGGAAAAAGGGCTATGGCGAAAAGGGCCTTTTTTCTCCTCTTTTTTCCTCATATCGCCCTCCTTCCATCTTTTTTGTTTTTTTTTCCCTTCTGGTGGTCATATGTTTAAATCCTGCAAGGCTCCCCGGGGTCAACATATGCTGCTGCTGCCGCCCGCCGCCTTCCTCTGCTTCCTAGACGTCAATCAGGCCTCTTTTGGCCTCAGTTTGTGCGAATTCAGACTCCTGCTGGTCTGGTTTCATCGAATACAAATCAATGACAATGATTTCAAATAAATGTAATTAAATAAAACATTCGACCCGAGCTGAATCAGTCTCGTCAGAATCCTCCGAGCATCACTCCGATACAACGACGTCAACAAAACACTTATCACTTTTCCTCCGAAGCGAAACAAGTATGTGACAACAGGTGGAGTGAGACACTTAAAGGGGCTAAAAGTAGCATTACAGGGTTAACCACCGGTGGCCCTGCCTTGGGCTCCTTCCAAGCGCTCCCCGAGGACCCCAGACGGCAGGCTGGCCTTCGCTAGCAGGCGGCCAGATAGGACGCCTGACCGTCACCCAGATGATGTGCGGCGACTGACGGCGTGGGTGAAAGGGCGGGGTGGAGGAAGTAAAGGGACGGGGTTGACTATAAAGGGTAGAGGGGAGGGGTGGGGTGGGGGGGTGTCAGGTGTCAACAGACAACTCCCCGAAACTTTGTGTGTGAGGTCTGCGCTGTTTTCAGTCACTGGAGCCACGCCTGCTTCAATGAAGTGGCGGAGAATGGACCACTTTCAATTCAATAGTCAACAAGAGGGAAACACTGGAAGGAAATGAATTGTATCCTGAAATTAGTTGGAAACACTCATGTTCAGTTGAGACTGAATTTAATTAGTGAAAATAGTTATTGGCATGTTTCACTGCTCTGTGACAATTTCTGGATCAAAATTATTGATTATTTAAATTGTCTGATGTCACCTCTGGGTTTTTCATTAACATTTTTTCTTGATTTCTCAACGAATCATTTATGAATCTTGAATTTTAGAAAATCCAGCATGTTCAGGGGACTAATAGTCTACAGTTTGCACATAAACATTTGGGCAGATTTGAATTAAAATGAGTATTTAATTAATTTAAATCTGGTCTATTAATAGGACAGTTGAGGTCTTGGCACTGCGGAGCCATTCTAGTTTCCGTAATGTGATCTCAGAACATTTTCCGATGACTTGAACATTAAGAGTTATTGTGGTGCTCTTGCATTTGAGACTCTGTACGGTGTAAACTGGAAACTGTGTATACACGAATGTCATCAGATCATTATAGGTTTAATTTACTGATAAATTCAAGACAACTGATCAGAAGGTACTGACCAAATATCACCTTTTTAAATCTTAGCTCTTTGATCGTATAGGTCTGCGTGGTATGATTAAAATCTGCCATTGTTCTGAGGTCTCATTTCCAACCTGAACAATTAATCAATGTCTTTGAGCCGCAGCTCAGATTCACATTATAAATGATATCACCGCCCTATTTAAAGCAGGTGATGTAATTGTGGAATATGGACATCAATATTTGATCTGTGGATAGCAGCAGGAGAAGATGGATGCTCCTCTCCTCATCTTCTTTCTCTCCGGCTTTGTGTCTTAATAATTCACTGCGTGTTTGCGTTGCCGCGCTCGAGCGCTGTACAGTTTGTGTGAGTGACAGTTCTCCAGCGGGGTCAGCTCGTAATCCGACCCGGGGCGAGTCTGACAGAGCGACACAAAAAAAGTGGGAGAAAAACAACATACTTCATGTGCTCTGTCCCACTTTGTGCTATTATTACTGTCGAGGCTGGCAGGTCAGAGAGAGAGAGAGAGACAGAGAGAGAGAGAGAGAGAGAGAGGGAGGAGGAGGAGGAGGAGGAGATGAAATTACACCTGTTCTGGTGGCTGACTAACGACTTTGAAATGCGAGTGGACCTCGCTCGCCGCCAAAATCATTTTCCCAACAATACAGCCTGATCTTTAAACAAGCAGAACTGGGACGCTGTGCTGACGCAGAGACGGCGTGCCGAGCTGAGACACTAACCACCCCTCAGGTTGTGTGTGGCTGCACGTTGCGTGTGTGTGTGCGCGTGCGTGTGTGATTCATGACTGACTTTTGAACGATACGGACGAGACACACCAAAAAAACGTTTAAAATGTTGCAATCATGAAGTGACTGGACGTACACGCGCACGTTTGTGCACGCTCATGCACGGTTCCTAAATTGATGAAAGTCACATTCACACGGACTGCAGCCATATGGTTACTGTGGCCTCGCTGGGCCACATCTGCTGTGTGTTAGCGTCCACACACACACAGGGACAGACGTGCATCCCTCCACTGCACCCATTCCTCTGACTTGTGTGGTCGATGCAAGCTAAACTCGCCACCCCCCCCCCCCCCCCCCCCCCCCCCCCCCCCCCCCCCCCCCCCCCCCCTCCCACCTCCCCCCCTCTGGTTTGGCCCCCCCCCCCCCCCCCCCGCGCCCACGCTCACATGCATACAGTAGCCTTTAACTCACCATCTGCTCGTTGAGGTCCTGTGAGGCCTCCATGGCTTCTTGTGTTGTGATCCACCGCACACTTCAGGGGCAGAGAAGAAGAAATGTAACGTGGGTGAGTGGACTGCAGTCACAAAGCATCATTTTACTGAGAGCTGTTTTATGGGGATTTTGCTGAAAAAAGTGTTTTTTTAAAAACAACATCTGGGTCTCATTGCCAAATTTGATAACTCCTCCCCCTGTCCTGAGAGGAAAACCCATCAAACGACATTAATTTTCTTTGATGTCTGTGGGCATCGGCCGGTCAGGCCGTCTGTCAGTGTGTTTATGTGTGAGCAACAGGAGACTGGAGGAGGGAAGCAGCCGCTATAACTTCAGCATATCATCTTTGGCTGAGGGTGAAGTGGAGAGATAATTGCAGAAGTAAATATCAACAATGAAAATGGAGAAGCGTAAACGATAGGTCTGCTTGGCTGGCTCAGGACCACAGACACAGTGGCTGGTTAGTGTATGAAGGCGGCGAGTGACCTATTAATACTAGACAAGGGACAGGTTGGTGCTGGAGTCTGGAGCGACGTAGGGGCCGAGATGGCCGTCTTCGGCTCGGAATGGGATGCGATGGGAAAAAAAAAATGCAGAAATGATATAGTGATGTTGCAGCAAGAGACCGAAAACAATCAGCCCAACAAAATGGCTCCTCTCGGTTTTAATGTGCAAAGGCCGCCAGGAGCGTTTGACGGTCAAACAAAAGACTGGGCTGCAGAGACACGCACTCTCATGAAAACACAAAAGTCTTTCCCTGTCATTAGAGCTGCGGTTCCCACAAAGCGTGGTAAGAGCGGCGCTGAACCTTTTCCAGTTTTCCCCCTGAGAAAACCACATTTTTAAGCATTTGATCTATTTCACCTCAGCCAAAGTGAAAAATATTTTCTGTGCACCTGCACTCTGAGGGACAGAGAGCGAGCTGCACAGTGTTATTGAGGACTTATGCCGTGAAATATGGTCAGCGGGTGAAGGTGTAGTGAAACTGTATAGCATGCAATTCAAAATAGTGCATCTGTGAAGGCTGTTGCATAAAGGAACAGAAGGGATGAAGGAATGTTTTTCACTGGTCAGGTCGGTTCGTTCCAATAACACGGGTTTCAAACATTCAATTCAAGGGTTATGTGACTCTTTTAGTTAGCTCAGAGTGTGTGTGTGTGTGTGTGCATGAGTGAGTGTGTCTATGTGGGCTCGATCCTTTAAACTCACTGGCATCCTTTTAATTTTTCATAGCGTTCAGCTCCTCCTCGCCTGAAACCGAAGACAATAATGCGTCTCTCAGGTGAATTGATTTGTGCCCAAGCTTCCCTTGACCCCCCCCCCCCCCCCCCCCCCCCCCCCCCCCCCCCCCCCCCCCCCCCCCCCCGCCCCCCCCCCCCCCCCTCCCCCCCTCCTCTCTCTCTCTCTCTCACCTTTGTGGAGGGCAGAGTCAGCTCCCTATCTGGTCGCCTTTCACTCTCTCCTTTATTTTCTTCTGGAACAGGGGATGTGTTGTGAACCATGAGCGCATGTAAACCACCCAGAGGCACATTAAAGTGTTTAACTTATACAGGCTGCTATAAATTTATATGCAAGTTCAATTTGCAGGCTATAAATACATTAAATATGTAACTCTCACAGGGAGTGGAGGGATTGTGCAGATTATGATTGCCTTTCACTTGTCGAAGCTGTTGCTTTTTTTAAAAATGAAATAGTGTAAATTACTGACAGCCTACATGGTTTGATGCCCCCCCCCCCTTGAATAAGTGCATGTGTCCCACTGCACATGAATGCCTCACACGGCCCTTTACAACCAGCCAGCAGTTACCTGACACTGCGGAGGGAATCAATAATGCCTGCCATTTCCTTCTGAGTCCCAGAAGAGAGAATTATATTTCTCACTATGGTTATTGACAGCGACTTAAGAGACACGTATGGGGACTGCGCAGGAGCAGGGGGGGGCTGTAATCCTCGGCTCTGTAACGGGCCTGTACTGCGGTAATTTCACGCTATAAAAGCCGAGGAGAGGCGCACGCAGGACAAACCGCAGACTGCTGCTGGCTGCATGGACCGGTCGGAGGGAAAACTCAAGTCATGTTACATTCGACTCAAACTTTATTGACTTAATTAATCGATTTTTAAATATGGCGCAGTCAAACGAATTCATCATCCCCCATGTCTTTACATCTTTAATTGGATAGCGTTTTGGGGGATAACTATGCCTGTCGTTAAAATCGTGTTTTATTAATAATAATACGTGCGAGGGACTAATTCTACGGAGCAGTTTTTCAAGGTCTAAAATTTTATTCCAAATGAATATATAAGTTATAAACTGCAAACATTAAGTACTATAAATAAATAAGGTAAATAAATGATCTCGAATCCGCGAGCGTAAATGTATACAATTGTTTTCGAACATTTTACATTATTTGACAGGACAGTCATCAGTTTTTTTTTTTCAGTTACACCATGACGCAAAAAATTACGCACAGTTTCGTGTCTGAACTGAATTTAATTGAAAATGTAAAAAGAAATTTATTTTTATTTATTTGTTTATTTTTGCTCAATCTATTTATGGCTGCAGGACTTTTATGACTTTTATTCCCCCCCCCCTCCCCCCCCCCCCCCAAATCTCCAGGTCTTCTCCTCTCACGCATTAATGCGCGTTGATTAAGTATGAGTCCTTAATGTGAAACCCGACCTGTGTGGATTACGGCGCAGCAGGCCCTATCACATTTTGAGTCGACGCGTAACTTGTCATGTTGTTAGGGACCGGCCAATAGCCAGAGGCAACTCAAGCCGCCCAGAGCCAAGTAGGTATAAGATTCCTATTTCCCACATATCAAATATAAACACAAACTCCACGTGGGAGCAGAGGGGCACGGGGATGATGGGAGCAAAGACCCAGTGGACGGGCCATAGTGTGAAGAGTGAAGCCCTCCATCGGTCCACCTGATGAGGATGATGACACAGTGACACTGACTTCTGTGTCTATCAGGGATTCTCACGTGTAAAGTCATTATCATATTAAGGCCTATTGTATTTGTTTATTTTATCCGTATGATCAACGTTTCTCTAGTTATAATGAAGTTGATAAAATTCTGATCAATGTCCTATTAATGTCAAAAAAGGCATTATATGAAAATGGAAATTTATATATCACCAGAAGTGTGTTTAACCGGGATAACTATTGACTACATTAAAAAAAATCTATCCTTTGATTTATTAGTAGATATCACTTTATTACAACAACTCACTTTAAAAAAATAAACGATACCGTAATTATTTTATATTGTTGTATTTTTTGTAATTCTATGGTATCATACATATTTCAATTATAGAATTAATGTTTCTTAATAAAAATACTGAATGGATCAAAGGCAATATCTGTGTCAGATGTGGAGTTATCATCCACAGAGTTCATGATATTTGTCAGAGTTGAACTACAGGGGTGCAACCGTCTGAAAAGTTAGAATCATATTGAAAATTAAAAAAAAAAAAAAAAAAGAAAAGTTACTGTACCTGTGTTAAAATGCCGTCCGTCCCAGCGAGAAACCAGCTCCCAGATTTCCTTCACTTCACTTCACTTCCTTCGCTCTCATGATCAAATGCAGCGCGTGCGTGTGCGTATGTGCGTGTGTGTGTGCACAGCTCTCCCTGCTGTCTGCAGCCTGTCAGTGACTGGACCGAGGCGCCTCACGCACTGCTGCCCATGGCCAGCCAGACACAAACACACTCAAATATGGATAAAACACTCACTCACACACGCGCGCGCACACGAGCCGGTGCAGCAACTCAAAGTTGTCTAAACAAAACAAAGAAATTACAAAGTCAATACGCGCACGTCCCGGGGCTCGGAGTCGGTGAAGCGAGATCCGCTCACTACTGCGGGGAGCACCATTATTTTCAGTCCAAGTTGGAGCAGCAGGCTGTTCACAGGCATGACACTCAACTTCGTTACTGAGGCAAGAGGCGCTGCGCATGCGCACAGCTGCCGTGTGGACTATTGAGCAATGATGATGGGATGGGGGGGGGGTAACAGTTTGTCTATCTATCTATCTATCTATCTATCTATCTATCTAGTGGAAGGAACAAACTAAAAAGTAAGATGTTTTGGGTATGATGCATCTTCCTCTATATGCAGTTAATGACACAGGCAGCTTCTTTGTTGAAGCGACAAGGAAGAAAGACACAGAGGTATGAAATATAATGTTCCTATGAGGAGAGACATGACAGTCACACAGACAGAGAGGAAACATGGTGCTATATATAATCTGCAGACAGAAAACAATTACACACAGGGAAGCCAGAAACACGCTGAATGTACAGAACAGATAGCAACAGATCTTCCGAGGGGAAGATCAGACATCACTGTGTCCCTTCCCTCCAGAAAAGATGACAGGTTTGGCCTCTGAGTTTAGTTTATTTAAAAAAAAATTGAATGTTTGTTATGGCTTATGGATTCGGTGACTGTCGGATCCCACTGGCATCGGCCCAGTGCTCTTTCACCATGCTGTCATTTATTTGGGACGGTGATGTCAGCAGCCTCTCTGACTGATCGGCGATTGTTGTTTTACTGACGAGGCTGACACACACACAAATACATTTCTCTGTCTCTCTCATGCACACAAATGCAATTTATTTGTTTATTCGAAGACTTTTGAATGTAATATTGTGGAGAATGAAAAGAGCTTAAGTTTCCCTGGCATGGCCTCTCTGTACACAAACAAGAAAAAAAAAAGACTGATGTTCTTTGTGGCAGTGGCTGGCAGGCCTAGAGAGGGAACTAGAAAGTCTCTCACATTGCATTTCCAAGGCAAAATAAAAACAGAGGGAGCAGAGAGTGGAGGAAGCTGACATGTTCACTTTCTGTTTACCCTCACTGCTTTTCATCCTCACATCCCTTCATTTTCCTTTTCCATTTGTCTGTTTCACTGGGCGCTGGAGCTGATCCCGGCAGCAGGCCGCAGGAGAACATGGATTTAGTATTAGTGACGTGACCCAAAGTTTGGATTAATCCCTCGCCACTGTCTTGTCAATTACGAAAAGCGAATAAATTCCACGGCGGTTGGATCTCCTCCAAATGAAACAATAAAATACCTTGTAAGCTGCGCTGTCTACGGGACTCTGCATAAAGGATGTTTCTGGTATAACACCTCCATACATCAGGCAGACATCATGTGTCTGTGCCCGTCCAAACCGCTGCGAGTCACCATTGAAGAATAAATCAATTTTATGAAGTGACAATGCTATGAAATGACTTGGTTGTGTTAAGGGAAAGATCATACTTTGGTTAGAATAATTACTTTGTTAAGGTCAGGGAAACATTGTGGTTTGGGCTAAAAAGACTTTGTTAAAGCTGGCCGAGCTTCGTCATCATGGTTGCAATTAAATACGTGGTTGAGGTCCAAGATTTATTGTGGTCACGCTTAAAAAAAACAGAGAAGTATTGACTGTCTGGTGGAAACTGGAAAAGGAGTGGAGGTCTCTTGCATTCAAGTGCAATGTTTCTCAAAGGGTGCAGTGACCGTCGGACGTTTCTCTGGACTATTGGATCGGGAATCCATGAACTCCAGGTGAACATTATCTACGATGATCAACTTCAAGATGAACAATTTTTATTAATTTATAATTAATTTAAAATCACAGTGTCTATCTTATAGTTCATACAGTATATCTCCCTGTGCCTCTGTTTTAGGGCTGCAGACACCGGACACCTCAGCCATTTCTCTTCTCCTTCAATTACATTGATGAGCTTCCCAAGGAAAACACAACACGGAATACACACGGCACCACAGTTGCCCCATCCAAATAGTAGGTGACGCTAGAACAGTGCTAAGCACAATATCCTTCTCTGGCTGCCAGCCTCGGTTCAAAGAAGTTATTTCTTGCTTGTGAACGTATACAGTCAACCAGAGAACTCCTGACGTTTAATGCTCTTGCCATTTTGTGCATGTGTTAGTGTTGAATGTGGGCATGGTGAGTAAGGCTTGGAATGAAATGATATTAATATCAGTTTAATCCTCCGGTAAAAGTAAGGCCTAACCCCTGGTGTCTGCCCCCTCCTCCTCCTTCCCCGCAGCAGACTCAGGCCTGAACCCTGCTCAGTGATCGACACATTCTGGCAGAATAAATTAAAACCTCAAGCTCCGACAGAGCCCAAAATAGCAGGAAGCTGTCGCTGACCTGCAGTCTCTAGTGCCACATGTCAGCGAGCTTAAAAAACTTGGCAGAACATTCTGCACAAAGGAAGCACGTACAGGTGTGTGTGTGTTTCTGGCGTGTGCATGTGTGTCTGTGCATAGTCCGTGAGTCCTTTTGTATGTTGATACATTAACTCCATCTGTTGTAATGACACCGTTCCATGCATTAACGTTTATTACTTCTTACCGGACCTGGAGAAAACCAGTTTCTTCTTGTTTAATCACAGTGAAACCACTTTGGAATTTGAAGACAGTGGCAGATGGATCTATTTTTTTGTCCAGCTGTTCTCTGGAGGGTGAAGCTTGGGTGGGTGGGGGGGCTTAGCCCCAAGATGTTTAGCGGTGGAGGACTGTGGGACCCTTTGCCAAGTCACAGAGCTCCTGGTTCTTGCCAAGCTGGGGGTGGGTGAGAGAAAATGCCATTTAGCTGGCTGGTATTTATAGATATGCGAAGAACTTGTGCTCAGGCCGGGCTGAGGTGCTGACGAAGTAAAACGAGAGGACGCTTCCAGAAGTCGAGTGTCAGGGCACACAGATAAAAATACCCGGTGAAAGATGGGGCTGGTCATTAGTGGCGCAGTCTGGCATGTGACATGGCAGCATTTCAGAGGTGATTTATGATTATTACTACAGCTAACCTATACATCTCCCTTTCCTGCCCCCACTCTCCATCCCAAATTGGTTTTCTAAATGGAACGGTGCATGGGGTTTATTTCAGGGGGCCGAGTACACAGGAGGGAAAAAAGCTGCTGGCATTTTAGAGTTTGGCAAAGTGCCGAAGCTAGGTTTCAGATTTGACCAAGATATCGAAAGAAAAACAGACGCAATATTGAATTAATATAGCGTTGGTGGCGCGTGGGAGCAGTGCATGCTGGTTTAATATTTCTGTCAATGTGACAAAGAAGCAAATGAGAACATTATTCTTCGTGAACATGAAAAAGTGGTGCAGACTGGCTTGGCCGTACATAATGACTTATTGCAGGAGGTGCCAATCAATCAATTACTTCCACTCAAAAATGATGAAAGATGAGTGTGAGGAAGAGGACGAGGGGTCAGGGGATGTAACAAGCTCGTCGCGGGCCGTTGCCTTCCACAGTTGCCGGGGGCGAGCTGTCACGGGGAGGAACAAAGGAAACATTTAACACATCGTAAATTCCTGTAATGTTCGGCCCTGAGTGTGTGCTTGGGCTACATCTTGTTTTATTTTTCGCCCGCTCTTTACGAGCCCCCGTCACTGACAGAGACACACTTCAAAACAGTAAGACAAAAAAAAAAAAAAGATATCAATTCAACTCTTTCTTCAAAAGTGTAATTGTAAGTGAGGCCTCATGGAAACAATTCATTTTCAATTTGCGTCACAGCAGCAGGTTGTCTCAGGTGCTTTGGGCCCCTGTATGGCAGGAAAACCAGTTCCAATCTGAAATGAAGATGTATAACATTTTCATTTTGACATATGCCCTCGCAGAATGATTGCTGGTATTAGCATGCAGCTCCAGTCCTAATTGGAACTATATAATACCTAAAAGACATGGCTAATGTCTTCTTCTCCTCATTCCAAATAGTTTACATTGAATATCAAGTCCAGATTTAGACGTGTATAGTATTACACAGACAGGAAAGCTGCGTGGGTGAACACTGTTAATACACACAAATATGGCACTTCTCTCCAAGAGTCTGCCCAGCAGTGCTGCAGCGTCTCGCTGAATTCCTTCCCGGTCTTTTATCCCTCAAGGCAAATGATGGAGCATATGTCTAACTCGGCGAGATGGTGATCAAATGTGTGCTTGAGTGGTGGAGGGGGAGCGATGGAAAGAGCAAGAGAGAGAGAGAGTGTGAGTTTGTCCCACATCGAGGGTCCTAAGAGAGAGTATAATACAATACAGGGTGTGTGTGCCAAATAAATGTGTGTACCGTGTGTGTGAATGCAACAAGTTCTGTGTGTGTGTGTGAGGAGGGGGGGGTAACAAAATTAGTTTACCATCAGCTGTGCTCTCGGTCCCAGCCTCTGTCCAGTATTTCTTCCCTCCACCTAATGGCAGCTCGGGGCGGTTTTTACTGCGCCACCCTTGGGAAGCTACTGTGGCCAGATCCAGAACGCTTGGCTTTATGTGGATTGAATGTTTTATGGTTATAGACATAATATTAAGTATAGGAACAGTCTTGCAAGAATCCACCCCCGCGCCACTATCCTCAGGCCTAATAATTACACCAGCCGAAGAGAGGCAGTGGGAAAAGGGCATGTGGCCGTGTGAGAGGCATTATCATGAGGTTATGTAACCGAGTGCACACCATTCACTGCTTCCTCTGTGAGAAATATGGATGGGCTGATCACTGACCCCCGATACTGACGGTGGAGGATTTCATACAGTGACAAATCACATCAAACCAAGCTGAAGAAAAAGTGACTGAGGCAGAAGTTTGGCAACATGCGGTCTAAGCATTTGGCCGAAAAACCACTTTAGTATTTTAAAGATTTTACCTCAGGTCTACCACGAGCCTAAGAGAGAAATATAAGCTGTAAATGTGCAAAGTGTTGTTTTCTATCAAGGTAAATATCATGTCGGGAAGTTACTGTATTAGTATTTATTCAGCCAACAGTTGTATCCTAATATGTTGAATGAAACTGGAGATACAGTTGATCCAGATTTTACAGATGAGCTAAATGTAGTTTAAAAAAGGGACAGAGAGCGAGAGAGAGAGAGAGAGAGAGAGAAAGAGTGAGAGAGAGCTGGTTAAAACAGTTAGCTGCAGCGGTCAAGGGGCAAATCGCTTGTGATTTTCACTGCTGAGAACCTTATGCATGGAGCCAGCGTGCACATGTGCTAGATAGTGAAAGAGATAGTCCTGAGAATTCTGAAAATATAGTTCTGGTCGATTTCTTAATTGCTTTGCACTCACAAGGTTATTCATCCTTACAACTTATTATTTACTCTTTTTGTGTACATCACAATTTTCCTCTAGGACTATCATGACTTAATTATTGCAAAAATAATATTTTTTGTTACTATTACAAATGATGAAGTTATTCTTGTAAAAAAAAAAAAATAAATAAAAAATTACGCTCAGTGTCTCCTTTTGCTTTTCACTGGCCTTGATTCAATCTGAAAGTATAAATTCTTCCTGCTGTCATCTGTCTGGATGTGTCTGGACTCATTCTTTGGGTAAATGGAAGCTTTCAGTTTCGCCGGTGATCGCTCCGCCCTCGTTGCGTTGAAACAGGAAGAAGACACAAACACCACTTCCTCCTCTTTCTGAAGAAAAACCAAGTCTGTCGCGCCCACGTATGTAAGTTGTATTTAAAGTTTACAGTTAAGGGGGACACTACATATAAACAGGTGTCAAGCAGATGAACTAACAGTCGTGACGCAGCGGCTGAGAGTGCGGGAAGCGCAAAGGGAGGCGGACAGCGTCAACATGGCAGCTAACGTCTCCCAGTCCGAGGCGGTTTGCACTTGCCCCGTGTGCTGTGACATCTTCCGAGACCCGGTGGTCCTGCTGTGCGGACACAGCTTCTGTCAGCTGTGTCTGCAGGAGTGGTGGAGACTGAACAATGCCCAAACGTGTCCGCTCTGCAAGGAGGTCTTCTTCATGGCTCGGCCCGCGCGCAACTTGGCGCTGAGGGATGTGTCAGACAACCTGAGGCAGGAAGCGAGTCAGAGGGCAGCACCAGCCCGGGGTGTGTGCGAGCTGCACAAGGAGAAACTCCAGCTGTACTGTTGGGACGACGAGCAGCTCATCTGTCTGGTTTGCAGGGACGCACAGATACACAAGAAGCACAGCTTCTCCCCCATCACTGAAGCAGCAGAGGAGCACAGGGTGAGCACGAGCCCGCTCAGACACCCCCCCAGATTACTGTAGATTTGATCTTAATAGTTCAATCAAACCTTTGAGTCAAGCGAATAAAAGCGCGTAAATGTAACACATTCCACTTTTGTTTTTAGACCAGTCTCAGGATTCAACGGATGCATTTAAAAACCAAGCTGGGATCATTGGATGCACATAGGGTCAGCTGTGATAAAATGGCCAAGCACATCAAGGTAAGCTGCAAACAAAGTGTTTATAACCAAGCCTGACGGATTCCTCTGCTGATAGGACCCTGTCACATGTTTAGGCTAAATCAAAAAACCTTTATGAATATTTTTGGGGCTGTAACTGAAGTATACATTCCACTTTTTCAAATGAATATTGGACTATTTCTCAGCTCCAGACTCAACAGACAGAGGAAACGATCAAAGGGGAGTTTCAGAGGCTTTACCAGTTCCTGAGGAGGCAGGAGGCTGCCAGGATAGATGCGCTGAGGAAGGAGGCGGCGCTCAAAAGTGACAAACTGAACATCATGCTTGTTAATGTGAAGGAAGAGATCAATTCGCTCACAGACAAGATAAAAACTATAA
Source organism: Pseudorhombus dupliciocellatus (assembly GCA_016785235.1). NCBI lineage: Eukaryota > Metazoa > Chordata > Actinopteri > Pleuronectiformes > Paralichthyidae > Pseudorhombus > Pseudorhombus dupliciocellatus. The sequence continues at coordinate 775,905 of JAFBJW010000180.1, forward strand.
ATCGGGAGCTGAAAGCTGAGGACCTCTCATTCATGCTGGTATGTAGTGATCACGCGCCTGGTTTTAATAAATTAATACAGTATTATGGAATTAATTAGGGGTAATTTATCCTTTTTTCCTTTTTCACAGAATCTCAAGTCCACTATGGAGAAGTAAGCAGCCTCTTTGCCTATTTATACTACTGAACTGATTTCCATGAATGTTACAGTTTGATTCGATTCGATTTGTTGTTGTTGTTTTTTTATTTCATGAGTATATTGCACCAAACTAAAATATTATTATTATTTTCTTCCAGATCACAGTGCAACCTGCAAGAGCCAGAGACTCCATCAGGAGCCCTGATCGATGAGGGCCAACATGTCGGGAACCTGTCATTCCAAGTGTGGTCCCAGATGAAGAATATCATCACGTACAGTAAGCAATGCATTGTTGTTTCTGCCTCACAGCATATTGAGGTTTTATATCATTGAATTAGAGATGTCTTGAAACCATTCCCATAAAGTTTTATGTGTCCATCCAGCCCCTGTAACTCTGGACCCAAACACTAGTGGCACACTACTGATCCTATCAAAGAACCTGACGCAGTTGTCAGAAAGTACGAAGGCTCAGCCGCTTCCCGAAAACCCAGAGAGACAAGGCTGTGCAACTGTTCTCGGCTTTGAAGGATTTATTTCTGGGAAACATAGCTGGGATGTGGAAGTGAATGATTTTTGGGCTGTTGGTGTTGCTAGTAAGCCCAGGGATAAAGCCACTTCACAAATCTGTGGCATTTATAGTTATAGTCCAAAAGGACCGTTGATGGAGCTCTCTACTCACAATGACATAGATTCAACGGGTGAATTTCCAAAAAAGATAAAAGTGCAACTAGATTATGATAAAGGAACACTTTCATTTTTTGATCTTGATAGGAAAACATTGATATACGTCATGAAACACACTTTGAAAGGGACAGTGTTTCCATATTTTCGGTCGATTAAGAAAATCCTGACAGCTGCGGTGTCAGTGGTGATAAAGACAAACCATCCCATGTAAACATCTCTCCACGACCTTGCACGTGCAGGGAAGTTAAGAAAGGCTGTGGTCACATTCGACCCAATGCACTTTGACTGTCATGGCATTTCAGTCTGCGCCATGTTGTTTCTCTGAGACCTGAAGTAAGAGAGGACGCACACAAACTGTCAATTGTACAGTATCCATGCTGCAATGCATGTGATGATTTATCATCTATTTGTCTCTCAGTGTGACCATAATTAACAAAATGAACGTCATGCTGCCTCAAAGAGGACATTAGGATAGCAATTGTACAGTGACAGAGACGTCACAGCGGATGCAAATACAGATTTTGTTGTATTGTTTTGTTATTTTGTTTTTTAATTACACATCATTTTTTAAATTCTATATATTGATTATTGAAGCCCTATGCAGTGACTTATATCATTTACATGTCTCATTAACTGTGGTTCTTTCTTTTCCATCACTTGTATCTTTTGGAAATAAAATACACTTAAAAATATTGATATATATATATAGCAAGAGAGAACAAATAAACAATATTCAGCTCTGAGTCAGTGTTAATGCTTTTATTGGGGATCTCCACTAATTACCAGTGTGACTGCCTACATGCACCAATAACATAATGATGAATCATTGTGAGGCAATACCTAATGTCTCTAGTGCACTGCCTTCAGTCTCTCTTTCTCTCTTACAATGTGTGTGTGTGTGTGTGTGTGTGTGTGTGTGTGTGTGCGCGAATCTGCACACTGATACTGAATCTCGGTGGTATTACAGCTGGAATGCCTGCTATGTTTTTTCTACTAATGAAAGAATGAAGGAAAACAAACAGAGAGGCCAAATTAAAAGAGAAAAAGGGGTAGAAAGAAGAAAACACTGAGGGAAAAGAGGAAACAGAGGGAACATGCGCAGGCCCTCCTACGGCCTCTCATTCAGTCTGGGTGCCTCTGCGTGTTTTACGTGATGAGTGTTTCTCAGGCCAGTTTTCTCAGGGCTAATGAAGGTTGGAGATCAGGGCTTGACTGACACGACATCTGCTCAAATGGTCTCGAGGGGATTCTTTTTCACCCCCATATTACCCAAGATAAACTCCAAACTTCATAAGCCTGTCTTAGGAGAAGAGGTGTCACTTTGACTGATTACTCTCCCATTAATTTAATTAGGCAAAGTGTATTTTTCTAATTTGACATTAGCATTTCTCTATTTCTCATATCTTTGCCCGGAATTTAAATTTAGAATTTGGCTGCATGACATTATTATAACTAGACGTCTTGAATGGGTTCCATGAATTTGACTGAGGAATCACCTACTAGGAGTCAGGTTGTAAAACTTTTCCCAGTATATTTATTTTCCCCTCTGCCTGCATGTCATCATTGGGTCCGCTGAAACTGTTGCTTTATCTGAAATTAGTTTTGTCCCAAAACGCTCCAAAGATAATCAATCACATGGATTGTTTTACTTCCATGATCTAAAAGTCCTACAAAAGGCCAACTGTGTGTATATAGATATCTCCTGTGCATTGGAGCAGTGTGGGTGTGTGTGAGCCTCATAAATCATATGTATACCACATGAAGAACGGGACACATTGACTCATGCAGAGATCAAAAGCAGAGGAGAATGACAACATGGCTCAGAAGTGGAGCCAGAACAGTAGAACGATATCAAGTTAGAAACGACAGAAAACAAGACACAAACAGAAGGAAGGGGGAGATGTGCCAGTCGCCTGAGGGTGTGAGAGAACGAATGCTTTACTCTGTCCAGCACCTATGACTTGGCTCGGCTTCTGAGAAGAAGATGTGGGTGTGTGTGCTTCGGTTTGTCGTGTGTGTGAGGAGTAACTGGAATTGTGGATCTAGGGGCAGGATAGACATGGAGGAGGAAACACAATGTTAATGGAAACGAATAATGAGCTTAGCAGACTGTATACAAGCCCACTGACCATCTTTTGCCAAATGAGTGCCGTCAGTGTACACAGTGTAATGTATAGATACAAGAGAGCCTGCACTTACACACACACACACGTGCACTTTAATGTGGTTGTTTTTCCATCTGCTCCTTGTTTTCTGGTCCCTTTGGTCAGTTTTTGCTCATGTTATTGAGGTCTGGATATCTTCAAGAAACAAGACTCCTTGGGTATGATGCTGTCATCTCTCTCTCTCTCTCTGTCTCGCTCTCCCTCTTTCTCATTCTCTCGCTTTATTATTTTGTTTGGCATTTATGTTTCGTTTGGAGGCAATCATTGAAGAATTTGAGGAACACGTGTCCTCAGCAATCATAATCAAGAAATCCCTCCTGGTCTCTCTCTCTCTCTCTCTCTCTCTTTCTCTCTCTCTTTCTCTCTCGCTCACTTACACACACAGAGGCCTGATTACCACTCAGTCTGGTCTTTATAAAGTTATAGATGCAGATTGGACGTGTCAGTCAGGACCTCACAGGAGGATGCTGGGATACTGGGAGTAGGAAGGATGGAGGAAAGGAAAGACCTGCATTTCTCAAAAAATTGTTTCATAGAAATGAATGGATTGCACACAGATCATTTGGCAAATAAAATGCAAGCGGAACTTGAAGGACTTGTTTTACACACACAGACACACACACAGCCTCGATGGTCAGGTGCTGTGATAAAGTGCTGTCTGGTGTTCTCTCACTCGCTAAGCCCCCTGAGAGTAGATCAATACCCACTCAGCATCAGGTTACCTCTAATGTCTTCATGTTTTTAACCAGGCAGTGTGTGTGTGTGTGTGTGTGTGCGCATCTGCCCCTGGCGTGACCCACGTTATAATTATCATTAAATGTCAGTGAAGGCGATAGGAAGAGCTGGACTCTGCACAGAAGTCCCAAAGCCCTGACCCACAGCGCCCCCTAAGGACACCTGTTAGAAACTGTAGCTGCAGTGAAGTGAAGGATGCATTTACTTCAGTTAGAGAAAAGAAGAATATCATCTTATTTTCTAGAAGATGTGGGTGGATCTAAGACTTGTCTGGGTCACATTTTACGCAGTCTGGCTGATTTCACCCTGAATCTATTTTTATATATCCACCTTAACTTTGGTTCATTCAATTAAAATGTGTAAAACAGATGTGGATGTATAAGATGTTTATAAACATAATCTTAGGAGACAGCGTTGACCACACATTGCATGTGAAAACTGTGAATGAGATTTACAGCGGACACTGGGAATAGATTCAACATGGCTACTTGGGGGTTTCTTGTCTGACTTTGGTGTAGCTGCATTCCCAGATCTCAGCAAATCATTCAGTGAGTGCAGTGTACATACTATTACTAAAATGAAACCACAGAAATGAGACTCATGTTTTACGAAAGTGAAATTTCCCTTAAATAGATTCGAGGAGGAGGTGGAGGTGGAGGAGGCAGGTGTAACTGTAGCTACAACGCTGAGTACAAGAGTGTGATGATTAAAAAAGTGTTTTCCCCAGCTCCACCCTGCCCTCTCTCACCTCCACCTCTCTTTATCCATTCCCTCATCTCTCCATCCCAATCAATCTCTCCCTCCCCCCCACGCTAATGCACTCTTTCATGTGCTCTCCTATTTCTCCCTCTCTCCCAGCCGCCCTCTCTCCCTCACCCTGATGTCTCATGGCCCTTTTGTAGGCCCTCTACATTTTTGGGGGTAACGTGATCACCCCCGTTTCTCCCCAGGGTGGTCCGCTCCTCTCATTCAAACAACAAGCTCGAGCTGAATGGAGCTGGCAGGGAGAGGGGAGGCAGAGAGAGAGAGAGAGAGAGAGAGAGAACAAGACTCAGGGAGAGGATGGAGGTCATGTATATGTATAGCAGCCATTAAATCTCATCTCTGTCCATTCATGTCTCCCACCAATAGATAAGGTGTGCATATGTGTGTGTTTGTGTGTGGTACTCTACCTGTGCCATCTGTTTGGTTACATCCAGCAGCTGTTTCCAACCTAGTGCTGCCCCAAAGCAACATTTCTGTTCATATTGACTTCACTTTTTGCAGAAAAGGAAAAAATGTCTGAGCATTAAAAAGTATTACGACACGTCCCAGACCAAACAAGGTCGATGTCAAAGTGAAGGATGTTTCTGCTCACTGCTGTATTGAAAGGAAATTGATGAAAGTGGTTCGAGAAATTTGACCAGTGATCAGCAAAACCAAAACAATGTGCTGAAGCGCAGCTATGGCAGAGGGAAACTGCAGCCAGGTGATCATGCTCAGGGTCAGTCACACAGGCATTTAAACCATTGTTGCAATAATAGTTATGATTACTGCAGCTCTAAAGATATATATATATATAGTTTAATTAAGTTTATTTTTATGGACACTTTTCCAAGATCATATGCTTTAAATATCAGTTTTCTCGAAACAGCCTCCAAATGATCCTCACAGAGAAATCAATGTGTGTATATAAAGTGAGTTGGTTTCTTTGGCTCGTAAGCTGTCAAATGAAAAAAGGCGCAGAGGTCAGGAAATACACAATCCACATTTCTGTGAACAGTTTGAATTGGCTCTCTTCATAATGGCTGAGAATATTTAATAGCGTTTTAGAGAGGGTGGTGCTCTGGTCGTATCCAGCAGCCTTTCCAACCGTGAATTCATTTTGACATGTGCAGGGCACACGCATGTAGAGAGAGAGCAGGACACGGCCTTTCTAGAGTGTGTGTTAGCGTGTTTCTTTTATAGCTTCTCTGTCTCATCTTTTTTCTATTTCACACATTATCACATTTTCAATATCCCTCCCCATCCTCCAGACTCTTTAATGCCCTCAGTTAACACACACACACACACACACACCTATACATACCATGGCGGTGCCCCAGACAGCCCTGCACAATGTGGATGCCCCAAGGGAGCTTGAGTAACTCAGTCCCCTCTATCTGCCAACTGCTGTGTCACAAAGAGGCTCACATTACACACACACACACACACACACACACACACTCATCCACACTCATGCATACAGGCACGCACACACAAACAAATGCACTCATTCACATAATTAAAACATAGGCCCATACAGACACACATACATATATTTAGGCGTGCAAATACACGCACACACTCAGCAGACATGAAGCCAAGCCTCTCCAAATTGGGACAGAGGATTAAGCGAAGGGGGGAAAAAGTGAAACTGAGCTAATGTCCACCAAAGCTGCAAAGCCTCACACACATCCATTGCAAACACAACCCTGAAACACACACTCAAGCTCGCCCACAATACTCCCTGACCACGTTATTTCAGGGACAGTCATTTTGTCACGCTGTATTAAGTGACCTTTTAATCAAAATAAATAAATAAATAAATAAACTGCGCGTTCAAATGAAAATCATTTTATACTCACTTGTCACCTCTCTCAGTGCAAATGTGTTTAACCATGTCTTCTTGTGTGTGTATCCACGATGTGCTTGAGTTAGAGGAGGTTGTTGTTATTGGCTGCGGGACTCCAGTTCAGCTCCAGCTTGGCTTCGAGCTCCAGACCTCAGACGCACACACACTCGTACGTACATACACACGGTGGTTTGTTGAAGTGCATGGAGGGAATGCTGTGGTCACACCTGGGAATGCTCTTTCAGCTGACCTGCCGAGCGTTTTCGCTCTCTTCATCATTTCCTTTCTCTAGAGGTGGAAAGTAACAAATTACCTTTAGTTTACTTTGTGTTTGCTTTAAGCCAGAGGTTGCCTTCAGGAATGAGCAGACGGAGTGAGACCTGTCACTTAGGGAGAAGTTGTTTTTGAAAAGAATCAACATGTGAAAAATCATGGTTGCAAACGTTGACAGCTTTTTAAACAACTACTTATTTCCTCAAAAATAAGAAAGCTAAAACCATAATAATAGAAATAGGTGCATCTTAGACTAGCTTGGCTGGAGCCTTTATGTGGGGAAATTACATGTTCTTCTCTTTTCTGGGTTTTGTATTGAGTTACATGGAGACTTTGAATTGTCAGTAGGTGCATGTGAATAGTTTGTCCTGGTAATATATATATATATAATAAAACTTTGTGCATAATTTAATTCTCATTATAAGCGCATTAGTTTTGGATTTCCTTGCCCAGAGTTTGATGAGAAGATTGACACCAGTCCCATGCTAGTCAGTAAATATTAACCTGCAGCCAACAGCTGGTTAGTAGCTCCTCTGACTCTGTCCTGAGGTAACAAGATCCTGGCTACCAGCTCGTCTAAAGCTCACAAATTAACACATTACATTTGGTTTGTTTAATCAGCGTAAATACAGTTAAATGCTGTTTTAAGGGTTGCGGCCATTGTTGAAAAATGAGGGAGAGCCCTGGCAATGTGACCCCAGCTGACAGAGGCTGAGCATCTCGCCCAAGGACACTTTGGATTTAGAGATGGAACCAATGAACCTATGGTCAATAGACGAGTGAGTGAAGTATCATGTACAGAGATAAATCCATCTAGCCTAAGTTTAAACTCACTCACTCATCACTCCACTGTCCCTCCTCTCTGCCACTACGAGAGGGAAGATCCCTTTATTGGTAATACTATAGTTTCTAATAAGAGTACTCAGTAATACCTCTCTTCCCTCAGTTAATGGATAACACCAGCACGGCAGGCTGCCATCTCAACGTGTAGGATGCACATAGTTTCACAGTGTGAATTTTAATTCTGATTTGATTGGAATTAAAGTGGTTTTAAGCCTGAGTTAATGGGTTTAGACTGGCTCTAATCCTGGTTTAATGAAGGCCTCGGTGGGCTGCTTGTTTCTTTCATCGTCCTGGACTCCGGCCCATCCTTAATCCAAGTGGTGAATTAATCAACCACTTTACGGGAAGCGGAGGGCGTGTTGGTGTAGGGAGGTGCTCTGTGCGTGTGTTTTAATGTCCTGATAAGCATGTGGCGAATAACATACAATACATGACATGTCAAGGCGGTCTGTATAATGTTTTTGGACAGACGTGGTCTTATGGCAGCGCAGGGTCATTCTTGACTTTCTTAGTATCGTGTGTGTGTGTGTGTGTGTGTGTGTGTGTGTGTGTGTGTGTGTGTGTGTGTGTGTGTGTGCATTCTTAGCTGTGCTCACCCCGGGTACATGCTCGCTGGCTCTCTCTTCTCTCCATCCCTATGTAACCAGAGCCAGCCCTCCCCTGTCAAAAATAAAAATCATTTGTCCGCTGCACGAGTGTGTCCATTAAAAATGCATGGTGGAGGGAACTGGGGGCCGCGGAGGGAAGAAAACCGATACGCGTCTCTCTCCGGAAGGGCATCTGAGTACCAAGGTGGACAAATGGCATCTAGAGAAGAAGGGACGGGATGGAGAGGCAGAGCGAGGGTGAGGTGGATGGGTGATGGGATGAGTGAGGCCGTCCACCCAGAGAAGTCATTCCAGAGTTGCTGATGAAACACTTTGGGGGTCTGGTTAAAGTGAGTCTTAAACTCAAATGAACATTTTATTCCATGGAGAATCATTGAAGATGATGAATGTATTCTAGCTGTTCGGTAATTTATCAATCAGTCTGCTTCCTGTACTGCTTATCCTTTGAGGGTTGCTGGGAGTTAGCTGGAGAAAGATTTTTGGTTTATTACGATCACAATGTCTATGCAAAAAATGCATTTCTAACTCGACTCCTGATTTATGGCTCTACAAACCGCTGAAACAACTGAGTTATTTGGCAGATTTTACTTGACCAATGTGAAACTCGACGTTTCGTGTGACAAGTGGATCTCATCAAAGCTATTTCACTGGCGGATTTCGATGCGACCACAAATGTAGCTGTGTGTTGTATGATGGTGTGCACAATCATTTAGTCTGAGCCAGGTCAACAAAAATGATTGTGTGTTCTCAAAGCCAAGAACCTGGCTGATATTCAGGCGTGCTCCACACTGAAGTCAGTGGGCAGATCCATATATATATATCAGGGAATATGGGAAACATAAGGTTTGAGTTGACTTAAATTCAACTGGACTTAAATCCCCCTGCTCTCCATCGAACATGCATGTTCCTTTTTCGGGCCTTGCTGTTGTGTGGTCTGTGTTATTTTCTCGTTTTAAAACAGGAGACGCAGAGATTTGAGTCTCTCCTACTCTCCGTGGCTGTCAGTCTGCCTGTGAGCAGCAGTTTCCACCTCTCAGAGCTGTCAGTGTGGATGAGAGTTGCGTCACTCTGCTCACCAGATAGACCTGTCAAAAACGTGTGTGTGTGTGTGTGTGTGGAGCCTGGTGTCAAACGTTTGTGCTGGTGTGTGCCACTTATTGAGACAGGGAGTGATCATGCTGTGAAACTCTCACATTTAAATATTTCGATCTATCAGGTTAAATCTAAAAACATTTCGTCTTTCCTCTCCTATTTTCTGATGCTGACTCTTTCAATATTTCACCCTCTCTCTTCCTCTCTTCTGGGACCCACTGTTTTCTTTACTCGGGCCCGTCCATCTGCTTCTTATAACACCGAGGCAGTCTGATCTAGTTTGCAGAAACCCCCTTTGAAAAATCAGACATTTATTCACGTACAAGCAAAATAGTCCCTTTTCTTCATCAAAATAACCTCAACAGTCTGAGCACCCTTGCAATGGGGTGGTCAAATCTGGACCCAATTAAAATGGGGACCCCCTAAATTTCCTTCACACCCAGCTTGAGGAAGACCCCAGATTAGGGGAATATTTTCCTTATTGCCGACTTTACTTTTGTGCGGAATTCCATTGGATAATAATTGAGCCCATGTGTGCTTGGTATTCCGGGGTGTTCCCGTTCGGGTGGATAAAAACGGCATGTTGTTACAGCCATTGGGGCAGAGGCAGTTTTTGTCAAATCCATCTTTTTCTTCCTCCTTTCTCCTCCTCTTCTTCTACACCACAACCCTTGGATCGGTGCTTGGAATTAATAGAAGAGGGGGATTTTTCCCTTTCTTAAGTCTTGGTCAGATTTCCATGTGGGAAGAGGCGGAGGTCTAATTGAGATCAAATAAACAAAAAGTCACCTGTGAATGATTTCAGCTCATAATGAGACACATGCTCGCTTGTCGGAACATGCGCACGAGGGCCCCATTTTGTCCATACACACATAGAAATACGCAGACATACCCAGTGAAACGACTAAATTCGATAAGCACTAAAGCAGGTGTTCTTATCACTCCTGTACTCTCTCTCTCTCTCTCACACACACACACACACACACACACACACACCAAGGATTAGCTGCGGCTGCTCATGAACTCCAGGACTCAACAGTGAGCGCTAGTGTTCTGCTCCCCTATGCAGTGACCCATCATCATCCTGCTCCCTCTGGCTTTGTGAGTGCTCGGCTCCAACCAGGAATGAATGGCCACTTGTTAAATAAACCCAGGACTCTGCTGGGGTATCCCAGTTGTCTGCGCAGTATTATTTTAAGTGGTAATATTAAGAAAAGGCATCGGGACGCCGTCCGCCTCTCAGCTGTGCCGCAGACGGGTTCTCTCTTTACCTGCGAGTGGTCTGTGGAGGACTGCGGGAGCTGGACTTTGATTCATGTCTTCCTAATTGTAATAGACCTGAATCCTCTAAAAACAACACAAGGGTAATTCTTGTGCACACACAGACGCACACTTACACACAAGTAGGAGGCTTTTGGGCACGCTCGCTTGGAAACACACATACTCCACACGTAGGTAATTGTGCCCACCTGGGAAAACATCATTTAGTCAGGCGCCCCTTCCTTCTACTAACACCGCTCTTACAGCCTGGATACGGGTGTGTGTCTGCAATTCTGCGTCTGTGTGTGTGTGTGTGAGAGACCTCCTTTGCCCTCCTCTTGTTTTTTTGATCCCAAATTGCATTTGACTATTAACACCCCCTAAGCCCAAAACCCTCAGATGAAAAAACAATATATAATTATAATCCTACCAGTCTATGGCTTTCACTGAAATCATTTTTTTTTTTTCCTTTATCCACCATAAACCTTTTCTCGCACACATCAGACCTAATCTTCTCCTCCTCCTCGTCCGATGCACGCAACTCTTGAGTGAAATCTCAGAGTTCGTAGATGTGGATTTTATTTATTGTAACACAATCGCCATGTCCTGAGCTGACATCCACCATGTTGGGGTCAAATTCCTTCACAGTCTGCTGAGTGTAAAGTACTGTAAGTGACATAAATCTGTGTGTGTGTGTCCAAGCAGGGATTTCAAGGCAAGAGACACAAACGCCTCTTTGAGCTCGTGTTTGGGTTTCGCACGTGGGATTTATTGTTTTTCACTCATGTGTGGTGTCGTGGCTCCAGAGGAGGAGGACGGTTAGAAGCACCCGAGCAGGATGGAGTGAGGACTCATCTGTTCTACTTGTCTGCCCGACCGCTATGTGTTTGTGAGGTTTTCTGAGCTTTGATGTGCCACAGTTATTCATGTACTTAGTTATCTGCCCAGACACCATCACTCGTCTGACATGTTCCTGTTGCTGTCAACGTTCTCCTGCTGAATGTTAGATGTTAAAGGCAAGCTCTGGGAAAATGTCCAGAAAATGATTTGCAGACATTTTATACGCGGAAAGTTTACGTGATTAATTTAAATCTTTGCACACTGAGTGTTCTCCATTAAAAAACTCTAACGTGTGTAAGATGTTACATATGATGCTGGAGTCAAAATACAGAGAAGAAACAACTCAGCCATTTATTAAGACGTTTATTCATAACGTATGAGCTCACTCATCAATTCACATCTTTTATTCAAGCTATGCAAAGTCCATTCATTCCATTATTCAACCTCTATCAACATACCCTGAGCAGAGAAAATAAACAAAAGTTTTCAATCCGCAAAGAAGCAAAAAACAGAAACATTTGCTAAATAGTAAAATCAAAAGTAAATATCGAAAAGTAAACTTTTATTTAAAGCAAATTAATCAACTCATGGTTGGACAAATTCAGGAAAAAGTGGTGGACCTTGTAATAGTTGGATTCACCAGGTTTAGTAAAATAATGAAACGGTTGGCACCAAAAATCCAATCTTGCCATCTTAGTGTCAAATGAGACGAGCGCGTGGGAGATGAAGACATAGACTTAGCTGCATGGAGGTAAAGGCCAGGGGTCTCATGGCAGGCACCTGCTGCTGCTCTTTTTCATAATCACTAACTGGTGCCAACAATGACACACACACAGGAGTGCGAGCATGCCAGCGAACATGGGTAGGTGATCTGAACAGGCCCCAGCTATCTTTGGCATCTCCACAGCTCCGCCGGCCGCCGTGCCAGGCTGCCCAGGCGGCAAGGCCACCTGACACGAACTGACACCGCCGCCAGCTGTCGCCCAACCTCAGTCACGTTAGCGTGTCTGCCAGTTGTTTCGGTGCATGATGGACGTTTACATAATTTAAAGCAGCACCCTGGCGTCCAGCGCGGACTGTGTCCAATCTTTGAAAAAGCACCAGGGGCAGATTGGTCATGGCGGTCGGGTGTCTCTCACTAAGTCATTTACACAAATGTAGCGTTTCAGAGATTTATTCGCCGTGATCCTCGTCAGCGGCGGCGTCCACCTCAGCCCCAGCTTGTCCACTTGTGTCATCGTCTCACAATCACACGTGCATTTCTAAAATTTTCCACTTTCCTAACCCTGAATTTGACCCTGTGCTTTTTGCCCTGACGGCTTTTCTTGCCGCGCTCCCCTTCTCATCATAGGGAATCCTTTTCTGCCACCTACTGGTTTTAATGGGTACTGAAGATGACTAAACAGAAAGTGAGTGTAAATGCCAGTGGGGCCTTTGCCTGCATGGAATAACCACTTGCACAGTTGGCGGCTTCCTTGAATTGACCTTATGCAATAGTCTGTTGTTAATAATTAAGAATATATTTGTGCTGAGTCACCTTTTCAAACACAGATGCTGCTGCTCTCATGACGCCAGCTGTGTGTTTTGCTCTTTAAAAAGGAACCAAGCCACATCCGACTTCATTTTAACCACAGAGACGCCAATAGCCAGCATAATGAGAGCTGCTTCACTGCTGCTGCTCTCGCCGCTCTGCCTCTTGGCTTCATGGGCTTTTGAGCTGCGAGGGAGTGACGGAGGGGATCAGACCAAGCTCGACATCTGGACAGAGGTGAGGCTGCTCAGAAATATGGTGCTGGAGCAGCAGGTGGAGCTGAGGAACCTGGAGGCCAGGCTGAAGGAGACAGAGATACAGGCAGCTGAGCAGAAGTTGGAACTTCTCAAAACTAAATCTCACTTGGAGGAGGTGAAGCAAGATTACATTGATGCGGAGAAGAGACTGACAGCCAGTGAAATCCAAGGACAAGAGCTGAGGCAGGAAAACAGGGAGCAGGCTGCAGACCTGGCAGGTCTGAGAATGAGGCTGGAGGTCAGTGAGAAGCAAGTGGAGGAGCTGAAAGTGCTGCTTGCAAACAATGCAGCTCAGCTTTTGTCCACGCAAGCCAGAGTGACGGCGAACACGAACAACCTGCAGCTCCTGCAACGCAGAATGGACGACGCCCAGACTCAGAACACAGCGCAGGAGGTTCAACTTTCATATTTACTGAACAGGACAAACGCTATCGAGCAACGAGTGGATCTTCTGCTCGGAGACAGTGCAAAGGTGGCGTTCTATGCTGCTCTGACGGACTCAGAGGACGTGGGGCCTCACAGTTCTCCCACAGTTCTGAAGTTCAGCAAGGTCTTCACCAACGTCGGCAAAGCCTACAGCGCCACCACCGGTCTCTTCGTGGCACCGTTGAAAGGGGTGTACGTCTTTAGATTCACCATTTGCGGTTACATGAAGAAGGGCGTCACTATGGGAGTGCAACTGTTCCACAACCAGAGGTCCATAGTGTATAATTTACAGACCTGGTCTCATGAGCGTTATGGTCTTGATCATTTCGAGTACCTTTCCAATGGCGTCATTCTAGAGCTGAATGTCGGCGATGAGATCCATTTGGTGCTGCCAAAGAACGAGGCCATCTTTGACAATCACAACAGCCATAGCACGTTCAGCGGGTTCTTACTTTTCCGTTTGCCAGATGCAGAGTCGATCAGCCTGCACCAGATTTCTCAAACAAATCAATCCCCCTGAAGGAAAAATACCATGACTTTTTCACCAAGGTCCACAAATCAAACCATGGGAAATCAGTTAAAATATATCGAAATGTAAAAGAAAGTGATACAAGAAAAAATGCTTGACTCATATACTTCCATTAATTAATACAACACCCAAATTAAAACCATTGTAATAAGTGTATTATTTAGTTTTAATTGTGTTGCTCAGTCTGGGATGAGAATGTGAAAATATGTTCAATGTGTTCAAACCATCTATTTACAATCCACCAAATAAATCTACCTTTAATACCTACTACCTGTGAACGTAATTGTTTCATTTAAGCGTCGCATACAGTGGCACCGAGCGACAAAATGACAACACACAACATGTAGTTTTGTTTGCTCTAAGTGTTTTTCTACCGTTCATGTTTATATTGGACACCACTCTCGAGTAAAGGTTAGATGGTCTGGGGCTGAAGATTTGACCAAAAACCCTTCATATTTCATCCAGTAGGTGGCAGTATAGGGACGCCATGGGCTCCAAGCGCAGATATCTGCGTCAGGGAGAATAGAGAGAGGCCTGGAGGGAGTAAAATGAAATGTGATGTATTTAAAGTGATGTAACCTTTTCCTCTGAGGGTGTGAGGAGATCTTCAGAATCACATCGTCATAATGCAAAATGTCTGAAGTTGATCCAAAAGAGAAAAAAAAGAACGCAGCTGCATATGTTGAGCTATCGTAAGCTGAGATATCAGTGTGATGTGAATGAGCCGACAGTCGCAGAGAGAGGGGTTTGGAATGTACAGTGTAAACTGTTGATTGAAGCCTCTGTGATATCAGACTGTGCTCTGACTCCTATGTAAAGCGCCCTGAGATAACGTCTGTTATGATTTGGCGCTGTATAAATAAATAGAATTGAATTGAATTGAATTGGACTGACCATATCAGCCCCGGTAAACAGGGATGCCAATATGAAGTAAGGTTAGTTAATAAGGGAACAATGAGGTCAGATGGGAGACATGATGGGATCAGCTGGAAGACAGTGTGATTTCTGTCCTCCCCTCCGTCTCCAGACCTTTTTCACATCACATTTTTGGGCAGTTGTCCAACAAAACAATTAGCAAGGATGGGAATCCCGGCCCTGCTTTCATCCAGAGGCCTCCTCCTCTCTCTTTCTCTGCTTCTCTCTTTTTCTCTCTCTCTCTCTCTGCAGCTGGCCCCTGGAGAGAAGCGGCCAAGTTTATTTTCACCATGGTGGTCCCTTTGGGGTGGCGGCGAGGCCTCTGCCACGCCGTCGCTGATGTATTAGGTGCGGATCCTTGAAGGGATGTCAGTGGGACTCTTTTATTACCACAGCTCTCAGCCTTATTGTGCGGTTGAAGGATACTTGCTAGTGTCCTTTCCTATCTTTCTATTTTCACTGAAGAGTAGCTGGAAGTGACTGGTGAATATTCATGCTGACAACGACAACTGAAGTGAGTGACCATAATGCTGGGTTTGATTGAAATATCAAATCACAATGGCTGTCAGCTTCATATGCATTTTTTCCTCTCTCACAATAACCATAAAAATTGTTTGAAGTTAAGGGTCAGGATTATTTCCTTATGATGAAGGTATCCTCAGTTGATGTATATAGTCTTCAGTCCACACTTGTTGAGAAGTGTCCCTCTTTACCTCCATCCCAATAAACTACAATGAGAGAGGGAGGGAGGGGGGCATGCGTCAGGCTGCATAAATAACTGTCTGCATGATGTAAACACAGCGGTCATAACCCGAGTGAATTAAAACAACTGGTCTGTGGATAAAAGCTCAGCCAGCAACTTTTTCTACCACTTAAAAAAAAAGAAGTGTGCTGGAACGATAACTCACGCTGTTAGTCACACTGCTCACTTCTGATTGGTTAAAGGTTAAATCGAATCTGTCCAATCAGCATTAAATAAATGATGACTACATGAAAAGATTTTAAGTTGTTGTTGCAACTACATAGACCAAAATATTTCGAGACACCCTTAAACATATTTTAAATGTGTAATTATTCCAATTTTCCCCAATCACACCTCAAACTTTCTTTGGACCTAAAATCATTGACAACACAGTACAGCTTCGTTTTAGAGTCCCAGATAATCTCTGAAGGCAACTGTTTGTTTGCGTAATGACCGCCGCGTCTATACTGTTATCTACTTGAAACAACAGAGGGAGACTTATCTGCGCTTTGTTGCTGCTCAGGTTCTGCTGATTCTGACGGAGTGGAATGATGAGAGAGGTCAGGTCAGCGTGGGCCCACACAGACACCAAAATACCACTGAGAGAGAGAGAGGTGCGGACCAAAGCAAGCAGCACGCGGGGTGTAAAAGTGGTACAAATATATATTTATACACATCTGTACAACCAAATGGACACGTGGTGCGTAATTGCGCACACCCATCGTCCAGGGCAGCTGCCAGGACAGACCTGCACGAGTTAAAACATGCATCTGCAGAGTATTAACAAAAGAAGCAATGTAATGCACGTTAATCTTTGAGCCAGCAAAGACAACAACGATAGACATAATGCATTTAAATAAATTCAGCTTGGTTTTATACGGGAACGAAGGAGAGAGAGGACGCACTCCCCCCGTGTTATTCCCACTCAGAGTCTGCAGAGATGAGACACGTTTCAGTCACTGTTCTTTCCTTTTTCCCGCCTTCTTTCTTTTTCTTGGAAAATCGTGGTTCCTTTGAACAGACGTGGCCTGTGGAGGTGCCCGTCTTTCTGCATCAGGAGGCCGTTGTTCCGCATAACCTCGTCGCGTTCAGGATCTCCTTCAACTCGTTCTCTGGTTTACCTGCGACCATGAAAGGCCACGTCTGCGGAGGGAAACATGAAAAAGGAGACAAAGAGATAAGAATAAAATAATATAAAATGTTCTAATAATTTACTTGGATTCTGGGTATTGCTTTTTGGAAATAATAACACTGTTTCTACAGTTTTTATGCATTGATACCCAAAATAATACGATTCAATATATTTCAAATGTGCATACATTACTTCATAATGGTCTCCTTCGGTTTAAAAACATATTCTATATCACAATAAAACAGTAGCTATATCCGTCTGAATATTATTGCGCTTTAATTCTCTGCTAGAGACCTTTATTTATTGATTAGTGCATCGATCATTGATTATAAAAATGGAATGTATTGTTAAGATTATGTCTGTTATTGTGAATTAATCAGGATAAGGGGGTAAATATTATTTTCTCCCATCCGTGCACCTGCTTAGTGACCACACACATTTGTCACCTTGGTGATAAGACATGTGGAGGCCTTGTGTGAAGGCCACGTTCAATTCCTAATAACTTAAAAACCTCTGAATGAAAATTTAAAAAAAAATCTCTCTCTCGCCTCACAACACTGGGCTAATTCCAAATAATCTTAAAATAAAACAAATTTAGTCATCGTCATCATAATCTTCCGGGTGGGTTTCATCTCACCAGGTTCACTGGGTGGATATATCCGTTCTCATATTTGTCGTTGGCCAGTATCTGCCGGAGGTGCGCGATGTAGCTGGAGGCGAGGCGCAGCGTGTCCAGCTTGGACAGCTTGGTGTCCGACGGTACCCAGGGCAGCGACGTCTTCAGCCGGGAGAAGGCCTTGGACAGGACGCGCATCCTGGCTCTCTCCCGTGCGTTGGCCGCGTTCCTCTGCACCTGCTTGCCCTCCTGCTGCGGCGCCACTCCCCTGGGCGCAGTTTTGCGCGACCCGGTCCTCCTCTTCTTCCCCGGCGCGTCTCCGCGCTCCTCGCTGGCGCAGGGCCCCTCGCAGTTGGAGCTCTCCTCCGTGCTCTCGTTGGAGTCTTTGCCGGAGGAGGCGAACTTGAGGATGCCGTCCAGGAGCTCGTCGTCGACATCGCTGAGGGACCCGGTGGACATGGTGAGCTGTCTCCGACCGGGGCGGACTCAAAGCAGGGTGGACAGGATGGGATGACGCACGCCTGCGGGGGCGAAGATGTGTTCGTGGACTCCTGACCGTGCGAATAGAGGGAGCAGGACTTTTATCTCCAGGAACAGAGAGGGCGTTACCTCATGCTGGGAGGAGACATGGGTGCTGGTCTCTCTGGGTCTCCCAGGCCCCAAAAGAAGGAACCCAAAACATAGAAGATATCGTTTATTTCGAGCGCAAATGGGATCTGAGCCAGAAGAGATAACACGGGTTCGTCGCTCTAATCTATTATTTATAGAGCCACTTGAACTTTTTCAAAAAGTCAGGGCTTCACAAATTTTACTTTTAGGTGTTTTGTGGGAATGATCTGCAGCTACAACAAAAGTAAAGACCCATCTTGTTTTTTCATCATTTTGGCTCAACCTACTTTTATTTGTTTATAAAACCAACCATGGAGATTAAATATAACAAAAATAATTCTGTTAGGTGTCTTGTGTCTCTAAGTTTTCTAAAGATATTGTTAAATTTAGATGAGAATTAAGGACAACTTCAATATTTCATTCACTATTACGTTTGCGTTGCTTTGTAATGTCAAGTGATGTAGTATTTTTTCAATTAAATGAATGAATTAGATTCACGATAATACAGTCATATTTTAGACTTTGACTTTAGAGTATTTAGTAGCCTCACAGGAATCAAGCAACTTTCAGCACATCTCACCAGTTCTGCAGGATAAAGTGCAAGGACAGGGGGGTGTCGTGTCTCAAATCACAAAGTGGCGCCTTGGTCCCCTCTGATGTAATGGATACCCGGCACCCACAATCCCCTGTTTGGCCTTCCACATCATTCCACACTGATGCTCCATGCACTGGTCCACTCAGGGCCAAGTCCAAACAACGCGGCCTCTGCACGGAGCTGCTGGAACGGGAGAGGGTTGAGGGGAAACAGGAGATTATGGTTCTTAGTCGTGTGCATCTTGTTCGCTAAATTAATTATTGTGTGTGGGTGTGCATGTTCGCCTTCGCCCGCACATCTGAAGCATGCGCGTGGATAAGAGGTGTGTCTCTTGAGTGTTGACCTTTGACCCCTTTGCTTCCGGTGTCACAGTGCATTTAATCAGGCACTGCTGCTCTGTTTAATCCACGACAATAACACAAGGAATTGCAGCAGAGTTGATAAGTGTTGTTCAAGGTCTCTCAGGCCGTCTAATTACGTTTGCCTCCTGGTTGGGCCGGCGACTCATTTTGTAAATAGAAACTGGTTAAGGGAAACTGAAAGGGCTTTATCACTCATTTGTAATTAATCATTTATTATGATTATTTAAATATTAGCACTAATATGTTAAATATTTTACTTTTCAAACTTCTGTATCAGTATCTGTATTTGTAGATTCATATTATATTTATTGTTTATGTCTATTGCCATGTTCTTTGTTATGACAAATATTGTATTTGTGTGACCGTGGGTAGGTGCAGGTTCAGATGAATGTTGTTGTTTATCCTCATGGTTAAATGGAGATGGTTTGCACACTGGAATATCTGAAATGAAAGCGTTTCCAATAGAGAAGCTGTAAAATCTGAAAGAACAAGACGTGCACATGAATGTTAGACAGAGAGAGATTGTTCTACACAGAGCTGTCCCAAACACACACAGAGAGAGAGAGAGAGAGAGAGAGAGAGAGAGAGAGAAAGAAAGGTGAGGCTATGGTGGGAGAGGGAAGAGGGGAAGACAGCGCTTAATCTCCTGGGTGGGCTGGAAATCAAAGCACTTAGTGGAAAAGTAATAATAGAGTCTGCTAGATTGATGATCACCTCTGAGATACATGGATACACCAGAGAGTCACAGGGAGAGTGAGGGAGAGGGAGGTGAACTAAAATAGCTCATGAAAAGACTGCACGGGCCTCGTTTTTCTCTCTCACTCTCTCTGCCTCACAAAAGTCTTAAATCTCCCAATGAAAAAGCATATTTAAAATGTCCAAACTGAGTCTCAGACATACTTCAGCTCTTTGTGTGAACAATAACAAATGTGCCAAACTTCCTCATTGACCGTTTCTTTGCCTCGGTCACACACACAGTGACATGAGGCAACAGGTGGAGAGAGGAGGAGTGAGAAAAATGGGGAGAGAGGGGGAGAAAGAAAGAGGGGACCCTGCGGTTATGGAGGGACATGGCGCTAATTAGCCGGTTTGGGGTCAAAGGCTAGGCCGGTTGTGTGATGTCACCATGAAGGGACGGGTTCCAGATGTTGCTTGCAGGCTGGGGGGGGCGGGGGACACCTGATTCCACAGGGTCATTGTCATTTTTCACACAAATACACACAAACACCTTTTACAGATGGACACTCAGGCATGAATGGTTTGCATGAGCTTGGTAGCACAGCTCCTCTCCTCGGTCACTGCTCTGGCTCCAAATGATGTCAGTCGAGATTCTAGCGTCAAACTAGCTATGACCCCCATTTCATGGCATGGCACTGGGCTGTGATGAGGTCCTTTCATGATGGCCATCTTTGGTCTTGTAACTTCCGGGAACAGGGGAATTATTCTCTGGAGCAAGAAAATGGAAAATTAAAACTTTCATTAAATCTTAGAGCCGTGCTTCTGATGAAAAATGTGTGCTTACAGAACAATTCTGCCATTATGTAATCTTCTTCCTCTTTATCTTCTTTTCTCACCAATATTTTTTTGCAACCTTTTAAGTCTTTTCCAAAAAAGTCAAATTTATGAGAGAATGAAACGTCAAACCCTGGAACAACTGACTAATGTGAGAAATCGGGGGAGTACTGAAACAAATGACACAAACCTAAATACCATTATATTTACGGTAAAAACATTCCACATGTATTTTTCTGTGACTCAAAAAAAAAAAGAAAGAACAAACAAACCTAAAGTTGCCTGGTGGTTGCACAAAGACAGACTGAGGAGCTAATCTTGGAGTGAGGCTGGGGGTGAGAAAAACACCATCCATCTTTGTCTGAGTGCGGCAGTTCCCTGTCCCTTATCGCAGCCATACTCCCCAGCACACGCACACATGCACTAACCCTCATGTGCACAAATTGCTTTTCACCTCAGTTCAAGTGTCTCTCAACTAAAGCCGGGAAAATCAAAGTAAAATAACCAAAAACCGAGGTTGTGGAGAGTGCAAACGTACAGCAGGGAGTGGAGACAATCACTGCGAAAGGATGTGGCAGACAATAAGAGAGAATTATGGGAGTGGAAATATCATTATTATATTTCAAAAAGACCACGATCCTTTGATATTCTGTGACAGGAACATCCGGGGGGAACGAGGGATCCTCCAGAATGAGACTGATATTCTGTCAAAGTGTAGGTTAATGACCTGGAAGTCTTGTCCTTACTGTGTGAGGGAGTCAGGGTGTATTGGTCTCTGGAATACATGTGCACTTATCTGTGTGCATCTGCGTTAAGTGTACTGGATTTCACAATATGTGTGTGTGTGTGTGTGTGTGAGACAGATGGATGTGGATCAAATGGATTTAAATTGGAATGGTGGAATCTGGGAAATGAGAAGGTGGTGGGCGTGCTACGTAATTGAGCTCTCAATCAGACTCCACCCCCTGATCCTCCAAGGATGGCTACCATTACCAGGTATACCATGATGAAGTACCAACAGTACTGGTGTATTGTCAGATTCAGCCTGATGGGTTTAAGTCATTGTTCCTGTTGATATAGTAAAAAAAGAAAATAATAATAACATGGACAGATTTACAGCAGCAACCTGAACTAAGTCGGCTGCTGAAATATCCATTGGCACTGCTGTCTTAGTGGTTCTATACCCAAAACACACACACACACTTAAGCTGTGTTGGCTTGAGGTTGAATTGGCTGCTTGCCCAAAGTGTCCTGTCGGAAGTAAGTGAGATGTGATGCAGCTGCAATTTAAGTGTGTGAGTGTGTGTGCTCTACAGCAGTATATGGCAGTCTTTCAAACCTCTGCTGCAACCTCTGGACTAACTTGTGGCCTGGTGATCGGATGCAGAGATAAAGCTGTGTGTGTGTGTGTGTGTGCGCGTGTGTTGGTGTGTGTGTGTGTGTGTGTGGAGTGGGCAGCAGAGCAGTGTGGGACAGTGCTGGGTTTCAGAGTCAGAGGTCTGGTCTCTGTCATTGTGACTGAAGCTACAGTTTATAAACAGAGAGGGAGAGGGACACTGCTCAGTTTTCCATCTCACAGTGGTACGGTCTGGACGTGTGTGTGTGTTTGTGTGTGGTTTAATCCTCCAAAAGGCCAGAGCTCCCAGCACCCAGCTAAACCCTTCCCTGCCGTCCCCCCCCAACCCACGCCTTCTCCTTTATCCAGACCCCACTTCAACGCCGCCCCCAGTGTCCCTGCTGCTGTTGTTGGATGTCTGGTCCGTCCGGTGCAGCCAAAACAAATAGAGTCAAAACTGTTGAGGGAAAAAAAACAAGCTATTTAGCCGAGATGCATTCGCACACTTCATTCTGTTTAAACAGAAAATGCATTTCAAAGTCAGCTGCGTGTCTACAGACCCGGTTCAACAAACTCTGCAGTGTCACAACATGAGTATAATTTTGAATACTTTCGATCTGGTGACCATGTCCGATCCTCCCACAATTCAAGTCCACAATTATTATAGCCATCAAATTTACCAATGGCCTTTCACCAAATCTCATCGATCCGTATGGATCTTCCACATCTCACATCATCTGAACTAAAGTTGGTATCTCCACTCTTTACCACTGGCAAATTTCACGTATGTAAGGCTATATCTGCCTGATCTCTGCAGATGAACAGAGATAAAATGTCAGGATCCTCCATACACACACCTAATTATCAGTGTAACGCTGGACAGTCGCTGATATTATTCGCACCCGATTAGTCAGACTGTTGTGATAATGGAGAGGGCGATGATGGAGAGGGACGATAAACAGAGCCGCTCTCTCATTGGCTGGATCAGGTTCTCCGCTTTGATCTTCTTCCTCCTCATTACTCAAGGGGCCGCGACAGGTGTGTGTGTGTGTGTGTGTTTATATATGTAGAGATTATTGCAATATGTTAAATAAGATGTGTGAATTCTGTGAATTGTGGCACATCTGTTAACGAAGGAGCCTGCAGATGCTTGAGATGCTGCATCTCTTTGTGAACTGTTCATTACCCCACTCCAGAAAAAAAAAAAAAAAAGGATAGAATAGAAGTAATGACCTCATCCCTTCATATCTCGAGACTGTCTCAGCAGTCTGGGCCGCTCACGCCTGCACACTCACAAACAGGCCACTGATACAGTGTAAAACACACACTGATTATCTGCAATTACTGCAGCCTCTGGTGCAGAGGGAGACAGACAGAATATTATCCGACCCCAGGAAGAGAGATAGGAGCCGTCCCTCAAGACACCGCAGTTTTTAACAGTTATGTATTTCTTTGCACGGGCCTCTGGGTCAGCGTTCTCCTGTGTGCACGAACAAACTCCAGGCTTGAGCGAGATACACCCACGTAACCTGCCGATATCTCCGGGTAAACCATCCAGAACCGCTGATAGCCGGGGACGTGTTGACTGCCCCCGAGTGCAGGGAAACCTCTGCCTTCCTGGGCGAAGAGATTACCCACGCTCCTGCCTTCCTCCCTCGCTGCTTCCCTCCAGTCCCGCAAACCCCACCGGGAACCATCCCCTCTACCACCCCCACTGGTCCCAAGACGGAGGCTCCTCCCGGGCTACTCCACTGATACTCCCTTCATACTCGGAGTGGGTCTGATGCACAGGGAGGGAACTTGTGCAAACATTGCACATTTGAAGTATGCGTACAATCCCTACACACCCTCACACACTGTACACACACACACACAAGCGGCAGGCTTATAATATACAGCAATAGATCTCCTACAGTGGTCATATAAACAAGAGAAGCTCTTGATTTTATATATGGCTGAAAAAAAGGATTGCAGAAAAAAGAACGACAGCACCTTCTTATGTACCATTTCCACCCGAATCTGTGGTTGTACCAATGTGTATGTGTATGTGTGTGTGTGTGTGTGTGTGTGTGTGTGTGTGTGTGTGTTTCAGTCCTCCCACAGGACACAGGCATAATGCTACCGGAGGCTAACAGGCGATGACAAAGAGGTGAGATGTGAACTCTGATAAAAAAAAAAAAAAAAAAGTGCCCCTCACACACAACCTTAAATCTCATGAGACCCCTGATATCCTCTGAACCCCAAGTCCCAGGGCAGGAAGCGTGTGTGTGAATTAGCTCATTAGTGTGTGCACGTGTTTGTTTGTGTGTGTGTGCACCTCCAGCTCCGGTGTGCGTCTAACAGACATGCCCACTTAGTAGCAGAGGACAGACACAACAGCACCCCACCAGCCCTGTAATCACCAGCAGATGTCTGCCCACCTATTTGCTATACGCTAGCTGTAGCGTTTCATTTTGGGATTTTTCATGTGACTGTGATTCTTAATCTTAACACTGAGTGCGACTGCACGTCCGTGCATATTTCTCTGATGACGCCACGGCGTATGAGGAAACTCGCCGCAAAATAACCCGCGCAGTACCTCCGCAGCAACTGAGAGTTACGTGAAACGCTGCACATCCGAGAGTTTTAGTGTCGCTGAAACTGATGGTTTAAAGTGATTCTGTCTCAGACGGCAGATTCAATTGATTTCTTTGAGCCCTACGAAAATAAATGCAACAGTTGAAGTCAATTCACGTGGCAGTTATGGGGCCTGGTGCACAATTATCACTGAGGAAGTTAGAAGGTCTCACACACCTTTTGGTGAGGCAAAGACTCCCTGTGGGGAATCAGCTGTCGTGCAGCTGCTGTTAATGCCGACTCTTCAGTTTATTTATTTGACAGCAGCGTTCTGCATCTTCAGAGCTGAGAAGTGTGTGTAAACAAGTAAACATCCTTATTGCCATCATGACGTAACACACTTGATGAAAATTGTTTTAAAGATGCTAAAAGATGTGCCGTTCCTTTTTTTGCAACAGAAACAATTTTAGTTGATTTATTTTGAATGGAATCACTGCTTACGTGGATTACGCGGTTTTACGTCACAGGAAATACACCAAAGGCCTGACTTTTCCAGGACTTATCATACCTCGGTGAGTTTTTCCTGCTTTTTTCCTGCTCACCTTCTTCTTAGTTTGGATTTTTTTTTTTTTTAAACACAGAGTAGATCAATCAGTGAAGTGGTGGTCCTTATATCTCTCTCCCCCTGGATACTAATTAAAGATAATAAACCCTGCAGATCATTTCTCTGCTGCTCTAAACTCTCCGTCACCTCTGCTCTTCTCGCACCCAGACACACATGGTCAGATCGGCTGAAAGTTCACACTCACGCACACACTCACGCACACACACACACACACATACACGTGCTTACACGCGGGTTTCCCTCAGACGGCAGGTGTGTGTAAATTCTGCTTGTGTCTCTGCATGTGACAAATTTGCATTATATGATAAAAACAGTGTCGAAGGCTTTTAAATACACATAAAGCTACATCTTTCAAACATGTGCCTGCGCGCACACACAAGATTCATCTCTCTGTGAGTCCAAGTTTAAACCCCTCGTTTATCTTCAGTCCACGCCTTAAACACAGGTGTTTGGAGAGTTTACAGATGATGATATCATGCAACTATATTCAAGTCAACTCTTCCTCTCGCTTCTAACACACGCATAATTGTTTCCCACACAAAATTCCCCTGTTTGCCTCACTTATCACAAACACACAGGCCCTCTCCAACATTTGTTTCTTCCCCACTCACCAGCTCGGTCAGTACACACAGATATTTATCTATCTCAGAGACAGTGAGTCTCATGAGCCGACAGCGGCCGTAAGATTTTTATTGAGCAAGAAGATAAAAAGGCCGGTTCTGCTCTGTGTCCATTAGGGCTAAAATGACCAGAGGAGCGTCTGATGAAATGGAATAAACTGTTGTGGTTATCTTCCCTGGCTGCTGCGGTGGCGCGCCAGAGAGAACAAGAAGAGATGACAAGCTCCCAAAAAAAACTAGACATTACTACACAGACACACACAATCTATCCCTCCGTGGTATTGCCCTGGTCTGTATTTATCCCTAACCATAACAAAGCCGGCAGATAATGGCTGATGGGACAGTCGTAAAAATAACCTGGCACAGATCTGTTTGGATTAACCTCCTCTCCTCACCCTCCCTCCATCACATTGTATCACTCTCTACTTTTCCAACCCCTCAATCAATCAGTCTATCTATCTATCTATCTATCTATCTATCTATCTATCTATCTATCTATCTATCTATCTATCTATCTATCTAGCTCCATAATTTCCATTAATGCCTCATTCTTCTATTGCCTTAGTATTCATAACTTGTGTATTTATTTTGGAAGCGTAATCATAAAAATCAACAAAAAGAACCTGCAGCTGTTTATTTTTCCCTCTGAACTTTGTTTGACAAATATAAAGAAATACTTAATATTCAGGAATAGTCAACATCACATTTCAGTGGTTTGAACTCACAGACTTTTTGTTCTGTTTTTGGTCTACTCCAGCTACTACTTTTTTTTTTTTTTTTTTTTTTCCGCTCCCTAGATGTCTGGTAAAGACTCCTCAGGTTCATAAGGTTCAACAGATTGTAAATACTGAATACATGTCTCATTTAGGTCTTGTGTCCCAGGTCAAATTATATAGAGCCTGTTCTACCCTCAAAACCACTGTGTTGCCCAGGATACCCGGGATGCCCCTTCTGTGGGGGCCATGTTCAGTCAAAGCGGAAACAATAATGCTGAAACACAATAACACCAGAGGACATTGTGCGCCTGTAAAATGCTGATGCTCATGACCGATGAGAAGGGGAGGCCAGGACTTTATATCTCTGCGGAGAGCGTTGCAACAATATATCTGACACAAGTTTATTGGCTTGTGCTCTTTAATGACTTCCTGCAGTGATGCTGGAGGAGACAGAGGGAGTCGAACTGGCTGAGAATAAGATCTCTCTTTTCTTTTCTTTTCTCTCTCTCTCTCTCTCTGTCTGTTTGTGGACTCTGTGAACCATTTACGATCTTCACCTCCGTACCTGTGTTGGCTCCTCCGCACCAAAGCCGCGTTAGCTCCTCTCCTTCCACCACTTTCACCTCCATTTGCCGGGACTGTAAAAGCCTCATCAACATGATAAGTATGTGACCTTGTCTGTGTGCTGCTTGGTGTACCTCTCTCACTCGCTGGATCGCTGAGATGGGGTTACTAATGAGGAAATGTTCGGATGATGAAGCTTTTTTCCAAGAATCTTTTCTCCCAAACGCCGTGGCCTTTGGATGACTCCCCGAGGAGACCATTAATTTAGATATCAGTGTGCGTACATGTGCGTGGGCATGCCCAGTGTGTGTGTGTGTGTGTGTGGATTCCTGCTCCCTTGTTTTTATCACACACAAAAACAAGCATGAGCAAAAGCAGGTCAATAAGAGAGTGTGTGTGTGCACGACTGTAAAAAAATACAACCCCCCCAACTCAACAAAAACACAATACCCCCCACCCCTCTTATCACACATCCCTCCTTCCTGTCATCATTCTACACCTTCACCCCAATTCGCTCCCTGAACGCCACCCCAAAACATCCTTCTATGTCATCACTTCCCGCCCCCGCTCCACCCCAATTCAAGCCTTCACCAGCAAAAAGTTGAGGGGACTCCTCACACACACATATGGATACAGGAAACGAGTAAAACTTTTGCCACCCACCCTCCTCTTATATCAAACAGCACCCTTTAACCCACACAATGACAAAGATACATGAGATACACTTTATCTCCGTGGGCAACCGGGTGTGTAATTGGAGTGATGAGCCTCGCCACCATGATGTGCCCTTTTTCAGACGGACGCCTCCGCACTCTCACAGCAGCCCCTTTTTGGAGTGCTCTGTTTTCTGGTGAAAGAGGAAGAATCCACTCCACGGGGCTTACAGCAACTCCATCTCTATCCAAACACTGTCTGTCTGAGGTGCTGACAACACGACCAGCAGGCCCCAGATCTGTGGCGAAAACGTATTGTCTGTCCTTCTTTGTGCACGAGGAGCCTCGCTGGAAGATTTCACAATGAGGGATTTTAATGTAATTCAATTGGATTGAATGCAAAGGCAGCCAACGCTTTTGTTGTTCTTGCATCCATTTGTATATAAACTAGCTGCTCACCCCTTAACAGGCTTTTACTGAGTTTTTTTTTTTTAATTTATTTATTCAAATTCAGCATCTGAGGATACTTTATGTTAAATATCTTCTCAAGATAGCTGGTGATTTCTCTGCAGACTGGAGCTGCACCAGATAATACTAATGGCAGCATTATCATTTCCAAAACCAGTCTAAACATAGCTGAAGCCGGAAACTCCAAAACATCTGTGCAGGTGTGTTAATGTTAGTCCAGTAAATCAGGCATAATGAGCGTCAAAGCTATCGTCTGTCTGGGTTCAGGCTCAAGATTTTACTGCCAATTAATTTCAGGGGAACTGTTGGGTTTCAGTGCAGATCAGATCAGTCTCAAAAGCCAGTCCACTGCACGCCACGATTCACATTTTATCCCCGTTGGGATTATTCATTTTGTACCCCATCATTTAAATCTGAAACACATTAGCATATCCTGCTAAGTCCAGGATTTTAAGGATATTATGCATGTGTCTACAAATCCACTTTCAAGTACTTCCAGGTATCTATAAATTTGGGTAAGTGTGTTTGCACACAGCAGTGCCCCTGAAGCCTGGCTGACTGGTCCCAGTAAGAATGGGGCTGATATAAACAGGCTCGGCCGTTCCCACGTCTCTGTTTACACTGGGAGACCCCGGAGCAGCACTACCAGAGCACTGGATTCCCTCTGCACGGCAAACTCACACACTATCCATCTCCGTCTCGTACAGGAACACTAACTCATAACTCCACGCCGTCAGTGTCAAGGACACGCATCACACATCTTCGCACCAGTGCAGCCACACACAAAATGGTCTTTTGGACCATGGTCACTGCGTCCCACCTGACCTCATCGCGGCTGAAGAGTTCCCACCATGCTCCTCAAGCCAGCGCTGACCTCCGTTTTTACAACACTGCCGCAAAGACTCTCAAAAGCTTAAACTCTGCTCTCTAAGTCCTTTTGATATGAGCCTGTGATGGACGCCCAGCATAAACAGAACACTGGGGTCCTGACAAATACGCCCGGTTTACAGGCAACGGCGAGGTCACCTCAGTGCATCTTGGCAAAAAGATGCATCTGCTGAGAGAGATGGTTCCAGATTTGAAAAGAGGTGGTCAGTGGTTTTGAAAAAAACAACGAAGGGCCGAGAGAAACTCACCAGATCTTCCAAATCATGATGCCTCAGAATATATAGATATGTGGCTCCAATTTTACCTCAGTAAATATTATTGTTCCACCCAATAACAAACCGGTTCATTGATTATTTCTGTGTCAGTATTAATATAAAACATAGAATATGAAACTTAACCAACAGCCAATCAGTCACAAGTCAGATCAAAACCATCTCCACGCAAAAGCAAATGGACCAAGACAAAAAGTTTCTTCTCTCACTCTCCCTAGTCACTCTCTCTTTGGCGCACACACACACTGGTTACAGTGATGGAGCGTCTATTTATTCTCAGTGATATCTGAATCTATTATGCCACAAGTGCTCACATCTGTGTGTTTACACGCTGCAGTCTTATGACCTAATGAAATTAAGACCATTGTTCCCCTGGGAAGAAACTTCCCCCAGTGATGTGGAGCCCAACAAACTGTAAACACACTCCTGTGCCGTGCGTCAGTGTCTTCGCAAACACACACACACACGCCAACGATGCTTTGCGGCCTGACTCTTCTAACCTGCTCCAAATCTAAACCTTTATAGTAAACAACTTGGGACATCTGAACGAGGCTCTTGTGGAGGATGGATGTGAATTACAAGGCTATATTTCCCCCAGGAGGAAAGAGACAATTTGGTAACCAGGGAGGAAGAACAATAACAACAGGGCTGAATCATAAAGAAGCTATTTTTCTGTTTTGTCTGGCAGTGGACCAAGGAGGGAGAAGCGCTCGCAGCGGCCTCGACAGAAGTGCTGGTTTACAACACGCAAATATATATAAGCAAGAAATATGTCACTGATGTTACATGCACAGAGAAGCGCTTGTATGTGTGTATGTGTGCGTGCGTGCGTGCGCACACATCCAAAGCTGTGTTTAGTTTACACAACTTTATCTCATAAAGATTATATGTCATTCTTATCAGTGTCATGCAGCGTTGTGCAAATCCACATAAGGCAGAACAAATCAGATCAATGCCAAAACATTACAAATGCTCATGAAGTTCTGATCACTCCATCTAAAGGTCACAATCATCCCAGGTCATGACAGCGACACCTCAGGGCAGCGGCTCATTCACTAAATTCATTCATGAGCCACACGAACGGCTGCAAATTCTCTCATTGATAACACAAACATTCCCCCGCAGCCTCCAAACTTTACTCCTCTCTTCTCTTTGTGAGCCCGTCCAGAATTCCCAGTGGAGTGCTTACTGACCAGATGTGCTCGTTTTCCTTGGAAATGTTACTAATCCAGATAGCGTAGATGTCAATACACCATAAACATTGAAAGAAGTCACACATTGTTGTCTAGAAATGGTGTTAATGTAAGCCTGTTAAGTGTAATATTGGCAGGCAGAGACGGCAGCAAAGACAAATTTGAGGACACAGGTTTTGGTTAAAGTCAACAAATACTTTAACCCTTACTGGGACTATGATTTTTAACGACTCTCTCTTTGGCAATGTTCAAATAAAGATAAACAAGTGCTTTTAAATTGCATCACTTTATATATAAAAGTTGATTTTTCTTTTTTATGTCAAAATGGTGTTGTTGTTTTTTTTCACCTAACAGAAAATGTCTACTTAAATGACACATTAATCCAAACAGAGTTAATGACATCTAGTGGTGAAGCTGCATGTTGCTGCTGAATACCCTTTACGTCACCCTCCCCTTAGTTGTCAGAAAAACTCTGGATTATTATAAAAAAAATTGCAGCCTCTGTACAGAAGACCCCCACAATGTAAGTATTATAGATAAATATAAATACAAATGGCCCATTCTAGGGTAAAGAAAACAACACCGATGAGACACGGGTGAGAACATCACAAGTATTTTCTTTTCAGTTTCTGGCAATGAATCCCTTTCTTCAGAATCTTACACACGGAACCTTTAATTTTTCTTTACTGTTAACTTGAATTAAATGGAATCCCGAATTCAATTTAATTATTTTCGATTTAAAGTTTTATTTAAGACCTCTTCTACTAAAACTAGATATTAGTAGAGATATTTTTAACGTCTGCTGTCTTTAAAAGCATAACTAAGATAGGGATGAAATCATTGGGCATGTATAGCTTTATTTTTTTTTTCCACAGACCTCTGATGTATTCTCAATACATTCTAAATCATGTATCTCTTGGTTGATGTGTTGTAATTTTGAAAGTTGTGCACGGAAGTTGTCATCGAACTTCACGCGGTCAGCTGGTTTTATTGTGAAAGCTGAAAGCGGAAGTGGGTGCCTGTACGATCTGTGGGAGGAGGAAGAGGTTTGTCCACAAAGATTCACCGTTAACTGGCGAGTTTGTGTTTTGGTTTCTCTTCAACGAGCTGGAGAGGGAGCGAGTCCTTTAAAGATCACACCCCACACGAGTACATCCAGGTAACACGCAAAACCCGGGAGTAGCAGCGCGACTAGCCCGTCCTCGGCGTGAGCGTTGACTGCTAGCCTGCTAAGCTAGCGAAGCTAACAACTTTTCGTTCATTATTGCTGGGGCACTTTCTTTGTTGCTAGCTAACGGCTAGCCTATCTTCAGTAGTGTTGTGTCGTTGTTTATTGATAGCGGACACTGGACTGGACACAAACATACACAGATAGATAAAAGGGTAATGCTGAAGGAGTTTGAGGTAAATTACTCGCAGATGCCTGGCAACATTAGCTAGCATCGTTTCCTCGACATCAGTTGCGTTGCTAAGCAGCTAAGCACAGCACCGTATCGGGCTAACGTTCTTTGGTGTGGGGACATGGATAGCACTGCAAAGACCAAAAAGGGAGTTTAAATGTTCTGTGAAACGTCTGAAGTAAATGCTTGTTCTGCAGATAAACGTGTGATTCGTGTTTTATTAGCTGAAGTAGAGGAGACCACAGAGTTGAAGAACCAGATCAACTGGTGCTGCCAGACCCTCCCCAGCATTTGATGCAAGTTTACTGTAAGCAGAGCTGTAATTACACTGCACGTGCATCTCTCAATCAAAACACGATTTAAATGAATTTTGTTACAGATTAATTATTACTGGCCTTTACTCTAGAGCTGCTGCTAGACTGGTCCTCCCAAGTTTTCTCTTATCACACTCATCTGAACATTTTGTGTTCCCACACAGAGCACTGCGTAGTCTGGACCCTGCTTCATTCATTCTATCCATGTAGGTCACTCATCATCTATCATTTTATATTTGTGCAGCACTTTCGGTCTAATCTACACTTATTACTCACTATATCACGTTTGTATAAAAGGTGTGTTTAAAAGCTAACTGAATTAATTTGAAGTTGGTTATTTCAAACCCTGCAAATACTAACAACTATGGGCCCTTTTTGACAGCCCGTCTCCTTGTCTTCCTGTCTGACCATCCATGAAACGGTGGTTATGGTGGTGTTGATGATGGTGTGAGGAGAAAGCCCCTGTGGTATCTTGGCTGCACCGCACACTTCCTCATGGATTCCAGCAACGATGATGCAATTGATATCATTGTCACCAATGTGGTGGCGACCTTCAGGACCAGGTGTCACCTCAACTTACGCACCATCGCCTTAGAGGGAATCAACGTCATCTATAAGCCAGAAGCTGGGGTAAAGAAGCTTAATGTTGCAATAGACATATTGAAATGTTTATGGTTGCACTGTATTATCATATCTTTGTGCTGATCTTACAATTTGAAAATGTCTTTCTGTTTTTAGAAAGTCCTGATGAAGCTTCGTAAGCCCAAGATAACGGCCTCAATTTGGTCCTCAGGGAAAATCATCTGCACTGGAGCAACGAGGTAAAAACCTACGACACTGTTTAGACACTGGTTAGAACCAGCAATGACACCTGTACTTCAACTCAGCCACCACATGCTAACTCTGTGACAACCCTCATTGTTTGTGTTTTGTGTCTTGCATGTTTAGTTATATGCATTTTGTATACATTTCCAAATCTCAGTTCTCTCTCCTGCTCTGCTCTTTCAGTGAGGACGATGCTAAACGTGGTGCTCGCAGGTTAGCGCGCTGTCTGCAGAAATTAGGTTTCAAGGTGAGTGGTCACATGGCTGTAAGTTTACAGCATTTAATTTCTTACAACGTTTTTCTATGTGCAGTATAAATATGGCGCTAACAAGATACCATAATTTCCGGACTATAGAGCGCACCTGATTATAAGGCGCACCCAGTACATTTTTAAAGGAAAAAACATTTTGTACATACATAAGCCACACCTGTCTATAAGCCGCACCTGTCTGTTAGCCGCATGTGCCCACATTGAAACATGAGATATTTACAAAGAAAGACGGTACACGGAAAGAGTTTTCAAAGTTTTAATAATATACCTTAGCTTTTCTTTCCAAACAGTGCCTGTGACGCGGCAGTAACAGTATCAGTGTCGGATTGGAATAGCGTCAGATATACTTCGCCACACACTCCCTCAGTCTCTCTTTCGTTGTCGCTGTCAGTGTCACTCTCATCCTGAGGCAAATTCACTCGTGAGCTTGTGCTGTCCTCTCCGTTACGCAGCAGACCGGCTTTTCAAAAACCATTGGTGATGGTGGATTTTTTTCACACTGCTCCACGCCTGTCAGGATCCACTGGCAGACTTGTGCAAAAGTTGCTATTCGCGTGCGGCCAGTTTTGGTGAACGATTTCTCATTAAACGTCATTGCGTCTTCCTCGACACATATATTCCACCTGTCTTGCTCTTACCTTTTCTGCTCGAGCGCCCCTGGCGGGCGTTAGAAAAAATGCATAAATTAGCCCAATCATTGTATAAGCCGCAGGGTTGAAAGCGTGTGACAAAAGCTTATAGCTTATAGTCTGGAAATTACGGTAATTCTTAAAAAAAAAAATTAAAGCAGACATTGATTACATTAAAATAACTGTTGAGTAAAGAGTTTGGAGACTTAATTTGGAAATAATCAGAAATGGTATTTGTAATACTTCTTTATCACATTTACAAACATTTAGTCCCCAAATTCCAAGGTGTTTTTATGGTTCATCGATTTTCTAAATATTTATATCATGGACGCTGTGATTAAGAATATTTGTCTTTGTTATAAAATAATACCATAATTTCTGATGAACAAAACCCTCTTTGTGCTTCATTGAATTCCTGTTGAGGAGTCTATGTTTTGTTTGACCTTTCATTTGCTTAAATACAGTCGTCTCATGACTCGCTGCTTAGAAAAACAGCTTGTGACTAAGGCGACCTGCAGATTTTTCTATAATGAAAATGTTGTTCAGTAAATCACTTGTTTCCATATTGTACAAAGTACAAATGAAGAATAGCTTTAAATTTTTTTGCAATATTTAACTTAAGAGGGAAAAATTAGTCACATTTTAATTTGTCGTGTATATCCAAGTGTCACATTGTGTGTGTTGTGTGTTCAGGTGAGGTTTTCAGCCTTCAAAGTGGTGAATGTGCTGGCAGTTTGCTCCATGCCCTTTGCAGTTCACCTCATAGACTTCACAAAGAACAACCGCCCAATTGCCAGGTAATGCAGCCCATTTTCAACATGTCTATTCTTATTATTCTAATAAGAGATAAGAGTTTATGTAATACACTGTGATTTTGCCGCGTCCTGGACTATACCCCTCAGATATCCAGCCAGAATTTCCTGTACAGAACACTTACTATCACTCTCTTTTGTTGTCATCAATTTGAGACCCCCAGAAATCTTTAGACTTTCCTAGTACTTCCTGTTTGGATAGGCTGACCTCTAGTGGGGAAAGCAGCCATGCATCTGACTATTTTAAAGTCCAGGGATCTTCATTTTCTATTCTATTCATACTCTTTTGAGCACACTTGTGTTCTGTACATAAATCATATTTTGGAAATAAAATGCTCTTCATATTTAATCAAATATACATGTTTCTTTACATCATGCATGATGTAGCTGCCTCCAGGTTATTCTGAAAAGCCTGACTGAACAACCTTGTTCATATGACAACAGATGGAACACAGCCAGTCTTTTATGTATTAATCCATGTGTTTGTTTTGTTTCAGTTACGAACCTGAGCTCCATCCGGCTGCCACATACAGGATCAAAAATATCAAGGCTACTGTGCAAGTGTTCTCCACTGGCAGCATCACAGTCACAGGTATGAATTTCACTCAACCACTAGAGGGCACCCTCGTTAGTACAGTGGATAAGTACGTCCGCCTTCAAGCGGAAGACCGGGGTTCGATTCGCGGAAAGTGGATAAGCGGTTGGAAAATGACATGATGACACTAGAGGGCACACCATCCTAAAGGATTGAGGGTTGTGTAGTTTTAACTTTTATACTCTGCTGCAACCCAAAAAGTAAATGACCTAATCCCTCATGACATTTTACCGCAGTGACATCTATGCCCTGTTTATACAGCGTTTAGCAGTCATAACCTAACACACAGAAGGAAGTTGTTGAACTTCTCTTTATCTCGATGACGTCTGTGGTTCTTCGTTTCTCTAAGTGGCTTTTCTGCTTTCTAATGGTGCTCAAAATTTATTTGTGTGCCTACCCCTATCCCCCCACCAAATGAAGGACCAAATGTTCAGAATGTGGCCACGGCCGTGGAGCAAGTCTACCCACTACTGTTTGAGTGCAAGAAACCCCTCCGCTAGTAAAGGAGCTGCATGCAGAGGAAGACATGAGTGAAGAGAAGATAGGACTGAGGAAGCACCTTATCTGTGGACATTTATTTGCTAGATTTCATCACTACATTGCAACAGCTCATCCACGGATGTCTTAAACATAATCGACGGGTCATAATTAATAATCCGGATCCTTAGCAGCCCCACATGAAATCTTAAAATCTCACAAAAAAGTCAGTGTTGTTGTGGATGATGTGGCTTTTCATGATGTTAACAGTCGACGCGTGAGAAGTCTTCCAATCCAGAGACTGCTCTCCTGAACGTGACTCACAGGGTGGTGGAAGCATTTGGCTCTCGCTTTTTACTCGCTCTTGGTGCTTGTGCATGGACAGACAGACCAAATTTCTACAGTATAGCTATTTGAATGCTTAGATCTCCACCCTGTACACAGCAGGACGTCCAATTTTCTGCTTTTTTGGGAAGAATCTCCGTCCACAATTTATTTGAAGAACACCACTGTATTTTGCACATTTATGCTTGAGGAGAAATTCAGCCGTTAAAACGAAGGACTCAGTATGGGATGTCCTTTTAAAAGCTGCATATTTCCAGTCACGATGTGCTGTCACTCTGATTTTAATTGCTGCACCCTTCCAGATTGTCTTCAGTCGTCAGTTTCCTAGTAATGCGCTCTCAGATTGCACGCATCTCGTATTGCTATTTTACTTTCCTGTCATTTCCTGATCATTTTTAATATTTAACTGTTCTTTTAAGGTGAAGTTTGAACGATGTACAGAATATGATTGATGTCCTAAGTGTTGGAAGTTGTGAACTTTTTTTTTAAAGGGTTTAGAATGTTTTATAATTGAGCTGTAGACCTGCTCTGGCTCTACACAGCAGTTACTAAGGTAAAAAGAGGCACTGAGAAAAAACACTTCCAATAAGAGCTTTGTAACAGGTGGAAATATTGGAAGCTATACAAACGGTCCAGAATTGTTCAGGATAAAGGTCAAAGTGGAACCTTGTTGTGAGACAGGGATTTTAATGCTCTGGTCTGTCACACCAAGACATGTTTTCCGTCTGGTTTAAAAAACTGCAACATGCTGTATGATTACTAACAGTTTTAAGGATGTGATACCATACTGATGCCAAACCTTCCATAGTAAATCCTTCTTTTAAATGACAGTGAAAATACTTCTCAGTGGAATCAAGTCTTTCTCATAACATGGCTGCTGACACCTGTGCTGACATCCATCGAGGTAACACGCCTGTACATAATAATGAATGCAAGTCATGTGACAGATGTTGTAATATATCTCTGACATGTCGTTTGAAATATGTGGGATGGTCTTTTTGAACCAGTGTCATCTGAGGAGTCATGACGCTTGTTCAGAGTTTTGTATTTTGTATAAATTAATAAAGGTTAATACAAAAAAATACCAAACTCGCCGATGTATTTTAATATCATGTCTTCCATTTGTCTTTATTGCAGGTTGCATTCACCAGTTTCAGCAGAAAAGTATTTAAATGGTTTCCAATTTTTTTTACAATGTAACTG
This sequence comes from Pseudorhombus dupliciocellatus, assembly GCA_016785235.1. Lineage (NCBI taxonomy): Eukaryota > Metazoa > Chordata > Actinopteri > Pleuronectiformes > Paralichthyidae > Pseudorhombus > Pseudorhombus dupliciocellatus. The sequence continues at coordinate 813,123 of JAFBJW010000180.1, forward strand.
AAATGCATCTCTACAAGTACAGATTAAAATGTGCATCATTTTTCTCTCACTGCAAGAAATTCTACCCAATTAATAATTAACTGTTTCATTTGGCATTGCTGACAAAAGTAAAAAAAATAAAGACAAAAACACTTTCTCACACAGCAATAGAACTTGTTGATAAATTATTTAAGTATGTTTTCAGCAGTTAAACAGTGGAGCCTGTCCTACTCATTCGTGATCGGTAGCTTGTAAAAGAGACACAGCTCTTCCTGAGACTTTCACACACTCACAGACATGCACACCCATCTGCGTCATTTCATACTGGAACATTGCATGACTGGTTTGAGGTTAAGGTGAAAAATCCCTTTCCGCATGGGGACAATATTCCAATGGAGTAAAGATAAAAACGTTTTTACGTAGTCTCACCTTCAATCCCAGTTGTGTACTTGTTATTATTAAGATAATAAAAATAAAATGTGCATATTGCATTTCTTGATTTATTTACAAGCAAGTGTGATTCCTGAGCTACTTTTTCACTATTTCATTCAAATGTGTTGTTTAATTTCCACCATTATTTATGTTTGTTGAGCTGGAAGCAACTACCTGTATTTGAATAAGACAAGCCAATCTTTTCAGATATGAAGTTTGGAAAAATTCCAGAAAATTGGGTGTAGACATTCTGAGGAGTTTGTCTTTCCCATGTGAAGAATGTGGACTTTATCCGAATCATGACAACAGGAAATTCAGCTACAGAAATTATTTATACTTCACGTCATCACTAGTCCTGCTTCAGTGTACCTACGTGTATGGCACTTCAGTTTTCTCCCAGTTTTGCAGATTAGAATATAATATTAATATAATATATGTGTTCTCGCTAACAGCCTAAAACGTGCCTGGAAAACATCCAGATTTCTGTGCACGTCTGAACGCAGCATCTTAAACCGGTTGCAGGTATTTCTGATGCCTGACACCAGATCTAAGGAGTGCTACTTAAATACTTGTTTTCCTGAACGCTTCTGTTTGACTGAGGTCCACTGTTGGTCAAAGATCACGGTTGTTCGGTGGCAACTCTGATCGTCGTGCTGCCACTAATCAGACTCTCCTGAGGCTGCGCCTGTCGACAGAGATTCACCTGGAAATGCCTCCTGACAAAAACAGAGGGAGGTGAGAGGGAAGATAAGAGATCGATTTCACAAAGGAGTTCAGGAGATTAATAAAAAAAACAAAAAAAAAAATGTAACAATGAGTTCATGTGAAAGCTGATGCTCACTTCTTGGCCAGTTCTTTTGATATCTCTTCCAGAGTGCGACCTTTGGTTTCTGGCACGCAGAGGATGACAAACACCAGGAGAATAAAGCTCATGGCGGAGTACAGGAACATCACATTGGGAACACCAATCCTTTCTGGAAAAAACAGCAACAAAGACAGTGTCTTCAAAGGTCTGTTGATGATCTCATATGTGAAAGCATACATGTTTTCTTTATTCTCGGTTGATGGCTTAGAAACAGAAAGAAAGAAGGTAAATGTCCTGACTGGTAACCCTCCACCTCCAATTTCTGTTGCTGCAAAACAGTGAACAACTATTCAAACCTGTTTCTTCCACAGTATCATGACAGTGTGACTAATCGACCAGGAGGAGAAATTTAGGAGGAGGTTTAAAAGGAGGTTAACCGCTGATAACAGGAATTTCCCGGTATTAATCTGAAATAATAGACACAGCTGGGTGGATACAGACTTCTTTGTTGCAGATTCAGTAAAAAATTTGCTCTAAGTAATTATGATTTCAATTATTATGATTTTTTTTTTTTGAAAAAAACGACATGCTAACCTATGACTTTTTGGTCGATTTTTGA
>JAFBJW010000181.1:610119-645400 GCA_016785235.1 Pseudorhombus dupliciocellatus
GGGGGGGGGGCGGGGGCGCTCGGGGGGGGTGGACTTGGCCATGGCCTTGATGTGTGAGATGCCGTCTGGACCTGGAGACTGCGCTATCGATCAGCATGTCGAGTCTTAGGGAGCCTCTTCATTCAGGCCCCTTGACAGCAACACACTTCAGTAACAACAGCAATCAATGGAAATAGTTAAATGACCTCACGCAACTCGAACGATACGAATTGCCTTGGCACCGTGCATTTATTTCTGTGGATTATGGGGCGCCGTCTGACTTATTGACCACTCGTGAGGCTACTTATCCTCCCAGAGGACGGGCATTGTGTCAAACTGCAGCTTAGTGTTCATGAACCATGCCCCCTCGATGAATCTGTGAATGTTTACCTCCCTTCCCTCGCTGCTGCAGGAAGACCCTCTTTGCACGATAGATGGGCGGCGTATGAGCCGTTTCCCCCCCCTTTACGCTCCTCGCCGCACATCATCCAAACACATTTGGGTGTGATAGTTGTCAAATGGTAGCGGGTAATCAGACACAGACAAAAATGAATAATGCATCACAATATGTCTGCCTAGCATTGTGTTGATTATAGTTAGGGTGAGCCAGAGCTCTGTTGTTGAGGAGGGAACCAGTGCAGCCCAGGCCCTACGTCCAACAGTGACATGAACATACATTCATACACAGTGTAGTACATGATACATAACTAATTTATTTCCCTGGCTCACATATCTCAAGAATCCATCAACAATGGCTGAATATCACGTCCAAAACAACAGGCACTGATTCTCCACTCTCCGGTTGCAGCAGTAGTGTTGTCGTATCAGGGTCTGGTGAATGGAATCCTGCCGGTCCAAAAAAGTCCAAACTGTAATTGTCACTTCCTTCTCCATATATCGTGAGCTGAAGAGGTGATAGTTGGGGTAGTTAAGTCGTCCATCACTTCACTTTGCCCCAGTAGTGTGGACACATTGACAAACAGTGTATAATGCAGACGATTGAGATTGATACAGCTGCAGAGACGCAGGGACATATCTTGGCATAAAGCAGGCTTACACCAGCACCAGTGTTCTCTCTCTCTCTCTCTCTCTCTCTCTCAAAACTCACCTCAAAGAGAAAGTAAATGTCAGAAATCTGCAGCGTACTGCGGAGGTGAGTTTTTTCAGGTGCAAATTATTTCGGCCGTAATTACGACGTCCAAAATGGGAGATGGGTGTAAAAACGCGCCCATTTGCAGCAATTTATTCCTCTGATTCACTGGGCGTTGAGCGGCGCGCGAGTGGTGCGGTGATTTGTGAGGATCATTACGGCGAGGGGCCAGTGTTTAGTAGGAGGACTTCTCACATCAGCCTGAGTGACAAAGACGGAGAGTGAAAGTGTGAGGAGCTAATGAGAACAGCATTTAGCCACTGTTAAACAGCAGAGCCAAGAGGTGGCGTGCTGCAGAGAAGGGTGCCTTATTGAGTTGTTAGAGCCATCGCAGGGCAAAAAATAAAGAGCTGCAGTGATAGGAAAACACAAAAGGCCGGACATGCATGATGAAGCGGCATGAATGTCCTCGGCGCGCCTGTATAAAATGTGTAATCTTTCCTCGACTGGGAGTGCGGCATTTTCCCGAGCGTTACGTGATGACAAGCCCTCTAACATTTTTATCTGAACCTCGACGTTTTCAGCCCGACTCTATGAGTTAGCTGTCAGCCTCTGTGGCCTCCTCCTCACTGCGTCTTTGGAGCTCAAATGACTGAATTAGGCTCTACCTTTAAAGATAATTGCTTAATTGGAGTCTTTTCATATGCTGTCGGCAGCCGAGGGCCCAAGAAAGGCTCTGATTACTCTGTAATTATGAGGCTGCAGCAGATATGCGCATTTGAGGCAGAGCTGCGAAGAATGAGCCGACCGCCTCGTGCTCTCTCTGCGTCCACTCCTCCTCTGCGGACGTCGAGATAAAGTTGAAATTGCTGGGCCTCTTTCGGTGCTAGTGCGTGAGCATTTGTGTGCGTGTGCACGTGACAGGACCCGTGAGTGTTTCTGGGTCTATGAACGAGACGTCAGATGATGTCTGAATCAAGCGAGGCTGCAGGTATTTCTGTAAAAAAAAAAAAAAAAAAAAAAAAAAACTCTTTGCTTCTGCTTTTATTCGTGCTGCACTGGTGGAGGAACGCTATTACACGGTACATCTTCCTCCACCCAGCACAGCTTCTGAATACAAAGTGCCGGATGAAGCCCATTTGTCGGGTGTTTTAGGGAGGACCATCACATACATGACGGCCGCTTTCACCTGAACCGTTTTTCTCAAGGCTTACCTGTCAATACATCTAGGCCCACAGAGGGTAGGAGAGATGTACTGTGGCGGGGAGAGAGGTAAATACATTTCTGCTGAGGTGAGTAACAGTAGGGTGTCAGAGGGAAGAAGTGGGAGCCAGAGTAAGGAGGACTGCAGCCATAGCAAGAGGAGAACGAGCAGGGGGGGAGATTAGTTTTGCTCCGGTAACGACAGATCATAAAAACACAAAGGGGAGGAAAGAGGAGATGAAAAAGAGAAAAGGGGGGAGGATTAGTGCCAATTCAGGAATGACAGAACATGGGGGGGGGGGCTGGCAAGAAAGCGAGAGGAGTGTGATGGGAACTGGGAGGAATCCTGGGAGTTTAGTTGGGATTAGTTTTGCTCCAGGGACTGGGGATTGAAAGAGGGAGAGGGAGTCGGCTGATCTGGGTGGCGTCATGAAAACAAAACCTCTTATCAATCAATTGTTGACAAAGTGAGACACGAGGCAATCTCTCCCACTCACCGTGCACTCCCAGCCCTCTGGGGTGTGTATATCTACTGGACAAGTGCAGTGCAGTGGTTAAATAAGAAAAAAGTTGAACTGTGTGAAGACGAGTATAAATCTTATCGCCAAATATTCTCTCGACTCGCTCTTTGCTGTTGGCTTGACCAAATAGATCTGTCCGTTGGAAAACTGCATCTGCACATTTTTGGTCATGTTGAGTGACTTCTTGGCCTTATGCGATGAATCCCAATCCCAACCTTTACTGGTTTGGTTACAATTCCCACTAGTACATGACGGATGGATGAATGGATCTGCTCAAACCAGAGCACATCTCCATCAGTCTCGGCTATAATTTGTACAACAAAGCCTGCGATCATGGCAGACATGACAACTTCTTAGAATCAGCATGTTAACATTATCACTGTGAGCATGTTGTACATGCTAATTAGCTTTTGGCTCAACTACTGTGCGGCCCCTAAGCTGCTTGCATGGCGGTGGAAGCGTAAGCTGCCAGTTCGCTCCATCAGAGGAGCATCCCGCCAAATGTGGCAGAGCAGATATGGCCATCTTATGACCACTCCGCTCTATCCTGCACCACCTGCTGCTGGGCACCAGTATGTTAATTTGATATCTGCATCAACCAGTGGGTCTGAGCGGCAGAAGATGCATGACATCAACTTGTTTTTGTATTCTAATATTTCCTGTTTCCTGGAGGTAGTCTATCCCCAAACATTACAACTGATACCTCCTTCAGTCCAAAACAAAACACTCAGAGCGAGCAGCTGAAGCTGTTCCTTTTTCAGTTGGCAGGAAGATCTTGTTGCTTCTGTTTTGCCTTGGAAATGAAAGATATGCTAGTGAGATATTTTTTTTTCTCTTTACTGATGCCATCAGGGGAGCCTTTAACACAGAAATAGTGCTCAACAGGGTCTAATTTCCTGTGATCGTGGGTATGAAAACCAAGCAGTAACAAAGCATTTGTGGATTCAGAAGTTTTCTTCAAAGTTGTATAAATATAGGATGAAAAAAAAAAGGAGATTAAAAAGAAAGACTGTTAACTAGCTCCCTGGTCGTTACATGAATCTGCATGGCATCCAAAAAAAGAACAAATAGATGCTTGTAATGGAAATAAACATCACGGCTGGGTGATACCTAGCACAAGTCAAGTTTTCCTGGATGATATCCCATGAATAAAAATGCGGCGATCATATTTTCCCTGTTTTTCTCTGCCAGGATTTACATGTAGTGGGGAGCTGACTGACATGTTGCCAAGCCAGGTGAAGGTTTCCATGAAGCTGCATATATTTCCCTCATGTTGCGCCCTGACAGGAAGTGATGGGGGGTGAGACCGAAAGAGAAAGCAGGAGAGCAGTGAGTAACTATGACCGACCCATTAACAGGGCGAGGGTTGTCAGTGTCAGCGGGCTCAGCTGCGGACGGCGGGCTGCAGTGTGCCGCGCAGGAACATTGTTAAAAGGCAGCAGCACTGTCAGATCTGGACATTCTCCTAAAGTGTACACGGCCGAGGTCACAGGGCGCATGGTTAACACTGGCAGAGGAGAATAACAAGTCCAGCGCTCTGTACAGATTGACTCTGAGGACTGTCCCGATGTGAATATCAAACGTGGACCGTGACAAATAGGCAAAGAGGGCAGGGGATGAAGAGCCAGGCGAGAGTTGTGAAAAGAAGGAAGCATGAGCAAATTGATGGAAAGAGGTTGCTGGCAGAGAGGGTGGGTGGGGGGGGGGGGGGAAAGAAGGGATGTGAGGCAGATGGAGAGAGGTGACAGAGCAGGGAGAGAGAGAGAGAGAGATAGAAGGGAAGGAGGGTGGGTGGGGGGGGGGGTGGAAAGAAGGGATGTGAGGCAGATGGAGAGAGGTGACAGAGCAGGGAGAGAGAGAGAGAGAGATAGAAGGGAAGAGACAGAAAGGGGGAAGGCTTGTGTTTAATTAGCAGCCCTGGAGAGTGTCTTGGTTGAGCCAAGAAGAAACATGGGATGTTCTCTAATTGGCCCTGCACTGTGGAGAGGGAGGGAAGGAGAGAAGGAGAGGAGCGCAGACACAAGAGGGAGGAGATGAAACGGAGGAGGAATGACTGGACTTTTGTCTGCATGGCTGCGCCTCTGTATGAGGATTGTGCACGCACGTGTCAAAAGAGATGCGCATCCACAGTCGCTGCACTCATTACATCTCACTCCAGTTTACCTCAGTCGGCCGGGCTGTGTAATTGAGCTGTATGTTACTTTAAAGAGCTTATTGAATAGGTGTTGGTTTATCATTTATTTATTTATGTAACCACAACCATTGTTTATGTTGGACAATTAAGTGAATAACTGTAACCATAAATAATTTATATTTGTTTTTATGGCAAAGTGTAAACTCGTGCTCAGTTATGTCCTTTACATGTGGCTCTGGGAGCAGCTGCTTTAGCATAAAGGAAACTAGCCTGTGACTCCCTGTAAAATGTCAAATCAAACAAATGTAATCTCTCTAAAATCTAAATGTGAGAGACGGTTCTTGTCAAAGATGAAACTCAAATCCAGGATGGCATTTTTAGAAGAAAGCATCCCTGTTGTTGTGAATTCATATCTTAAAATAAATGTCATTCTTGGTAAAATACTCCTTACATTTCTTTGAATTCATAAATGCTGAATAATAATTGTAAAAGCCCAATCTCTTTAATTTGATCTATTGGTGAAATTAAAGGTACAGCCTGACAAAGCATGTTTTGGCCCCCAGCTGTGTTTCTAATGTGGCCCCTCGGGAAAAAATAATGACCCAGCCCTGTGCAAAGTGACGTTTGCAAGGAATCGGTTTTCTCTCCGTCTGATGTGGAAGCACTCACAGAGATCTGGCCACAACACCACTGGGATGAGAAAGAGAAAAAAAAACTGAGTCAGATCTTTTTGCCGAGCTTCGGCGATCGACCCCACTAATGCTCCTGTGGGCGAATGAATGTGTCAGAGAAAGTGCAGATCAACAACAACACATGGGCGAACCGTCTAATTGTCCAAATATTGATATCCACGTAGTTTAGATCGTAGATTTCATTGGCATACTGTCACACGCGTGAAGAAAATCCACAACTTTCGGAAGATGTATTGCATTGGTGTGTTTCAGGGTAATGCGTGTATGTGTTTTGCTGCACGGGGTCAAGGAGAAACTTGGTCGTCGTGATCCCGTAACAAAGAGGAGAGAGAAAGCTCAGAGGATATGAATAAGGGAGCAGGAGAGATGGATGAGGGGAGCGGGGAGAGGCTTGAGAGAGACAGAGATGGATGGAGTGAAAAGTCTGGCTGAACAGGGGCACGGCAACGGAGAGAGACACAATTCACAGTTGCACAGAGGAGATCTGGGAGAGGCTTTGGAAAAAAATGACAAGTCAAGAAGTAGGGGAAGAAGGGATAATGAGCAAAGAGAGAGAAGAAGGAGTGTGTATTTGTGTAAGGAACGGAGAGACTGGGGCCAAAAGGGAGATGCGAAGAAAAAAAAAAAAGAAAAAAAGAAGCCGAGTTTACTGGAGAGAATTTGCAGTGCAGAGGAAGAGACGTGTGCAGAGAAATTCTAAAATAAGGAGTCTAGTCAGAGAGACCTTCTTGAGACAAATCAGGCCAGCTCAGCACGTTCCACTTCAACCACCCCATTTAGGATGGGGGGCATTATTCTAACCATAGCCCCGATCGATGCCCGTGACAGCATATTGGTGATCAATCAAAGTGCCAGGACAGGATTGATAATGCTCAGTCAAATGTGACATAAACAAGGCCTCTTGGTCGATATGACGTTAGTGTATTCAGACCAAGACAAACACTGTGTATCTCAATTAACTGCTGCCCCTGCCAGAGCTTATACTTTGATAAAAAGAGTCATTAATGCACATCTGAACGCAGCGGAGTGAAGGATGACCTGCGGGAGCAAAAAGATTGACTTTAATCTTATTGCTATGTCTACTTTTATATCTTCACTCAGGCAAGAGGCGTCACACCGTCTCTGTGCGGAGGAGAAGAAAGGGTAAATTAGCACAAACTGTTAAATAAAGCGGAGCAAAAAAAAACGTGAAGCATTTAGGTTCAGGTGAGCATAATGAGCGGAGGGTTATTTTTTTTCCCCTCTCTCCTTGCGAAGTTAACGCCACAGCTAAACAATCAGATAGCGAGGAGCCGTGAGACGTGCCTTAATTACAGGTAGGAGCTAATTATGCTCCACTTAAGTTATGCTTGCTGCACAGATGCCACCACATAATGAGACGGAGAGGAACAAGGGTCGCGGAGGAGCTCCGCGAGGCAGAGGGACCACACATCTCGGTGCACAGGTCAAACCGGATCCACACTCAGATTTAGAAATCTTCATTAAAGTGTTGATAATCGCGCCTGCCGCCGGATGGAAATGAGGCCGGAGAATCAATACGCCGACACTTGGTTATGTCTGACTGGGGGGAAGAGCGATGGCGATACATGGCTATAACCAAGCCGCTCCCCATTACAGCTAACCTCTGCTCACCCTGTGTATCCGCTATACCTGCAATTAAACGATAATGCCTGTGGGAGAGGGAGCGGGAGAGAGGTCCACCGCTCAAAGCGCAGATGCTTCTATCACAGCTAAATGATACTCTGTCTGACCTCCGGTGTAGCTGGCTGCGCCGCATGGGGAGCTTTCGGAGCTGTAATGCACCATTATGATATCGAACGGCCGATATACTCCCCACCCACCCACCCCCTATCCTCCCTCCTCCTCCTCCTCCTCCCTCCCGCCCTGGTCTATGGGAGACTGTTTCCAGGAGCTGAAAACCCGGAGGAGCAAGCAGAAGGGCTAAATTGACCAGATTACTGAGACTAATTGGTCAAATCCTGCAGACCTGGCTCATTAACGTGTGTGAGGAGATAACGAAGCGCGCTGCGCACTGCAGAGGAAATGTTTGAATCGCCGAAGAGGCAAACACAAACGTGGTAAACAAGCACTTGCACTACCTGCTTTCCGATAATATTCATTTACACATAAGGCTCAGCAGGACTGTATTCCCTAATTCACCCCTCCGGTATCTCCGCCTCCACCAACGCATTTTATAGACTACGAGAACTTTGTTGGGCAAAAGTTTGAAAAGGAAACGCTGTGAGGGTTGACAGACAGTAATTGATTAATTGAGTGCAAGTTAAGGGTCAACAGTAGATGCCACGTGAAGAAAGGGAGCGTCTTCCTCTGCTGAAGGCCTCCATCGCTTCACCGCCCCTTCACTCCACAGGCCATCCCTCCATCACAGAGTGAGCGAGGGGAACGGACAGCCTTGCCTGCAGCCAACAGAGCAATAGAGCGAGCAGCAGAGAGAGAGAGAGAGAGAGAGAGATACAGTAGAGGCGGGGGGGAGTAAGAAAACAAAGGGAGTGGGGGCAGAGGAGAGTAGACCCAGGTGTGGAGGAGAGTGTGAGTCAGAGCATGAGAGAGACGCAAATGCTAATGCTACCCAGAGAAGTTGTCCTCTCCTCAGGTTACCCTCCATCACCCTTCCTGTGTTCTCTCCATCTCTGTGACTCCCTTCATGGCCCTTTGGCTCCGTGACCCCTGTGTTGGCAGCCCTTTCTCCACCCCCCCCGACCCCAGCTCACACGCCGCCCACGCTGGAAGGTCGAGTGTGTCGTCAGCGGAGCTTGAACCTCACACCATTGTTGTAAGACAGAGCAGATCCTGTGACGGACTAAATGTGACAGTTGAGCCGCCGACCTTTGGTCCGGAGACGACAGACAGGAGCCGGAGCGGCGGCGCCCGAGCCCACATGGGTACTTCATACATAACGAATAGGCCGCAGAAGGCGCACGCACAGATGCTGTTCTGAGGATGTATGTTCAATTCTCACACAGAGATCACCCCATATGTTTTGTTGTTGACGTGCTGGTAGGTGGACGAGGTGCAACGACGCCCCGTGAAATAGATGTGCGTGGGCAGAGCACTCCGGTGGTGATGTTTATTTGTGTCCGTTTCGGTGACACCGATGCTGCTGCTGCTGCTGCTGGTGTGTATATTGAGTGCGAAGCTAAAGTGAGGAGAGAGATTAGCTCAGATTAGCTTTAAGACACGAAACTGAACTTCAACCAAATCCACCCATCGACATCTCTGGTGCTCGCTAATTAACTTGTTATATCTTTAATCAGAACACAAACAATAATAAAACTGTGGTTTCACAGGCAGTCGTGTGACTGTGAGCGGTTTATCACTGCCTCCCAGCTCCTCGCCTGGCTGTTTGTTCTTCTTCTTCAATACATGTACAGACTAACACTGACAAGTTATGACATTTGATTATTGAGCTTTACATTCTACTGCTTCATTTTTTTTTTTTTTTTTTTTTTTTTTACTTTGGAAGGAGTCAGATGATATTTATCTATGCCAGACTGAGATAATCACCTGCCTACTTACCCAAAAAAGGTTGTTCCACTTTCATATGACTGAAATGAAATAGTCATTTATTGAATTTTATGAGCAACCCTGATTGAACGGTTGCACCACAGATAATTGGCCTGTTGAAATGTGCAACTCTCTCTTTGGGATTTGAAATAGGAAATTCAAAGAGTTAAAATCCTCTGAAATTTACATGAGGTAGAACGACATACTTCAAATCTTCTAGTAGAGTTAAACAATCTGAATTAAGAGTCCACAGGATGTATAACCGTCCACAGATTCCAGAGCAGAAGCCAATTATCTCTGCCCCACTCGCTCGGTGTTGGAAAGAGACGAACTGCTGGATAAGAAGCTCCCATCTTAACTACAGTCCTCTCTGTTAAACTACCATTTGTTTTTGTAAATGTCAGTTGGTTTTAATAGGTTGTATAATCCCGGCGGAGCCATGACACCGGCTCCTCACGTAGTCGCCCAGGCCAGCGTCTGCCGGAGTGAATATGGAAATGTCGGGGCTTGAAGGTAAAAGGTTTTTCTGTCACAGCAGCATTATGTGAGTTCAGGCTGAAACGCTCCCTGAGGCATTTTTTCCCCTCCGGCAGTCATCGCTTGTGTTTCCATCGATTCATTCCCCTCAGTCACTCGCAATCTTTCCCCCTCTATTGTGCCACCTTTCATACTAACCGCATTTCACCTCCATTGCCTCCATCTTTTAAAATCGCTCCACCTCTGAGTCCAATCCCACAGTCTGGTTCATAATCAGGGATTTCATCAGATTTCGCTTCTTTGGACGTATCTGCCTTGCTTTTTTTTTCTTCTTTACCTTTAGTGTCTATCTCCTGAACGCCTCTCTGCATCTTCATGCTTATGTTAAAATAAAATAGCCGGCGTCCACTCTCTCCTCCATTTATTCCTTTGCTTTTCCCTCCTTCATGGCCCAGTCCCTCACTTCCTCCACCTCCTGCTCCCTGGCAGTGTTTATTTAAGCAGTTTCACAGTCACTGCACCGTGCTCCCAGTGTGTCGCACGACCGGCTCTGCCCCCCCCACCCCCCCTTTCCTGCCGCTCCCTCCATCTTTCATGGAGACACTTAGTTTTTGTGTCTCTGTATCGACATACTTCTTTTTTTCGTGTTCGCTCCTCCTTGGATACGCGTTCCGAAGGGTTGCTTAAAGACGTCGCAGCCCGCCGCTCTGTGTCGTCGCGGCTTTTCAGATGTTGCAGGAGCAGGCGGAGGGAAACTGGGCCAGACTGAATCAGACACAGGCGCGAGAAAAAACACACTTCTAAACTTGAGCTGTCTCCAAGACGTGCAATTGTTGATGTAATTATCAACAGCGACGGATGCCTTTAATGGGCGCTTTAATAACCTGAAGACGGCAGGGACTGCTGGATGGAGCTAATGTTTGAAAATGGCAGCGTCGAGGCACTGATCCCATTCATCTCAAGTTCCATATTCATCTCCCGCGCGTTAGCGCCGCACAAGGACGCGGCTCCATCTCTTTCATCTCTTCAGCTTGTAATGTAATTATACGTGTGTGTCATATCTCCAAATACCCGCTGAGAGGAATAACAGTGGTGAGAATATATATACACTCCATCAAAGTGTCACTTTCAGCGGTGCGTGAAAGTCAAGTTTGTGTGAAGGACACAACTTGTAGGTTTCAGTCACCCCCTCCTGAATGAATATGTGACACTCGAAGCTCATTTATGGTATTGTAAGTTCTTCGTGACCGGGATTTGGAAAGGCACTGCTGCCTCATAATAAGAAGGTGCTGGGTTCGATTCCCGAGTCGGTCTGTGATGGACCAGCGGTTGAAGTTTAAGTTGAATAAAAATCTGTGGTAATGCAGCTCCCCCTCTAACTCTGAATAATTGCCATCTCTTTTCTTCTGATTGATTTAATTGAGACGTGAAGGAGTTCTTTGGATTCTACGCTTTGCTCAAGGTTTGAGTAAATGTGCTTTTAAAAATGTCATATTATTACTTCCTCCAACGCTTCCTTAGTTCCGTATATGATTTCAAACTTTGTGGCGGCCGTGTTAAACTGTTGTTAGCAGAAGAGAGTTCAGCTGCGTCTCTCTCTCTCTCTGTTGCGTTCCACATCAGATTCTCCACTTGCATTTTTCATGCCGTGGAGATGAGGCAGCCACTTGTTAATGAGAGCTGTTAAAATATTAAACCATTAATTCATCAGTGTGAACGCGGTTGTTATTGTAGCGTACGCGCCCGCATGCGAATCCACCTCCGTGGCTCATCCCGCTCGTCGCTCACCGCCGCGTTGACAGCAACGGCGCTTTGTAGTTCTATAGAATCGGTTGTGTTCTGTGTTCCCCTCGCGCTCAATGCTATTTTCTGGCTGTGTGAGTCTGGGGAACTGCACCGGCGATGACAGTAATGTATTCTGGCCCTCCCTGCAGGCCCCCATGGACCTGGCTCCCTTCCTCTGCTTTTCCTCCTGGGACGTCCTTGATGTTGTGGGAGCTGAGGCCTGTTGACTACCTCCCCACCCATCCTTTTAGAATGTGTTTCCTCCCCTGTTGATTCCCTCTTCCTGCCTTTATTACGGGTTAATGTCGTCTTTCCCAGACCCGGCAAACAGGGTCGCTGTGAGAGAGAAGGAGAGAGAGAGAGAGAGATGAGGAGGCAGAGAAACAGAGAGGGGAGGACACGGCACGGTTTCAGAAAACTGAAATAAGGATTATGAGCTCTGGATGTGAATAATACCCATTTTGTATCTGTGCCAAAAAATTGATTCTTTTACAACAGAACCATTTGGATTATGCAAAAAAAAAAATGGCAGAAATTGGATGAGCCCATTTTCATCATTGTGTCCCATGAACAACTGGATAAATGATCCTTTAATAAAAGAAAAACTACTTTGACGAGGATTCGTATGAAGCTTGCTAAAAGACAGAATGTCTTACATCCACTAATCTCTGGGATGTAAACGGGACACTGACGCCAAGTTGTCACTCTGAGCTAAACTCAGTTCAGACAGTTCTGACGTTGACGTGCTGAGTGACAGCTCCATCCCACCTGAAGTTTCCAGGTACTTACGATCACGTGTGATTGAAGACTGGAGATAAGAGAGTGACATTTCCACTTTACATAGAAATGCGTTTGTTTGGTCCGGGTCTATGTGTACATTAATTTATTTAAACCTTGATGTTGCTTGATGTTTGGCTCCTCAGACGAGCTGTGAATGTTGAAGTCACCGTCTTTGGTTATTGTTGTCAGAAACGCCCAGAAACTCCCAGTGAGGGAGCGGATGTTTTGATCATGTTTCTATGGACGCAGAGATTACAAACATCTCAGGTGGAAAAAGGGGATGATAATGAATTTGAGCACCTGTAGAGATTTGGGCGGTAAACAAAGATTTTTTCCAATTTCTCCAGCGTCTCCCGCCTCCTGCTGCTTCCCCCCCCCCTCCCGCTGCCTCCTCTCTGTTCTGGAGGTGGTTCCTGTTTTGGTGGAAGCTTGCGAGCCATAATCTGCGGCTGCGTGCTTCATGTGACGGCAATCTGCGGAGGAATCGGCCGAGGGGGACGGAGTTTGCAGCACAAACTGAAACTCACACTCATTAGTGGCCAACTTGTCAGTCTCAGACGCTGACGGCCCAGCGGTGTCGGCCCTGTAGAGGAGGAAAACAACAGAACAAACACGCAGCCTTTAAAGCACATCTGCCGAATCCCATCTCTTCTCGTCGGCCGGTCACGGCATCAGTCACGTCTGCTGTGACACCGCGAGCTGCCTGACAGCGATCTGTAATACTGACACGCACAAAGGCAACACGGTCACGTTTGTAGCCAGTGGCTGCGGCGCCGAGCATCCAGATGGTCCGTGTGTATCTGTGTTAGACAAAGAATAAATGTTTGCACAGAAGAGAAATGCTGCCGTCATGTCACCCCCCCCCCCCCTTTATTTTCTTCATATCTCTTGTTGTGTTCTCTCGGCTGCGTCCTGCTGTTTGTCCTCTAAATTGAATGATCGCACTAATGCACCGATAAGTTACTGTACCCGCTTCATACACATGCACGTACATGAGTACACACCTACTCTTTATGTACGTACTTAAATGAGCTCATGATGTAGTAGAAGTAAAGATACTTGTGCCAAACAACTCAAGTTAAATTTAAAAAGTACAAACTCTTGTGTTCTATGATTCTATACGTCCTTCAACACCATGATCCTGTTTTGAAAGTACAGGTGGTTAAACTAAAAACAATAAGTACTGATCCTTGAAGTATCTGTGCCTGGTAGAATACACACAGGCAAAGTTTCCCCAGCTTCTGGTATCGTGGGTAAATCTGCTTGGCAGAGGCTGGATTTGGCAGAGAAGCCTCCTCCATGACGAATAACTCTGGAACTAATGAGTTCATCTTCCTCTGCTCTTCCTCCTCATCCCCCTCTTCTCCCCTGCTCATATTTGCACCGGTATTCTCTCTCTCTCTCTTTCCTCTCAGCCCTGCCCTCTGTCACAAATCTGTCTCTCCCCCGTGCACACTCCTGCTCCTCGTGTTTCCTTTCGCTCCTGTCTTCTGCCGTCGCCCCTCCCGGACCTCCTCTCTTTACCTGCACAGATGGTTTCGGTGACTCCTCTGAGTCTTAATTATTCCGTCAATTACTGTGGGAAAATGTGCAATTAAAGTGGACAGTTACTCCGCGCTGCATGGCTCCTTATTTAGTAGGGTTACACCTGAATTTGGAGGCTTGGGAGCTTTTTTCTGATCAGCACGCCGTCGTCTTTGTCTCCTTTAGGAACGTGTGGGGACATCTTGGGGGAATTAGCACATTTTATTTCCCCAGCCTGTTTCTCTGTAGGGATTCCCACTAATAGATGAAATAGTATTGCGACCATATGGCCCATAAACAATTAGATGTCACTGGCTTTCTTGATGCAGTAGAGCCTTTTTTTAAGCTTTAAAGCAAGCCCACATCAACATAATCATTCAGACTGATGTGTTTTCCTGATGTGCCACTCTTACTCAGGCCCGCTGTGTTCACTGCTCACTTTGCCGAACCCCGCAGAGAACATTTCCCTGGGAATGAGTTTGTCACATCGCGCGTGGCGGTGCGACCGAACACTTACGTGCTGCGTTAATCCGTCGGAGCGGCGTTCTAACCCGACGCCCGGGTCGGCGGCTCTCCCTCCGCTCTTCATTACGAGGCCGTAATCCTGGCTGGCGAGGAGACAGACGAACGACAGCAGACCTTGATTATTCACCAGGAGCCCAGAGCAAACACCGCTACGGGCGGGTGATGCTGACAGCTCGAGCAGAGCGTGGGGGCTTTAGACCGGGAGAGATCAACTGTACACTGAGAGGGATGAGTTACATATGTGTGTATGTGTTAGTGCTAGATTAATATCCAGCAAACGGATGTGGAGAGAGAGAGAGACAGACAGAAGGAAAGACGGGACTGGAGGATGTGAAGAGGATGCTTTGCTGATGAGGAGAGGGAAGACGAGTGTTGTGCGAGGAGAAAAGACTGCGAAGAGGAAGCTAAGGAGAACAGCAAAGGGGAAAAGAGAGAGAGAGAGAGAGAGAAGTGGGAGGAAGGGGAAGAAAGAGAAGGAATATGAGTGAAAGATTAAGGGGGAGAAGACGGAGATGGAGGATGGTGGTTGAGTGGAGTGAAGGGCCTGTGGCGCCACTCTAAGCCGTCCTAACCAATGAGGACCTGGATGCTGAGGGGGCTTGTTCACAGCAGGCAGCTGCTAGCACATCATTTTGAAAACTGCCTCACATCCCTCTTCCCCCCCTGCCTTTCCTGCACCCCCGCTTCCTTTTGCTTAGATTGCATGTCATTTATTATAAATAGTTTATTTTATTTGTTTTATTGTTGGTCTCTTAGTGTGAGGCTGTAAAAGAGACTCTGGATGCTAGTGGGAGTAACTTGGATAAAGAAGGTTATTAGAATAAAATCCTCCTCCTCTTCTTTTCTGTCCATCTGTGTTTGGCAGGATGTCGAGGGTGGGGGCTCTTCCTTTGCTCTTCATTGAAGAGAAGGGAACCAAGAAGAACACCATTTCTGAATATTTTCTCCTTCTCGGGGGAATCATGGGAGTTGTCGTCTTCGCCGCCTGCCGCCCTTGCCAGTGAAAAACTACCCAATTCAACTTTTTATTATCATCATCAAGAATAATTGTTATAGCAGCAATTTGTGCGTTTGTTTTTATCACCTCGCATGTTTTATTTAC
This sequence comes from Pseudorhombus dupliciocellatus, assembly GCA_016785235.1. Taxonomy (NCBI): domain Eukaryota; kingdom Metazoa; phylum Chordata; class Actinopteri; order Pleuronectiformes; family Paralichthyidae; genus Pseudorhombus; species Pseudorhombus dupliciocellatus. The sequence continues at coordinate 625,457 of JAFBJW010000181.1, forward strand.
TGCGGCAGTATAAAGTTTATCCACTGGGTGACGGTTGGGATGCCGTTCGCGGCGTCTGTGGATCAGAGGCGGAGGTTAAAACGGCGAACTGTCTGATGGATGAGTGCGTCACAGGAGGGACTGCCTCTCACCGGCTGGGCAGGAGCAGTAAAACAAGCATCAGATAATAAAGGTAATGCTTGGACGAATATATACTACAAGTTAAAAAGTGAAACGCCGTAGCTCTAGCAGACAGGCTAGCCGCGTGTTTTTCCTTCGTCCCACATAACTGGAAGTTTAGAGAGTTTGAACGTTGTTGGAATTCTGGGTAATTTAATTCTAGATCAAAATAAAAATAAGAATTGTGACCACTTGCAAGCCTTTAAAAGTTAATTCTGAAGAATATTAGTGTCCTTATGGAAAATACGGTGACTTATCTGAATAACTCAGTGTATGTATAATCTATACTAGACATAATAGTCTTTGGAGGCCACTTCAGTCCCGTCACGCTGATTGACAGGCTGACGGAGGCGTCGCTGCGAGTTCAGAGTGGTTTAAAGTCCAGACTATCACTCCACTGAAGTTCAATAGAGAGATAAAGAGGGGGAAATGCACCGCGCGCTGATAATTCCCGGTTAATGGGAAGAAAGGAGAACAACAGGGAACCTTATCAGCAGCGTGATGTAATGTTTACCGGCTTTTTAATTAATTATGAAAATTAGCCAGAGCGGCAGGCACACTGAGAAGTGAAATCAGATCTTTACGCTTATCGCAGCCTCGCAGCACTCGCAGCACGCCGCGGCGTTGCCATTTGAATGACATCTCGCGCGGAACACCCACGGTCCCACGCGCTGTCCCTCGCAGGCCCACGCGCACAAACCTGACGCACGTTTGCAAATAGATTTAATTTGCGCTGACAGACACGTTGAAGAGCATCCACAAATACACGTCGGGGCTCTTAAAGTTGGCTGATTGACGCTAATGTATGCAAACATTAAAAAAAAAAAAAAAAAAACCCGGCACAATACCGCGGGAGACAAAATGCTATTGATTGGATTTACAGTCCTCATAGCGTGAACAAAATTAGATTTTGCACTTTGATCCTTGAATGATGCCAGAGTACTCCTCATTAAATTCATCTGTCAGATCGGACGAGCCTCGTCTATATTTGTCAGCATTGATCTAGAAAAATAAAGTAGGTGAAGTTACACAAACAGCCAATTACTCCCATGCGTGACATTACATTTCTCTGGTGTTGGTTTATGTGAATCATGTCTTTGTTTAGCGTCTCTGGTAATCACTTGCCTCGGCGGCTAGGACAGTTGTTCTCTCTTCTCTCAGGCGGTGAACATGTGGGCTGAACATGAGTGTGGTGGTTTGTTCGTCGATAAGTGTTCCAGTGCTGGAGAGGGGAACCTTCATCACTCATCAGCTGGTCCAGCTCGGAAGATTCTGCTTCTCCAGCTGGATTAGGGGGCAGGATAGAAGTGTGTGAGTGTGTGAAGCTGCTCTGCCAAGTTTCCTCCTGCTCCTCCCACTGGACCCGTGTGTGGAGAAGAAGTGCAAAAGAGAACCGTGAGCAAGACGGGAGGCGGTTTCCTCCTGCGACTCTGAATCAAAGGAGGGGAGCCAGGAGACATGAGGGGTCCGCGGGGAGAGGCAGGATTAGCCGGATTAGCCCAGATGCACTGGTAGTAGTGCAGGGGCCTCCCTGGACGGGCAGGCAAACCCTGGCAGCCGGGGGCCGGTGTGCTGCAGCCAGATGAACGGGGGCCCGGCATTGACTGGATGCATCTGTTCTATTTCTCCTCCCTGTGCGCCGCTATCGATGATAGAATGGACGAGCCTTCGCTGTCGGCTGCAACGATTTCTAGTTCGGGTTCACGAGGCGGTCGTTCGCCTCCTCTTCCCCCCCAGTTTTCAGCTCGAGTGCTTCATTGGGTCCTGCTGGTAACGTGTTAGGAATGTGCTTTGCATAATCCGATTCTCAGCAGGCAGCGCAGATACGGAGAGGAAACACCATTAGTCACTGAGTTATTGGAAATATATGCAAGGATAAATAATGAATAAAGTTGGTGACCTTAGCACAGACCAGTCATTTATTAGCTTGATCAGCCTTGTGAGACTGCGTTAATGGCGTTGCTTCCCGCACTGTTGTGATTTAACAGTGTTTCCTGCTCAGGACATTAAACTTCCCTTGTTTTTACTGCTCTTCTCTTCTTTCTGCATTATATATATATATATATATATATATATATATATATATATTTACGCTGGCATTTACGGCGCAGATGCTTTGTTGCTGCACATTATTCCCATACGTCCTCTGCGGCAGCATGTGCACAACTTAAGTACTGCATATCTATACGCGTCTCGTGTGATACCGTCCTGGCACTCGTTTCTCGGCATGTTGCCTCCAGGGTTCCCCGCAGAATAGATTTCCTGTACTGTATACAGAAAACACAGCGGAGGGGTGTGGGGGTGTGGGTAGAGAACAAGGGAACTAGGGAACAGAAAAGAGCTCGCAGGAGAGCAGAAAGAGAACGAAAGAGAGGATGGGAGGGGAGCAATTAAAGGAGTGTGGGAGCGAGGTAAAGTGGGGAAGGGAGAGAGGGACGTGTGGAACTGTGAAGGAGGGTGGGGGGTTGCATGTTATTCGCCATGCTGGTGTCACGTTACAGCGCCGCGGAGTTTGTAAAGTGGCGAGATAACTCTCACCTGAGGCTGTGCACCGCTGCCATCCTTCACAAGGACCGTCATGTGGTGAGACTAATGCCGCTGTGCCCGCTGCCACCGCTGTGCGCGCACGTGTTTGTGCAGCTTGCGTGCATTCATCTCCGTCCCCGCTGTTGACAACGTGTGCATGTGCATGAACGCGGCGCGGGTCGAGGGGTCACGGCCTCAGAGGAGCAGCCCCTGCTTGCAGGCCTCAGCTGGTGGTGCAGGAACCAAGGAGCGGGCGCCTGCCGCCGCTCGTCATTAATTCTCCGGCCCCGCGTGGTGTCCGAGGAGTCAAGCGCGCTCCGTTATTCATCTGCTCCTCCGGTTATCCCCGGTGAGGGCTCCCCCTTTGGTCCCTGCTTATGCCGTGGTCCTATTGTTGCCCGGCGCGGCCTTATCTGCAGTCCTGTCAGGAAAGACGGAGGGAGCAAGGGACGAGGGGGAGGCGGCAGAGGGAGGGAAGGGGCAGCGGATCGTCTTCACTCCAGTTTCGTGGAGAAAGAAAATAAAGAAGCAGCGTCTCGTCCCTCGGCTCAAAATCTCTCGGTTAATGGAAAGTGCCATATATTTGAATGCAGATTAAAACATTTTTTCTCGCTGTCTGTGTCCTGGATGACAACTTGATGAAACAGTACATCAGCCCCTCAAATGTAATGCCCCGCTGAATGCATGTAGATTTCATACAGGCGTATTACTGAGACTCTCTCCTGGAATTGAGCGTTCCCACCCATGCCTTCATGCCGTTTGACAGGAGCTGTGTGTGTGTGTGTGTGTGTGTGTGTGTGTGTGTGTGAGTGTGTCTTTGTGAGAGTAAGGGAGACAAAGACAAAGCCACAGGGAGGAGAAAGGAGTCGTACATTAATACAGAATGGCTGTTTGTTACAGTACATTAGAAAAACATCACGGCTCGGTTAGCAGAGCCTCAGCAATGGATGAACGACAACAGCAAAAGACACACACACACACACACTCACACACACACACTCTGTAATCACAGAGCAATCACACAGCTAAAGGGTAATTGCACATAGGGAAGTAAAAGTGCGGCGGCTCTGTACAGTATGTGAAGCACGTAGTGATACAGGAAAAATGACCTCTAACGCTCCATGTTCACCCTCACCTCTTTTTGTCTTTACTCTGCCAACATTATCACCTGCCCGGCTGTAGTGACGGCGAGCTGTAAGCGCTTGTTATTTCACACAGCGAGGTTCGGAGCGCCCTGAAAGCTGCCCCGGGAGCAGAGCACGGAATCACTCCCCCAGCAGGGTAAAAACCAAACAGGCCTATCACGGAATTACAGAGCCCCGGGGATCGCGACCTGCTTCCTGTTCACAGCAGAAGCGGCCGGGGATTGACCTCTTGTTCACAAACAACCTCCAAGTCTGTTTCAATTCTTTTACATTTAAATGTCCAGCCTCCGTCTCTGCCCTGTAACGAGTGGCCTGACTCGAGTGACGCCGGTAAATGGTGGCCCAGTTTATCCCACCTCCACCCGTCCTCCTCCCCCGCGTTCATGCCAGTGAAATTACCAGTCGGTTACTATAGAGACGTGTTTATAAATGTGGTTTATGGCTCCCTTCCTGCCCTTTCTCTCACTGTATTTACCTCCACACCTTCTCCTCTAACATCTTGCTTTCCTCTCTTTCTGCCCATTCATTGGTTTGATCTTTCACCTGCCCATTCATCCATCCATCCATTCTTTTCTCCATTGATCTGTCCATCAGTCCAGCCACCCTTTCTCTCTTACTAGACCAAACCATCTGTCCGTCCATGTGCACATATCTCTTTGTTTGTCCTTCAACTCTTGTCCATCCATGCATCCGTCCGTCCATACATGTCCTTCCATCCTTCTTTCATTCTTTCTTCTCTGCCTCCTTCATCCTCCTCATTGCTCCCTCCTTCATCCGTCCACTTCTGTTGACCCTCTTCAATCTCTCTCCATCTCCCCCCCTCTCCCCCTCTTTCTCTTTCTTTGTTGAAATCTCATTATTTTCTTAATTTCTTCGCCGGCCTCCATCAACCTGACTCGATGTGCGAGTCTCATCGCGCAGAATTAAAAGCTAATTTAACCCCACACTCAAACAGGCTCAGTTCAAACAGCCTCCTAATCCAAGGTGTTTACGAAACCACCGGGGCGTCCTCCTTTGTCTGGCTCAGCACCGCGCGCTCCGCTATGATCAGTAACTGTAGGTCTCCTCTTTATGATAATGCGTCTGTGTGGGTATGAGCCATACATCATTGTTTGCAGAGCACCCTCGTACCTTCGTGACCGGAGAAGTAACGTAAAGGAAATAAAAGGTGTGGGCTGTCCCTCTGCGCCCTCATGAAAGTCTAATGGAGTGCTGATTCATTCTTGTATCTATCTGAGGAGACAATGGACATATAGGTGTATTTATACCTCTCAAAGTAAAGTGCTGCTGAGGCTACAGTTTCCCTCCTACTCGGTTCAGGCGTGGAGGGGGAACTAATGCACAACAGAGGGTTACGCTTCGTGTAATTACGCAATAAGCAGCAGCCGCAGCAGCCTACCTCCACCGATTGCAGTTTGGGTTTTCAGCTCCTGAGCATTTGCTTTAAAAACACATTTACCGGTCTCGCAGTCAGAGTCGTGATGCGGCTGTAAGTTTAACAATGAAAAGAACTACTCCCATAAAAAAAAGAAAGAAAGAAAACACAATAAAGAAACACAATCTCGCTAAACTATGCTAACCTGAGGGGACAACACCTGTTCGGACTGTTGATGAGGCCCACAGATTTTCCTCCCCGATGGTGATTGTCTCTGTTCCGGTCATTTCAGCGTAATGTCACTCGTCTCTTCGAGCTCGGGGAGTTTGCAGCCGAGAAGATTTGAGATGACTCCGTCTGTCGGTCTGGCTTCAATCGCTTTTTTTTTTTTTTCTCGTTCTGGCAACGTCACACACCGACAGCGTGGGTTCGGGCTGTCTCCTGACTGCACCGTCAAGAAATATGTGAATATGCTTTCAGCAGATGCCTGGATACTTACTTGTAAATAAATACACAGTTATTGTTGATATTATGTTACTTATAAATCTCTGTTTTCGATGGTGTATCCATTGTTCTCCCACAAGCTTTTTATTTGTTTTTTTTTAACTTTGTGCTTTTTTTTTTAATGGATTGGGTTTTTATGATTCCCATTCAGCCCACTCACCCTTAATCATCTCCTCATTTAGGCTTTTATATTTGCGTCTATATTTATATGTAGCTGGGGGAAAGCCGTTGGGACGAATTAATAAAAGAGTGAATCCTCCTCAGAGAAGGACTTTTCTATGGATTCTTGTTTCGATTATTCTGGAAAATCTGTTTTATTATTTCCAAATCCATGTGCCCATAATCAAAGTCGTGGATGCAATTAAAAAAGATCCCCGTGTTTCATTCTCTCGGGCCTTTAATTAATCCCGAAAATATTTGCCAGGTTGTAGAATAACTTAAATGGTTTTCATTGTCAGCTCATGGAGAAAGCACTCACTCATTGTATTGAAGTAAACATACAAATGAGTGGGCAAACGTGAGAGTACAGCTATTTGCTGATGTATGTAGCTGGAGTAAAAGTACCTGAAATAAATAGACTTTCATAAAATACAGTGACAAAGCAAATTTGTACACCACACAGCTAAATAATTGGGCCCATTCAGCCGAGCTCCATAATTCAGCGTGTGATGGATCTAACAGTGTGCAGGGGGAGCCATGTCTGTCTGTTTGTGCATCTGCCTGCATCATGTCCATGATTTAGTCTGTCTTGTCAGCGCTCCACCATTCCAAGAATCCATACTGGCACGGCATAAAAAGCCTGTCTAACACCCAGGCTGGTTAGATTATACTGTACAAGACAGCGGGACCCGTTGCCGTGACATCGATGACACGACGTGTGTCACCCCGCCGCTGTCTCTCTGTCATTTAGCGGCGTGGTGCTTCATGTGGGGGGGAGGCTGCCGTATTTCTTGCCTGCTCTCCTTCTCTTGGATGTGATGAGGTGCAGTAATATAAAAGAAATGACTCGGTGGCAACTCATCTAATATGATTTGTGTAGGAGCTCATAAAACCTCGCCAAGCGTAACTTTAAAAGAATGAAATGGAAGGGCCGTGTTGATTCGGCTCCCTCTGTCGCATTGCAGGCATCGTAAATGTGTTTAAAATCAGGCTGCGGGACCTGGATTCTCTGTGAATTCCTATCAGAGCTAATGGCCGCCGTATCCGTTAGTCATAAAATGTGCGAGAGCACAAAGTGTGTCGTACTTTTCGGTTGCGCGGACGACTTCCCGAGCGACTCTCCTTCAGGTTGAGTCATCCTTAAAGGAAGCGGTGAGCCACCAAACCCCCCCCCCCCCCCTCCCCCCTCCACCAGCGTGGAAATAAATAATAAACACATTTAATTAAAATGAAAATGTGCCGCATTTCTGTGTTAATCCTAATTTATTCGCCTTAATTGAGCTCCCATTCGCTTTGCCAGTGGTTGGCAGAAGTGTTAATAAATAAGCCATTGGCAGACGACTTCCCGAGCGACTCTCCTTCAGGTTGAGTCATCCTTAAAGGAAGCGGTGAGCCACCAAACCCCCCCCCCCCCCCCCCCCCCTCCACCAGCGTGGAAATAAATAATAAACACATTTAATTAAAATGAAAATGTGCCGCATTTCTGTGTTAATCCTAATTTATTCGCCTTAATTGAGCTCCCATTCGCTTTGCCAGTGGTTGGCAGAAGTGTTAATAAATAAGCCATTGTCTCGATGCCATGAAGCATTTAGCTGAGCAAATCCTAATATACTGTAGCACTTCACCTGCCTAATCGGCACGAGCAAAACTCCTCAATGTCACAAACTTCTACACACGCGCTCTGCGTGTCTGAGCTACACACGTGCACGGCCCACACCCTGGCAATTTCTCTGCAATAATTACATCCTTTTCATTTTGGAGACCCACACCAACATTAATTATAGAAGTATAATGAAATCATAGCAGACGACGTGTTGTATAATGCACTGTGATAATATTTTCTCACTCCTTTATCCTTCTCCTCGCCCAACATTTGGTCAGTGTTCGATGCATTTGTCCCCGTGTTCCTCAGCTCTCCGTGTAGTTTATTAGCATCTACTCCCCCCTCCTCTCTCCTCATCCCTCCCTCCTCATCTCCTCCACTTTGCTGTGTTCCTTTTTTTTTCCTCCAGATGATGAAAAGCTAGTTTTCTTTCTCTCAGGGCTGGAATAATCTTTTTTTTTTTTTCCCCAATGCAGGGATTTAATTGCAAGTTAAAAGTCCTCTTCTGAGCCTGTCACCGTTCTTGAACTGTGCTCCTTTGTCTGTCACCACGCCGCCACTGAAGTCAACTCTCCCTCTCTCTCCGTCTGGGTGTCTCCCTCTCTCTCATTAGCCAAGTTTTCCCTTCATTACCCTAATGTCACAATTTTGTCTCTTTCTTCTTCTTTTCAGAAAGTGTAATTGGGCCTTTGCGTCTTGGTGATTGCCTCTGTATCCACTGCATGTAAAATCACGAGGAGGGAAATTTCACCCTGGGCATATTCTCACCGTTTCTTAACCTCCCTCGTGGCTGGCGTGGCCCCCTGTTGAGAGACGATGAATGATTCTGGATGAGTGGTAAATTTAGACGCCGCGAAATGGAAAGGCTGCAAACGGCAAATTTGTATCACACCCTTATCTGCCCCTTCCGAATGTTACTCAGGCTACAGTCAAGACAGGCCAGCAAAATATTACGCCGCACAGGAAACTGTTTATTCATAGCATCTGATTAGAGTCCTTGTGTTTTTCTAGGGGCGTATACAGCACATATCTGCTGTATATATATATATATCAAGTTGCATGGGCCTCTTCCATGTGGCCCCGGGCGAAGCATCTGCACACATCTGCAGAGAGCACACTATCCCCCATTGCCTCGTTATCTTCTCCAGAGCTGCTTAGTGATTTATTTACCTGCTCGCCAACTGCCGCCCAGGCAACAAAAAGGACGAGGGGAGGGAGAAAATGGAGGGAGCGAGACTGAGGGAGGGAGGGGGCGCGCAGGTGATGAGGGGACAGGTGATGAGCGCCGCAAGAGAGGGGGGAAAGAAAGGAGGCGATGAGCGAGGGAGAGAGAGTGTCGGGGCGATGATAACACGGCGAGGATGAAAGGAGCAGGTGGAGGGACGCATTCAGTCGTTTACAGGATGACAGGAGCCAATGAAGGAGCTGGCGAGAGGAGGGGAGGGGAAAATGAAAATGACATGAGTGAGTTACTAAAGTCAATGTGAGCTACTGACTTCTAATGGGGAGATTTGATTTAAGGAAAATAAAACCTACAGGGACGCCACTCCACATTAGTCCGGACCTTGTCATCGCTGAGACACCAACAGCTGAGATACCAGGTGGTGGGACACCAAAGGTATTAGCCAGCGGATTGGGTCAATAAACTCCACAATGGTAAATTAGTTTGCTTGCATGTGTTGACAAACACTGAAGGATAATTTCATTTTAGTTCCACAGAAAATGGGCATTTACAAGAACGTGTTCAGAAAGCAATAGGAATGAAAATGAAACACTTGCTTTTCAAGGTCCATGAATTGTTCTGGAGTAAATTATCCAAACATGTCTTATGTCCCATATCACAGTGAAGAAAGTGGACGATCAGAATCGGATTCAAATGTCGACCAGAGTTCAGACATTTGTCATGCGGACAGTATATTAACCCCACAACTCATAAAGAGGCCTTAAACCAACCAGTGTTAAGTGTAAATAACGACTCCATATTACAGCGAACATTCCAGCTTATTGTCTCATATATCATGATTACATTTATTGTAGTGTGTGTGTTAGTTAGTGGTCTGGACACAGAGCTAGTATATCAGTAATTGGTTTATTGTCCAACATGTTTTAAATTAATAGTATGTGTGACATAAATAAGTGCTTCATTCATCTTCATAAGTGTAATTACATGTTTTTAAAGTGCACTCACATTTGTAGTGGTGCAGCTGAATCACAGTTAATCACAACTAATATGAATCATCTTTAAAGTTGCGCTCGCTAAAAATAATATGAGCGATCTGTAATAAATGTGTGGATGTCAAACATCTGAGACGGTTGTCGTTTTCATATAAGTTTGCTGCTAAAAGGACTTTAATGACAATGCTGCGGAAGTTCCCGTCCTCACCACGCTAACCAGTACATCTCTATTAAAGCAGACAGGGTGGCAGGGAGGCCTGCCAAGGTCAACCCCAGGGTACACAGAGATATCGGTGCCTGTGAGGCAGCACTTTTATCCACCGCCAAGACTCAAGCTGCTCCCTGGAGCTCTGCTGCTCCTCCCGATGCCACCCTCTCTGTCCCCTCTGGTTCTGCGGGCTTAGCTAACTCAACCGTGTAAGCACATCTCCCCCACCGCTGGAACCAGCCTTCGCGGGGGCCCTCGCAAGCTTTGCCACACAGCGTGCACCAGGCACGCACCGCCGGTTTCTCTGGAAGCCAGACAGACATTCATGGAGAAATCCCCCTGCAACCACCCTCCGCCCTTAGCCCTTTCCCGAACCAGCACGCTGGTTTTCCCCTCAGAGATTCACTGCCAGTCACGTCGCAGCCCAACCATGAACCACCTGAGATCTCGCTACCACATTCTACTGGCTCCTGGTGTCTGCTCCGGTACCGGTGGGAGTGCCGTTGTTTAGTCAGATCAAGGTTTTCGTAGCTGGAGTGCTAAATGACCCCCTTAATGTCACCGGGGGGAAAAAATAGGCAATTTGGCATGAGCCGGTCCGTGGCAGCCAGGCCAGAACTTGATAGAGTGTGGAGGTTTTAAGCGGCAGGAAACCTGGTGACCTTTCCCTGTTTTCTGACGCGCTGACTCGGTTGCCCTTTCGAAAATGCTAATACCAAATGGTTCTCTACAAAACAGGTCCTCTGAGGAGGCCCTCGGCGTGTCAAATAAAGAGGAAGGAGCGGTGTGTGTGCTCAGAGGGCACCGTGTCAAGTTCCACGGGTTAAAGCTCTATGTAACGTGACACTGGCTGCACTATTACAGACGGCACTCCTTCATGGTTGCCAGAGCAACTTTTTTTTTTTGCAAAAATCACTTGCAACACCTAATTAAGTTCATGCACGGAAAACAAAACTGTCCACCTCTCAAAACTGTCAACATCTGAAGGGCCAATTTATAACTTTATGGAACCGTTATGATATCTCCCCGCAGCCTGCTGTTTAGGATTCAGTCAGTTTCATTTCTCCTCTGAGGAAGTATTTATTTCCCTCCTTGTTGCACCTGCCAAACCCTGCACATGGCACAAGGCTGCTGGGTTTCTCCAGCTCTGCGAAAAAAAAAAAAAAAAACATAAAGAGCAACTTAATTATCTGCAAATGTATTCATTCAATGGGCCAGAGAGGTGTGCGAAAGGCAACAGAAAGCATAATTATCTTAATGGAAGACTGAGATGCATGCCCTTTGTAACACAAGCACCTCTTAACAGCCAAATCAATAGCACACTATGGCTGTGCCCTCGGCCCAGGAGTGGATCACCTCCGTCTCCACTATCGAGCACTGATGATCATAATAAGCTGCTTTGATGCAATTCACATAGCCACGAGTAATGAGGCATCCTCAATCGAGAGAACGCCATTACCTTCTCCACCTCTCTATTTCTTTCACTCTTTCTCTCTCTCTCTCTCTCTCTCTCCATCTGCAAAGTTCAACATTAATGTAGCCAAACAACTTTCTCCCCAAGCCTCTCTGGGGTTTTAAATCCCACTCAGTCGTTCACTCTCCCCCTCATATCTCTCCGCTCCTCTCGCGGTTTGAGTGGCATTTTTCGCAAGATAAATTACCATATGGCCAAATCATCACATCTCATCTCAATAATTTGGTAAAAGTGAAGACGGAAGTAGAACAACAGAGTCCTGATGACCGCTTCTGGATAAGTGCCCCCCCTGTCAATTATCTGCCAATCTGAGAGGACAAGGAGAAGAGGGGCTTATTCTTCTAAAATGGCTGCTGTGCATGAGATGGGTGTATTCAGTTTACAAACAGATACAGCAGTCCCTCATCAGGCTCGTATAACTCCATATAAGACCGTGTCAGCTGTGTGTCACTGGGCTACGAACAAGTACCACTGATTGCTCGGCTCATTACGCCTCGCTGGACTCCTGACTAACAATACTCCTCTGAGACTCTGCACTTGGCCTTTGTACAAGTGCTTACAGACTGTGTGCCTTGCAGAAATCGCTCTCCGGGCATCAGCTGATTCCCCCAGGGCTCACGCTGACGGGATGGAGCCAGGTGAAGCTGGGGGGGTGGGGGGGAGGGGGTTTGGATAGAGGAAGATATTGCTTTGTGACTCTTGATGGGCAACACTGTCACTAGGAACAAACGTGAGAGACGTCCTAATATTTTGGCCCTGGCCGATTCACGTGTTGTCCTCTGGAGCTACACCTTTATTACTATGTTGGCAGTGTTGAATGCATTTGCAGCCTCTGACGGATGAAGGTAGACCGTGTGATGCAGAAGTTATTAGTCTCAAAGCACTACTCTCAATTTATTTCATGTCACAGGCTTTGCTTCTGTCCAACCTAACAGCTAGATGGAGGAACAGCTCGCTAATTAAACCCAGCAGGAATTACTGCACTGACACGCCATTCAATTCATCAAACTCTGCGGCCTCTTGCATTATTACCGAAGGTACTGCGTCTATCGATTGTCCAAACACTGACCAAGCATCAGTTAGAGACACAATATCTATCATTTCCTCATGAAAACCTCTAAGACAGAGACGGATCTGAGACCTTTCTCATCCAGGGGCCACAATTTACATTTCTGATTGAGTAGGATGCAAATTTTAGTCACTCCTTGTTTACTTTTTCCTCTGTAGCTTTGAGCAAAGCCACACATCGTTAAATGTATCCTGATAATATCTCCTCCTTCAAGAATATCATGATCTTTTAAAAAAACAAACAAATCATTGTGTTATTGTTTGAATCGTTAGAATCTCAGCCAGTGATTAGTGGTTCCATAATGTTATTAATATATTTCCTAATTTCTGAAAATTATTTGTGACCGGGTCGTAGCCCATGATCCCTAGGTCTTCTGTCATTGTTTTGAGTAGGGACCCCTACTGGAAAGGTTAAACATTACACTTTTAATGAGAAACACATGATACAGTAAATGTGAGACTTCATTCAGGAAACATGTTGCATCCCCATCTCGTAGGAGTTGAGAGGGAGGTGGCTTTGTGTTCCGCGCCTCCTCAGATGAGCTTTTAATGGAGATTTATGGAAGTGAAATTGATTTAATGGAGTCGGAGCTTCCTGCTGTTGCCGCTGATAAGAGTACAGAGGAAAAACAACATCTATCAGTGTGAGAAAACCGGACAACAAAAGTGTTGTTTGATCATAACCTTTGTCTCTGTCTGAGGCAGACGGTCGCCCACTCCTGGCGAGAGGTTTTCTCCTTCTTCACTGTCGCCAAGTGCTTTGTCGTCGTGAGGTTTCGTTCCATTATTTTTCAACGTCTCGCCCTTGAGATAATATATGCTGTGATCTTAGCATTACACGAATAAGAGTGAACTGATTTACCATTCAATTGTTTAGAATACAAGTTTTTATCCTCTTATCTGTGTTATTTGGGTCACAACATAGGCCCGATATAATAATTGATGGAAAAATGTCTGACCCCCAACCTCCTCAATGTTTAGATATGACATCAATCTTTACACACAGTCTTTGGGAAATAGGCATGGCTTTGTGTTATGGTCAGTTTGGTCCATGTCCCCTCAACTAACATGGAGGTGGCAGGATTTGTGCCCTTTACTGTAGCCTATGACCAGTTGATGGATCGCCCCCTGGTGGAAGATCCATATTTTTAAGCTTCATTCTGGCAAGGGGTCACGTTGTTCATCTTTATTTACAGTCACGGGTCTCTAGCAGTAACTGCAAGGTAATGAAATGTTTCAATTTAGCCCAGCAATTGACCCTCTGTTCTCGCTGTCACCCCCCCCACACACACACACACACATAATGTACATCCAAATCAGCCCCTTGCCAAGAAGTATGGCAATTATTCAGACAGCTAATTGGGTCAGTCAGCTCCTTCGGCCCGGGGGGCAGGAGGGTTGTGCAAGATGGTCCGGCCTGACACAGTGACCTCGGGATGGCTTGCCTCGGCATGACTAGTTGGGATTGGTCCAGAGCCAAAGGGATGAATGACCCGAGCATCAGTTGGACTCATGATTGAAATCCTGAGCGTGGAACGCCGGCCATCTGGGCGTCTTGCCACGTGTTGCTGTGATGCTTTACTCTGCAGATACAAGACAACCAGGAGGGTTTTTCCCTCTCAGTAGCTGAACAGGGTTTCAGTTTCCACCAAGCAGACGAAACCTTGAAACAGCGACTGATCTGATTTAAGGAGATAAACATGGACCATTCACAAGCTCCCGTGCACAGATTCACTCAGACAATGGCTGGAATGTAGGAGCCAGTACTTCCTTGCTGTTTTTTGTGTAACATACCAGATGGAGATCACAGCAAGGCACAAACTGTTAGAGAAACAACCCAACTGCAAAAAAAGATCATTTATGAATGTTTTATCTTAGTTCTTTAATTGTTTCATCGGTGCAGTCATGGATTCTGTGTTTAGTGGCTTTTGTTTACCGGGTCAGGACATCTGCTTATGTCTGGCTTTGGTTTGCAGTGGGAGTGGATACAATCCACATTCACTCGATTGGCTCTGGCTTAGACCGGCAGTGATAAGACACCAGGGTTAGCATGATTACTTCTGGCTTTTCTTTATTTTCTTGCATGCATTGAACTTCTGGTTCATCTTGGGAACAATGTGCAACATCGGTTTTCAGTGAGTTGAAATTTCAGAGATAAAAACGACAGAAAGGCCCAGCTCCTCTGCTGGCGGTTGAAATCACCTTTTGAAAATGGATTTACCCTCATTTAATACATCTGCCTCTGGTGTAAAATAGATATTTTCCCTTTTTCAGATGAAGCAATGACTGCTTGCATGTTGGAGAAATGAGAATAATCTACTGGTATTGAGGGGCTGCAGAGAGTGTGAGTGTGCGAGCTGAACAATACCATTAAAAGGGAAGGGAGGATGGGGCAGAATGATAGCATGCATAATGAATGTGAGAGATAATCAGGGCTGAGCTACAGTAGCTTCATATAGATCATCGGGTGAAAACAGCAGTCCACAGCAGTAAACTACACCACAGCACCAGCTGAGCCACACTGTGGTGCACTGTAAATCAGCGGTCCCCCATACTAAAGGTTGGGAGCCTCTGGGGGGGTCAGACACAGAGACACAGAAGCATCAGGATGATTTACAGAAACTGAATACAATGTACAATTCTTAATATTCGGCCGTGTTTGTTCAAATAGCAGAAAGTAAAATTTGAAGCAAATATTGAGACTAATCCTCAGGATTCTGGTCAGGTCAGTTCACAGTACCACATTTGACAGAAACGGGGCTTGATCCTATGTGGTAAGTGTGGGCAGCAGAGCTGAAACCCTCGGGGAGTATAAAGATACCAATCGACCTTAAACCTTGAACCGCTGCCTGACAATATGAAAACAATTGAAGCTCTATCATCGCGCCATGTTCCTGTTCGATAATTTGAAGCTATACTCCTGCGGCTGTAGGGTTCTTTGTTGTTAACTCTCGACAAAGCACGCACACACACACACACATACACACAGAAAGGTTGATGTCCACGCCAGGCCTTGCTCCAGTAGTGATTGTGACATTTCTCCTTCTCCCTCTGGGGCTCTGTGGAGCGCCCCTCTCCAAATGCTCCGATTCCTCCGGAGCAATACCTTCTGCTCGCCGAGAAAAAGGTCACATGCTCCATTATTTCAAAGTGAACTTTCGACCTAACATTTACAGAGGAGGCGAAAAATAGCTGTCGATGTGAGGCCGCAGCAGGTTTAGCGTGGCTGAATATTTCTGGATGAAGGATGGACGGATGAGGTGAGCGGGTCAGTGTGTCGGGATTATCATTGTTTGACAACACGGGGCTAAGTCTCTATATGGAGACAAGTGAGGACACGGTGTACTGTGCCATAGAGAGTGATTTCCATGCTGATAATAACTGTACATTCTCGTGTGTTTGGGGTTCTGTATGTGCGGGATGCAGCCAACCAGGAGTCCATCCAGGACGCTGCCCTTTGACTTCGATTCACTCTGCCAGTGCAGTTACACTCCTACCTCAAATGATTTGCATTAGAGTGACGAGCGGGCACGAGCAGCGACGAGATGCAAAGTGAAATTCAGGCACAGAAAGAAGCCGCGTTGGCCGATGTCGCGTTCCTGCCAGCCGATTACCGACCATTACTGGATTTACTCACAGGGTCGAGGCGGCACCGGGAGGAAGAGAGGAGCATTTCTTCATGAATACATTAGCAGTTTTACTTAATTGCTTCCTCAATCGATGCTCGTCCCGCGGTCAGCTGTGGCTGCTGATTTCAGGCCTGTTGTATTGACCCGGCTGTTGTTTGGTTTCTTGTACAGAACCAATTTGCTTCACTAAGATCAGTCCCCTCTGAGGACGTGATCAAAAATCTTTTAACCAGATAGAAAGAAGCACGCGATAAACATCAACACCGCTCGGCCTGGTTTCCGTTCTCTTGTTTTTACGACTCGAAAAGCTCTCAGCAGGCGAACACTCAATATGTTCCTGCTTGAACTTGTCAGAGCTTGTGTCGGTGTTCTATAATACTTTTAAAAAGGCGCAGAGGACAGAGGACCCATCACTCTGTCTTCTATCTTACTATTCATTCACACTTCATCTCTCCAACTTTCCTTCCATCCATCCACAATATTTCATATGAATCTGTTATGAATTAATCAGCTCATATGAATGAGTGACTCTTTGTTGCAAATTGGCAGCAGATTGTTTTCATGCAGATCAAACCACCAGATCAGTTCTCTGATTTGTATTTCTGTTTCTATTAGTGATTCAGTATTACAGCCACTTTTTTTCAAAGGTTTATTGATGATCTGTTCTGTGAATACAGGACCAACAGAGTAATTCTGTGCTATGATCATGGAAATCTGTGACTGCACATTCACTTCCCATTTGCTTTTGCAGACTGCCTCTTTGTAGTGGCATCTAATATTCACCTTGAAAGCATTATCTTGCTTTAAACCTGACTTCCTTGGTTTTATGATTCGTTTTAAAAAACGTAATCTCATTGTCTGGCCATTGTTAGCAGCATCTGAGCCCTGGTAACATCCCTGCCTCTGTGCGTTGTATGCTCCTTCTTTCTTCTCTGGTTGTTATGAGGTTCACTGGAAACTGAAATGTCGCACACATCGCTCCGGTTCGTCCTCCTGCCGTCTCCGTACGGTGGAAAATAATCCTCCTCCTTGCAACAGTCATGCTAATCATTTTCTCCTCTTTTGTTTGCTCATCAGACACACGCTGTTCGTCTCTTGTTTTCCTCTCTCCTCTCCTCAATATTTCATGCCATTGGAAGTGCATCTATTCTCGGCGTTCCCCGTGCCCTGCCGCCTCCTGTCAAAACATAATTTTCTATCATTCGACACCCCTCCACCTTTTCAACCCTCGCTCTGCCTCCTGGTCTTCAGAGCGGAGGCCGTCATGTGCACCGGGCTGATCTTAGGTGGACAAAATTAGCTTTTCTCTCACCACGACAGCAGCCGGGCGTCTTTATGAGCAGCTTTTCATTCCGTTATCCTTCTATCGAACGTCCTTTTTCATATCGGACGCATTTTGACATGTCACAGTGGGGAAATCACAGGTGTAGATAATAAAATGAGTGACGGCTGAGTTCCATTAATCTGCCTCGGGTTCAGGGTCCTGGTGTTTTGCATGCTGGCTCACTTTCCCCCACGCTCGTGCCTCACATGAACTGAGCAGAGGCATTGTTAATGTTATCTGTAACACCTGTGCTCCTCCAACTGTCGTATGTCAAAATGTCTGCCGCTGGAAAAATCCTGTCTCGAGCGCAAGCCTTCTTCATAAAAAAAGTCTTTAGTCTGATCCTTCTGTTGCGATTTGCAAAACCAAAACTAACGAGACCAAATGTGTCATGTAAGGATCAATTCAAAGTACAATGGAGTTAATAAATGCAGGATGCGTGACCAAACTCAATAATTCAAAAACAACAATGCAGAAGGGCTTCGCAACATTTGTCCTTCACAGGAGCAGATTATATCAGTTTATTGACATTTTCACTAATACCTTTTGAATAATACACAAGAACAATCGGGTGTATTTAGTAACATGTGCGTGTTAGTGATGCGTGACAGCTTGACTGAGTTTGAGGGGACTGCTGGGGCTTGTGAGGTATCTGCGCTCCACTGAGCTTAATTCTAGCGCTCCGTGTTTTGATTTATTAAGAAGTATGGTGCCCTTAATCCACGCCGGTTCTCTCCCAACATTATCCTGCTTCTATTTGCTCCTCTAAACCAATTGCGTTCAAGGTACATCTCCTCCAACCCTCTGTCCTTTTACGACCATTTACCAACACGTCGCTCCTTTCCCTAAAGGCTCAGCCCCCCCCCCCCCCCCCCCCCCCCCCCCCCCCCCCCCATCATCGCCTGACGCTGAGGAACATTATTCCTCCCTTTTTCATCATCGCCTGACGCTGAGGAACATTGTTCTTGATTGCTTGGCAGATGCCATTATCCTGAGTTTATATCTTCACAATCGCATTAGCCATTTGCACAGCTGGGTACTTACTGAAGCAAGGCAGGTTAAGCGCCGCACTTGAGGGGACAAAGTGATGGAGGCCCACCTGGAGATTGAGTTTGGCCGTTCCTCAGCACCACGCCATTACCAAAAAACACAGTTGGCCTTTCCTTCCATTTAACTAATGCCTCCATAGCTACCACTGCATCTCCCCCCTACACACACACACACACACACTCAGTTTCCCAGTATATAGTTACAGTGAGTCCTTTTTAACCTCATCTACTTCTCCCTTGATTCCTGCCCTGCTGTGTCTTCCCACCGCCAACCTCGAATTATCCTCACCCCCAGGCTCTCCATATTTCTTCCTTTGTTTTCCCTCACACTCATTTTTTTTTATCCATACCTCCCTCCAGTCGAGTTAAGGGACTGCAAAATGCACAACCGCACCAAATGGAGAGAGAAATAAGGAAAGGAGGAGGATGGCGGAGGTTGCGAGGTGACGGTGTCTGCAGGGCTTGCCTATGCAGCGACGGGCTCGGGCAGCCGGCCAGAGACACATTTTTACGCGCTCTCTCTGTCACACTGAGATTTTTTTTTTTTTATTTGCCTGTGTCTCTGAGCTCAAAAGGCTTCTTCTGTTGTTATTCCCGTCCTCGTTAGTTAATATTCAGAGCCTGACATTTCGCTAAATTAGCCGGTTGATCAAATTAATCAGTGTTTACCGATGGCACAGCTGGACATTAAACTCAGTTGAGACAACCTACCTTTAATCTTTTTTACGATAAGGCAGAGATAAGTCCAGGATGAGACGTATAGGGAAATGAGAGCCAGCTGCGGTGTGTAATAGCTATAGCTCAGATAGAGGCCAGTGCATTTTCTACTGGAATATTGCTCACACTGGCAATGAAGTCACTTAGGAAATCAATATCAATGCAACAAGAATATATGAAAGTGTTGAGGCTGATTGATGATAGCAAATTATCAGAATAATCAATATGCCCATAGCTGCTGTTTATGAATTAATCACAAACCAAAAAAAAAAAGAAAAAAAGAAAGTCAGAGTCAAGGTAATGAGCCCTGGTTACTGCGACTCGGCTGTGAAGTGGAGAAAAAACACGAACGGTGCAGCTGCAGAGGCTGCAGGAGGCGACACGCGCATAAACACGGTGCAAAGTCGAAAGAACAAATACGTTCAATAACTTATGACACTGGGAGGCTTCACTTGGTCGCGCACGTTCAAAAACACACTCGTACGCGATAGCACGTCATAAATATGCATCCGAGCCTCCGCCGTTTGAGACGGGTCTTTGGAAACATATTAAATGTCATCGGCTATATTTTCATCTCGCTTTCATTTGGCCCCTGTGAGGCTGGCGTGTGCAACAGGAAGCCAGAGATCATCAGTTTAGGAAGAAAAGGAGGAAACGTGCTCCTCACGAGCGGCACTTTCCTCCCGAGTGCAAGGGCGACAAAAGGATGACAAATGGCAGAGTGAGCGGAGGTGAGTGATCCAGTGGAGCTGCACAGATAGAGGGGTGGTGGGACAGTGAGAGGGAGAGTGTGTGTGGTGGTGGTGGGGGGGGGGGGGGGGGGGGGGGG
>JAFBJW010000181.1:645434-975166 GCA_016785235.1 Pseudorhombus dupliciocellatus
GGGGGGGGGGGGGGGGGGGGGGGGGGGGGGGGGGGGGGGGGGGGGGGGGGGGGGGGGGGGGGGGTGAAGGTACTTGTTCTTTCATCCGCCCCTTTACTCCAGTCGCCACGGCAACATGCCTGGAGGGTGCTCAGGAGAGGCGTCATCACTGACAAAAACAACAGAGAGGCAGAAAGTGAGTGAGAGCAAATGAGAGCAAATCAGACAGGCTGTGTGTGTGAATGAGAGCAGGGAGAGGAGAGAGTCGACAGCAGATCCACAACCGACGCCAGCGTCTTCCCCTCATTCACACAAGTGTGACTTTGACCTTCAGGGACTCGGGCGAGAAGTTTAATGAACGCTCATTCATCTCTGCGGGTCGTTCGCATTAATGTTTGGATGTCGACGCCTAAGTTTCACCAACAGCATCTGTACCGGTGTTGGATGGGAGTGAACATCGATGATATCCTCTCCAAACAGGACGTTATTATGAGATAGGAAATTGGCAGAGTTAATCAAACTGAGGCTAATGCCTAATATTTGGAATTAACTCAGCCATTAATACTGCGGGCTGCCGGTAGCCTAGATAGAGTGGTTAAACCACCGGCGGCGAAATTAAACAGGTTAATTAAAGTCTCCAAATTGTCACACACTTGGTTCAATGTAAAATGTGCACACGCACACACACACACACACACACACACACTCACAAATCATTATTATCCTGGCCTGTGGTGTCCTTCAGCAAACTATTAATTTTCTAATATTAATCATGATTCTAACCTTAACCCATAACCTCTGTTGTGTTGTGAATCCAAATCTAATTTGTATTTTTCAAAACTCCATCCACTCTACTGTCCATCCATTTGCTGATATCTGGGATATTTTGACCTAATTTCTGGCTTGTGGCTTGAAGTGTCCATCCTTCCAAACAATGTCGTCTAAGTGGCTAAACCATAAAGTAAATAACAATGATTGATGCTTCCATCGTGCTCATGAGCAACTGAACAAGTGATAAGTAGCTGAAATCATTCCAGTGCCACAACCTTCACAGTTTCCACTTCACACCCCAGCTCAGCGTCTCTAGGAGACTTTGGAGCGACTCTTTATTTTGGTGTTGGACCCTGACCAATCCCAGCTTGAGATCTTTCCCAGTCTCAGGTTGGGCCTGTGGATATGTGGTGTTTGACGGAGCAGTGCTGTCCACCACCATCATGTCGTTCCCCCCTTTAATTCTTCACCCGTTTGTATCAAACACTTGCCATGTTTTTCTGGTTGTTGGCATAAATGTGAACAGTGTGTGTAATTAGCTATGATAATGACTGAACGTGTGATAATGAGTCATTTCACAGCCGCTGAGGATTTTTTAGTCGTTTGGTGTTTTCCCAGCTCGACACCAAAGTAAAACCTTGAACCTACATATGTAGAAAAATATACCTCTTTGATCTGTACTGTATCTGCTTAACGCTTCGGCTGAGGTTACGCGTGTCAGGTGGTTGACGGGATCACACAACGCTTGGAATTGTGAGGAAAATGAGAGGAGGGGGGCATGACCCAAGAAAGAGGCAATCAAATGCTGGAGGAGTTTCTTTTACGCTTTCTTTAATGTTGTAAAGACGGTTTTCCACATTTATCCTTGATTTCTCCAGTAAATGATAAAAGGAACTGTGTGTACAGTTTGGTCTCCCCTCTAAAAGCCTCAATCTAGTTAATTTTAACGTGGCTGTCCTTGTCATGTGCCGCTCTATAGCTTTTCTCATTTGTGAACATAGCGCCAACAAAACCATGATCTGTAATTTTTATAAACGTTTCTCATCATGAAACTCTATAGTCTGATGACGCTTCACTTCTCTCATCTCTTAATCAAGATGTTTATGTGTCTGCAGACTACACGCACACACACGCGCACGCACGCAGAGTGCATGCTGTGAGGGGGCGGGGCAGCAGAATAGATGGACATGTGAGTGCATCTCGGCCATCAGAGGGCGGGTTTGCAGCGCGGGGTGCGCGGTGTGCGTGGATGCTGCTGCTGCTGCTGAGGGTGAGGGTGAGGATGGTGATGGTGATGATGAGAGGAGCGGCACACGCACAGACCTTTCCACGGAGACCCTGCGTCCTGGCTGCGACTTTGGCGCTGCGTAAAGACGAGAAAACCCCGACCTCAGCTGTCAGCTCTGAATGTGGCCGCCTGCGTTGCCTTATCCCCTCTGACTCCTCGGGTGCTGTTCCTCTTTAACGACCGCGGACTTGGCAAACAAAAGCAGGAGTGACTTGAAAGTGCGCGCAGAGATTTTCTGTCTTGGCACAAGTGGAGTGAAGATATCCCCCGAATGGTCGCGATGGGGTTTGAGTTGAAGAACACGTAAGCCCCCTGAAATCAGCCCGACCCGAGCCGTTGTTAAGGTAACCGGGAAGTTGAAAAGGCGATTTTCTTTCTTCGATTCCGTGGCCGCTGGGATGTTGTGAACGGACGCGTCGCCGGGACAGACGGAGCGGGGGACGCAGAAGGAAGAGAGGCGCACCAGGGCTGGACGAGCACCGGAGGGATTATGGCTCTCGCAACGGTTTTTCTCAGCCTCACCACGCTGGCGCTTACAAACTTGCACCTGTCGAGAGCCAGCAACCGGCACGCGGTGTACTGGAACAGCTCCAACATCCAGTGAGTGTCCGCAGCCTTTTACGCAGCCCTGTCCGTGCGTTCAGGGCATCAACTTGTGTTTTCCCTTTGTCAATGTGCACCACTGCTGACGAGAACTTGTTTGTCCGAGAATATCCTCCGCTGCAACGTGCCCCTCTTGTTTACAAATACATTTAATAGCCTAGATGTAATGATGCGATTGTGATTTTTAATGTCTCACGTCAAAGGAGGCGTCATGTAAATCAGACTGAGCGCCTGTGTGGTAAAATATTGAACGTCGTCTTCTTTTCATCTTCAATCCTCCATTGTCTTTGTTTCCCAGTAATTCAGGGTACCCCCCCCCCCCAGGTAAAATGCGCCCCCATCTCAAAAGCTCCTCCAATGACCACAAGATGGAGCAAAGTTTCATTCCAGCTCATTTCTTGGATGGTGCTGGTATTTTACACTTAACTCGTTTCTGCTGGAAGAGAAGCATCTTTTTTTTGAAAATGTACACAAGCAAACCTTTTGTAATTGTTGTGTAATTGACCTGAGAATGGAGTGGGGTGGGGGTGATCGAAAAAATAGCAGCAGAGATTTCCACAACTGAACTTCAGAACCAGAACCATGTCTTACAACGTTCAATGGTCCGCGTAGTTTTGGTTTCACATTCAGATTAAGGACGTTAAGACTTTTATGCTGTCATCACCCAGGACACTTTGACTGGTTCGTATGTCTGACGTTGCTGTGTTGTCAGTGCGTACATTTTACATGTGTTTGTATGAAATTTTAAGAGAAGGACCTTTGAGGAAAGACGTCCCCTCTGCCCATGGGTGTCAGGGCTTTGGAAGAGTGCAGCTTTGCTAATGTTAGTGTGGGAGTAGCATACCGCCATCGTCTAACTATTAAACATCATCGCAAACCAATGGTAACTCAAATGGAAACGGTATAGCGAACATTAATATTGCGTTGTTGTAGCATAAAGTGAATATCTTCCATTAGAAAATATCAGGAGGTCGTCCAACACTTCAGATCCAAAAGTTAAAAATTAGAGGTACAAATGTTTTTTCCTTAAATGCTGCTCCATTTGCCAAAAAAAATGATCCTGCTTCCCTCACGGATGCTTATTCAACTTAATTTAATTTCCACTGAACTGATCAATCAGCGTACATTAGCAGAATGCTAACACGATAAGAGTGTGGGTAATGCACCAAAATACAAAACTGAGTCTTCTTGTCCACAGGAGTGAACCAATATTTTGGCTGTTTCCCTCCATTCTCTCTGATCCATTGAGGACTGCCTCACGACTGCCCTCTGGGTGAATCGCACCAAAAGTGGTATCAAGGGATAAATAGGAACCGTTGGCAGGCCCTGCTTCAGCTCTTTGCTAACGTGCTTATTCAGGCGACGCATACGTGTCGATGTGCACGTATGAGGTGTGTGTGGGAGGGGGGAGGTGTGTACGGGGTGAACATGCCTCCTTACATGGTTTTTACATTAACTTTAATAATAACGCGGCCGTCGTCTCACCCCAGTTTACCCTCGCCCGGGTTCAGTAATGCACCTGCAGGTGGAAACTGTTTCTGCTGCTCCTCCTCTCTGCCCTGCATGCAGAGTGGTTACTGTATAAATATTTGATTTCTCTCTTCACATTTAGTCCATCTCCGGCTTCACAATAATGACTCATTTAAGCAGTCATCTCTCCATCTAGACACTTTCAGTCGTGTGTTGTCGATCATCCTACCTGCTGCCGCGCACCACAGAGGGTCTACATAATTCATGCACACGGCTCAAACTTCCATAAATCTGCATGTGCATGTGCACTCTATAAATAAGTATTCTGGCCCAAACATATACAAGCACGGGAATTAATATATGCGCACACACTGGGCTTGCCCTTGCGCTCTGATTCGGCCGACCACAGTCAGGGTGCTGCCTCAGGTGAGCTTCCCCCGGCTCTCCTACGTCTCTCTACCTGTGAGGTTTAAAGCCGGCGTGCTGTGGGGCAGAGATCGATGTGAATTCTACTGCCTTTGTCTTCTCATTAGGCAACAGTGAATCCATCTTTCTCACATTCTTTTATCTCCTCTCGCTCACCCAACCTCCCCCTCCGCCCCCGACCCCTCCTCCCTCTCCTCTATCTGTGTTCCTCCTCTGTCCATTTGTATTCACCTCAGATGCCGGTCTCTCCTATCGCCTCTCTCTATCTGATACTTGGTTATTTTCTTCCTTCTCTTATTTTTTTTTTTTTTCTGCTTGTGTCCCACCAGCCGGGCTTGTCCCCCTCAATTCGCTTTTTCTGCATCTCATTGCCGCCCTCCATCTGCTCCTGGACCCTCGCTCTCCTTCCCAAGCTTCAGCTGCGAGTTCACGTATAGCAGCTGATTGGAATTAAAAATTAATTTCCCGTTATCTGAAGGTATGCAGATGTGGGATAATTCCAATATTTGAAGGTTTCCACGAGTCAAGCGGCGAGAAAACTGCTGTAAAATGGATGGAAACAGTCAAGGCGCCGCCGCAGCACTGACACCTCCTCATTAATGTTAATGGTTGAATGGCACATTCCAAAATATTGTAGATTTATGGCTGCAGTTAATCCTGTCAGTGTGACATGAATAAAGAAGGGGTGCATTAACCAAGACTGAGTTGTGTTAAAGCGCTGTAATAAGGCACAGGTTTTCTGAATGTCATAATCAGTATTAGACCTATCTATCAGTTTTAATTAGTCTTTGTGCCTGCGTCTGTGTGTATGTGTGCCAGAATTATTCTCACAGCATGGGCCTCCCTGTTTAATCTTGTCATTCATTACACTGTTAGTACAATTTCTGGCTTTGAATTGACATTTATGTGTTAAAGTGACAAATATGTGCTCATATTAATGAATTCAGATTACTGTGTGTGTGAGAGGGAGACAGAAAGAAAGGCAGAGAGGGAGGGAAACACAGGGCGAGACAAGGTGCAGGTGTCGGTGTGCACGCCTGCCTGTGCAGAACCTCTCCTTTCTCCACGGAGGGATACAAATCTCTAAAATAATGCAAAAATTGACCCAGTTTGCAGGTAGCAGACAAATCCTCGGAGGCTATGGCAAGAATACTGATGGCCATCAAGCTCTAAAAGGCCTTGTGCTCGGGGCCACTTCTCCACCTCTCTGTCCACATGCGCAGAGAACAAGCTGAGGGCCTCGCTGGTTCATCGAGGCAGCTCTTTCCCGTGTCCCGCCCTGGTGATAGAGACGGGTTCAGGAGGGAGATGAATGCGCCGACGGAGCCAGAACCCAGAGGCCGGTGGGGCCAAAGTGGTCGAGGCCTTAATGTTTCAACCTTGAGCGCTGCATTCAACGCAGATGGTTACGGCCCAGCTGCGAGCGGTGGGCTCACTTGGAAGCTAAGCTGTTTGTGGCAGGGCCATAAAAACGCTCAGCGGGTAATGTCTTCCTCTGGTATGACATGTCAAAAGGGGATTGTCACGCAGTTGACACCCCGTAACACTGCGGTTTGATTTTCTGCACATTTTCCGAGGTAAACAACATCAGAGCATTCATCGTACCGTCGCCCTGCGCCTGGGACGATTCCAGGCGAGTTTCCTCGGTCACCATTACCAAAAGAAACAGCTCAGAGTGCTTTGATTACCGCCCAAGTCCGTCACGACTGCACTACCCCCCATTAGAAAGTGTTGCTCTCAGCTTCCTGTCTCAGCAGTGCGCTCGGCCAACTCGTTACAGATGTCCCTGCTAATGGCTGACTGAGGCAGGAAAAAACACACGTGAGCCATTAAATCATCTCGCATCTGAGGCCATCTGCCAATTAGAGGGGGGGGGTGCGGAACATCTTGAGAGCACGCGGGAGCAGCGGCGCACTGCAAGAGCCTCGCCTACCTACAAGCAGCATCCCGTGCTCCCGCCACCTCTTCCCATCAGGTGTTTGGCCTCGCTGGTTCGGCGGGCCGCATCGCCTTAATTAGGCCCCCCCTGTCCACATGATCAAAACAACTGCACGGCTTTCATTCACGCTCCCACCTCTTTCCTTACCCGCGCAATGTCCCCTCTGATGCTCGCAGCTTAGCTGGACGCCGGGAACAAAAACCGCTGTGCAAAATTTGAATTGATAACATCACACAATATCTCGGCTAAATCGCCGTCGCCGTGTCTGCTCAGCGTGATAAAAGTTGTCTTCTGCTGTTTTGTGTGCGATCCTCTGTAAGGTTGTGTGTTTCATTGTACACGTTAGGACCACGGATTGGATGTGGAATAGACGCCGGCACGCCCCTGGATCACATGAAGAAAAAACAACCCAATCCCAGCCTCGCTGCGTTGCGCGCTGCAAAATAAATTATCACTTTGACAAATAGCTTCCCGGAGAGTTGGAGGTACGGAGGCGCTGGTGATCAATGTTGAGTCTGGTTGCAGTCGTACTCAACAGGCTCATTAACTGTCGGGCTGTGTGGGTGTGTGCAGGCCCGGCTAGACTCGGAGGTGGTTCCCCGCGGAGCTGACGAGAACCACGGCCCCCCAGCAGGGAAAAGTTTGCAGTTATCTAGTTGCAGTTAAGGGAATGTTTTCTGAAAAATGACGAAAATAGAGAAGAGTGAGTGAAGGGGAAGGTGATGGGGAAGGATAAGTCAGAAAATAGATGGAAGAGAAGGATGCAGAGTGGAGAATATAACTGTAGGGAGGAGGTGGGTGTATTGGAGAAGGACACGGGAGAAAGGTGGAAAGTGGGGCAGTCTTTCAGGAGAGTAAAGTCGGGGGAAAAGATTGATTGAGTTGGCCAGAAGTTAGTAAGGTTGAGGGAGAGCGTCGGCTTTACTGGATGTGGGAGTTAGGTCATACGTGGTCGAGCCTCACGGGAGTTGATCCGCGCTAATGTGGACACCGGCTAGGTCATTCATGTGCTCAGAGACAATAGCAGCAGCCATTCACCTGGCCCCCTGCCTGAGGCAACCCGACGCAGACGGAGAGCACGGCAGACACGCAGATTTGCTACCTGATTACGTGCGTGTCCGTCCACCTGCCGGCAGTTTTGCATACAAATGCGTCTCATTCAGCATTAGATTGCATGCACCCCACCGCCCCCGCCCCCCATCGTTGTAGTTGTGTTAAATGAGAATTGAAATGAGTGATTGAAAAGTGAGGTTGGTTTTTTTTTTCCTCCCCCGTCGCTGATGAATGAACTCCAGAAGATTTGTTCGAAGAGCAGCGCTGTTGAACAGATAGTTAACTTGATTGAATTATCACCTGGCTTCATTATGCTGATGTGCGGTGTTTGTCTCGAAGCACGTCGGCCTGCTGAGTGGCACACTCGTCCATTTTTTAGTGCATTCAAATCTGCTATGAGGGGCACAAATGGAGCGAGAAACACTGAAAGGATGTTTAATGGTTTGCATGGATCCAAGAGTGGGTGTGCAGATCGATACGCCTCTATGGTATGTGGAGGTGAGTGGACCCTGGCTGAACAAAAACACAACAGCGCTGCTTTCTGAGCCGCAATCAATCCGGGTGCATCAGGTGATCAATGTCCAAATGCATTTTTAATTTGATTTCACAGTGTCCGTAAATTGCCGTGAAATGTTTTCGGAGCTCGGCTCGGGAAGCTCACATCGAGTTAATGCCTTGCAACGGCATGCTTGAGAATTTATTATTACAGGGTTGTCAGTCACTGCTCTGGGGTTCATGCTGCACAGCAGCCTTACCTAAATCCACATTTAACAAGGACGCGGTATTCCTGCGGCGGCGGATTCAGAGGAGACTAAAGTGGCTGCAGTGGGTGCAGATGAGAACAAATGTATTCCTCATAAAAAAAAAAAAAAAAAAAACTAAATTAATTTTAAAACCTCTGTTGTACGAGATAAAGTGTAAATCATCCCTACAGAATTAAAACAAAGTTCTTATTCTATTTACCGTGTCCAAACCTGGACTGGTAATCCATACTGAGTATTGCACCTCTTTTGGAACAAGATTATTTTTCTGTGTAATAGGGTTCAGGTTTATGAATTATATGTTGTCAAGGATTCTCCAAACTCAGAGTAAAAGTTATGTAACAGTTGCCCGAAGAAAAGGCTTTAAAGTATTACAGTTCATTCTAGGCTGGGTATCGTGATCAGGGTCTACAGAGCAGGGAACATGAGTTAAATTAAAAGGTGGGTGGAGGGGGGGGACACAGATAAAGCCACAAGAGGAGGTTTTCAATCAACCTGGAATTTAACAGTTATGAACCAGAGGGAAATATAAACTTCCCTTCTACTTCAGCTCTGTCCCAGTAACATCCCCAGTCTGGGGGTTTCTATGTTGTTATCCTTCCCTGTCACCTCTGGAGGTCCGAAGCACCCCGGGCCTGCTGTGCCGCATCACAGTGAGGAATTGGACCATCATGACCTGTTCATGGGCTCTGATGGGGGTGGTGCCACTGGACTCTTCCAAGAGCAACCCCAGGCAATTCGAGCGCTACTTTTCTTTGGCAAAGTCCGGAGAAACTTGTAGTTAGGATCCTCATGTGCCATCAAAAGCCATTTGGATTCCTTACGCTCCAAGGTTATGAAAACTGCACTTAGCCGGTGGTGGGAACCCACAGGAGATAGTCCTGATCCCAGACAGGTAGAACCAATTTCAGACTTAATGATTTGAATGCAAATGCTTTCTACAAAGAAGGCTTTCCAACTTGTGAATGGTGGCTCCACAGTACATTACACTGGGAACGTGCACCGCCGTGCCCGTTACCCACTGGGAAATTACATTGCTGCTTTGATGGAAATGGCTGCCATGTAGGAAAAAGATCAGAGCTGTTGATAGGTGGGGGGTCACGGGTTGAAGTCTGATTATTTGGGGGAATGGGCGCGGCCTAGAAAACGATAAGGCAGCCACAGCAGTGGGTCGAAAATAATTTAGTGTGTTATTGAAGCAGGAGGCCACTTCAGAGGTACGGCAATTGAGGGCGGTGTTTTGCAGCGACAGGAGTCCTTAGAGTTATCAGTGTCCCTTCATAAAAAAAGGCAGCAAGTGAGGACACAGGTTTGTGCTCTGTCATATCTTGTTCTCTGTTCATTCCCTACAGGTCCTGAGCCGTGACAGGTCTTCCCTCTAATGCTCTTGGGTGCTTAACAACAGCCGTGTTACGAGAAGTGGAAACTGTCCTCTCAGCTTAGTGGAAGATATGGCTCCATTTTTCCTTTCATGCGAGGGCAATTTCAAATATGGGCTGCTTAATAATTAGGTATTATGTTATAATTGAGATTTTTCCTATTGAAGATGTAATTATATGAAGGTCTGAGACCCTTTGGCAGTCGTCGCGTCTGTAATGAGAATATTTGAAGAAAATTGAAATCTCTCTCAAGTGTTCCGTGCATCCAGAATGATGGAAAGTAATTTGGCCCTTCAGCAGCAGCGACCGCCACCTTCGGCGGCTTAATGTATCCCTCTTATATTGTTAGAGGGAACATTTAAATCAGTACATCTTCAAGCGAAACTGTTCTATTACAAATATGATAGCAAAGTCTTTAGAGCTTGAAAGTGAGATGTAATTGGATTGGATGGGAAGCTACCTACTGGAAAAAAAAAAGGAAGTTATATTCTTTGCGAGGAAGCTGGAGGGCTGCTTCGCTCGGATTTGTACATTTTGCAGATATGAAAACTCTGCCGGCCGAGGTTATGAAGTATAACACTGTTTGGGAGAGGGCACGTAACTGTTGGCGTGTGCTGCCCAATATGACCTGTACGCACTGTCCTGGAGGTGGTCAGCTGACCCATCAGCTCTGCTCCGTCCAATGGGAGCAATAATCAGTGGTGTGGGAGCAACAAAATATATTAAATCTAGAGGGGCAGTAGCTCTTCCTCTGAACCCCCGTGCAGTGTTTATTATTATATATTATTGTATGGGTGTATTATGGAAGACATTGAACTTTAATTTGAAACCAACCTTTTCAGTATTCTAGCTGTTATTCACTTGGTAAACAAAAAACCAAAAAAGACAAACGTGAAAGGAGACAATCGTTAATTTGGTTGTAAAAGAGGAATAACATTTACCTTGTGGTTAATGCTCGACTGCTGTTCAGCTACAAACATCCTGAAGTCCCTAACCTTTAAAATGTCAAAATCCCACGTAGATTCATTTTGCAGTTTGGCTAAGTCACGCAGTAAGTGTTACAAATAAGCGACACGGCTCATAAAGAGTAAAAACGAGCCGCCCGCTGACAGCTTTGATTTTGCCCTTGATTTTATGGCGAACGAGCGGGTGCAGGGAGGTTGCAGTGATGGAACATTTTATGTTTTAAAGGGGTCATTGTCACAATGGCACGCTCTGGCTCCAGCCCTGAGTACGTGATAAAAAGTCATCAGATCAGAGTCGCAGAGCCCCGCAGCTGCGCGCTCTCTCTCTTTCTTCTTCCTGCGCGTGTTGCCATATCTTCAACCTCATCATTTAATCAGGTCTCGTGTTGGTCTGGATCAGAAATCTATTTGGAATTCATTTGCTGCCTTGATGTGTAAATTCAGTTATGGTTAATACATGAGCTACGGCACATGCATAATCATGTCTGTCTACTCATACACGCGTCTCTTTTGGCTTCCTTGGTATTTTTCGCTCATTGATTAATATGGACAACTCGTGACTCATCTTTCACTACTGGCATCCTCCATCAGTGGGGGGGCAGAGGAGGGGATGTGTCTTCCTCTCCCCTGTTTTCCCTGCCGGATCAGCGTGTGCCGTTCCTTTGAGACTCATCCCCACGGTGCAGCCTGTTATTTGCATGTGTTACAGCCGGGGGTGATTTGAAGAGGCACGAGAAGGGGTGGCACCCTGCTTGTTATCCCTAAATCCTGAACGCTCTATTATTAATGATTATACGGAGGAAAACTAGCGCAGCGTCAGAGCTCTACCTGCCTACCCGGCTCCCCTGTTAAGGCTCGGCAGATTCTCCTCTGGCTACGATATCTGTTGCAGTGTTTTGTGTGTAAAGTGATTTCTTCGCTTTGTGCGGCTGCCTTTCAAGAGCTGTGGGCTGCATGTGCTCGTTGTATGCATTTTTCTTTTCGGTAGATGTCAGAGAATGTCTCCACAAGGTGTGTCCTCGTGGTAACAGCTCGTTTAGTGCTGCAGGGTACACCGGGGCTACAGCCGCGCAGCCGCACTGTAGTTCAACAGCGACTCACTTCTGCTGTATGTATGTATGGACTCGTTGAAAAGTATTGTTTGTTTATAATTTGTTGATTTTTTTAAAATTCTGTTCTGCAACTGTAGAGTAGTCAAGGTAACTCCAGCATGGTCATTTTCAGCTCTGTACGTATGGACGAGTATTACAAGCTTATGTTAGTATTAGTAGCTTATGTTTTCTTCAGTGGGGGTTTTTACAGCAGGAAATCTGTTTGGATATTTTAAAAAAATTGGTGCAGAGCTGCAAAAACTCTGATGATACTAGGTGTCATAAGGCGACGGCTGGGCCTTGTTGGAGGTCCAACTAGGATCTGGGGACAGAGACGGCTTTAGTTCTAACACCTATTAGGGTGGATGGAGTCTGTGTTCAGACCGGCGTAGTAACTGGGAGACACACTGAGACGAGCCCAGATCCTTACCATGCTGTGTGTGTGGGTGTATGGAATATCAATGTCCTGCGGGGCTCCCTCACTGTGTGTGTCATTATGTGTCCTTTAAGTCGTGTTCATGTTTCATTCCTCTGGTTATTTGTGTGTGTTTGCGTCTGTGCATACATGCTTGTTTTATTGATTGCAGGCGAAGGCACAGTAATGGTCCTGTCTCCTTGTCCGGGCCCCCTCTGTCTCTTTCGCTCAGTCTCCCACTCGCCTCTGTTATTCCTCTGCGTCCGCGGCGGCCCTCCCCTCCGTCCGTCCCTCTCGGCCATGTCATTTTGAAGTGTTTTCGCTCGGCCGTCTGTCCCCGCTCCGTTGTCACCTTGTGCCGAGCCAATGGGAAGTCCCCACAGACCGCTCCGCTCCAGCGCATCGCCCTGCGTGGGCGGAGAGTGGGCACCAGCACCCGTTTACCTCCCTTTAATTGATCGCTCTATTGCTGTTGAGAGAGTGAATCACGCATCATTATTTAGAAATCCTTCAATCGGTGCACGTGCCTGCGAGCGCAGATGAGAGGAGCTCTTCCCCTTTCCTCTGCAGTTTGTGTGGAACTGTGTCTTTCCGTAAAGAATAAAGTGGATGTACAGTCAGAGATAGATGGTAATGATAAATAGATTTGCTTTTGCAGCACTTAAAGGGATTCTGTGTCACTTCCCAGGAGGAGGTGGAAGAGAAAGTGTTACCAAAGGGAAGAGAAGAAAAGTAAGGTTGGGAGGGAAGTGTTTCAAAAAAGGGGAGATGGAGGAGGCAGATATAAGGGAGTAAAATGGGGATATGGGAGGAGGAGGAGGAGGAGGAGGAGGGGGGGGGGCGTTCGTATGTAGAGGAAAGGAAGAGCGTATGGAGAATATTAATGGTGTGTCAGGAACTGGAGTATCTTTAAAGACCTCAACCTTTCCTCTGCTGCTCATGCGTTCGCTGTGAGAACAAGCAGCCTGGAGGCTCAGCTGTGCAGCCAGGAGACAGAGCGGCAACACAGGCACAGTTCTACTATATGCAGTACTATATATACACTGGATCTACAGATATACACAAGTACACGTATACATCCATCCATCCCTCCATCTCTATGCACATACTCAACCCCACTCAGTGTTTCTTGAGTTGTTGCTGTGTCAGGACTGAAATACCTCGGAGCACCTGTCACTGCAGCGATCTGAAGAATTAGTGTGTGTGTGTGTGGCATGTGTAGGGGAGAGGATCCAAATCCCAAATCCAGTGAGAGAGGAGTGAGGGAGAGAGAAAGAGAGAAGTGGTGC
Organism: Pseudorhombus dupliciocellatus; assembly: GCA_016785235.1. Taxonomy (NCBI): domain Eukaryota; kingdom Metazoa; phylum Chordata; class Actinopteri; order Pleuronectiformes; family Paralichthyidae; genus Pseudorhombus; species Pseudorhombus dupliciocellatus. The sequence goes on from JAFBJW010000181.1 coordinate 658,864, forward strand.
TCATTTAGCTCATGATGCAAGGGGAGAAACATACGGGCCTGTCGTTTCGCGGAAGCCCGTGTCGCAGGTGACAGTCAGTGACAGCGCCGAGAACAGGCCCGTCACTGACACGGGAACCAAAGCCGGGAGGAATCATGGGAAATGAATGGTGGTATTCCTCATATAGCAAATGACAGAGAGATGCAGAGTTGGGGTATGGGCGTGAAGTGGTGCCGGAGAACAACAGGAGAGTACATTGTTAAGAGTTAAATGATGTAGAGAAGAGAATAGCATACACAGCCCGGGGTCGTTGTTTATGACGGGAAAAGCAAGTGTGACACATGGCGACTGCAGAAGATGGATTTCTCCTGTGGAAATTGATCTAATACCAGGAGGCTTATTCCCTGGGAGCCTCGGCTGTCGTTAAAAACACTGTGGCTCGTGCTGGAGAAGAAGCGAGGGGGAGAGGGAGAGGGTGGATAATCAAATTCACATCTCCGCTTGTTATTTTTTTGTTCTATTTGATCTGGAGTAATGTAAATTGGAACATCAAGCTCTCTTCTTCTCCTCTCTGTCAACATAAATCCTGTCTCTGCTGAAAGAAACTTGTTCTGGGCTTGTTGAATCTCCTAACGTCTGCCTCCACACACTGACTTGTTATTTTTCGACTCATAAAGCATGTTGTAATCCCTAATTGTCAGTCTTTAATTCCCCTAAACGGGAATGAACTTTTGGCCAAATTAGAGTTTCCATTAAGGTTCGATTCCAACCTCCGGCACCTGCAGTGTGGGGGCGAATTAGTGCCAAGGAAACCATATCTCCAGCTAATGTGCAGTGCCAGGAAGATAACAGCAGTTTCAAAAATGCCAGGGACATTAGCATTCCAGCATCGAGCCGTGCGTGCGTGCGTGCGTGTGTGTGTATGCAAGGTTTCAGTTTTTAAATCTATAAAAAAATAAATAAATTGCTGTTCGTCAGCAAAAACCTTGCTCCCCCCACCTCCTCTTCATTAGACAGTTCATCAGCAATCTATCATCACATGTATTATTTATGAGCAGCTCATTCTGAACACCCAGCACTGGTTTCTGTTGGTTATTTAGGTTTCTGTTATTATTGTATTTGTATATAGAGGGGCAGAGAGAGGAAGGGAGCGAGCGCTGCCTCGTCCTCCTGAGCCAGGCTCTGCTGCTCACGGTCTTATATGCAAATATCCATTTTTCAATCAACCTTGTGGTTCATTCTCAGCCGTTCAATATAGGTCTGGCCTTGTGCAAGGTAATTTACCCAGGATTCCTTTGACCTCCAAGGTCACCTGGTGGAATGACACCTTTAATCAGGAACCTCCACTCGGTGTGTGGGGCCCCGACAGAGGGGAGCGATGGAAGGAGGCCAGTGAAATGAAACCGTAGCGAAGACAATGGTGGGGTTGTGGAGTAGGATGGGGACATGGCAGCACCGCTGACCACTGACCACAGCATTTGGTGCAAGACTTCTCACACCACAGACATTTCAGGAAGAATTACCCTCCAATCCTGGTCCTGGTTGGTTACTATGAGCGACCTTAAACCTCTGGAACCCAATCATCAGCACTTTGATCATCAAACGCAGTTCATGTTAAGGATTTAAATATACTCGGGTCTGGGTTCTGCTCCAGGCCTCTACATCCTGGGGTAATTTATCTCTCACCTCAACCGTTGTGTATCTACCACCTGGAAACTTTTCCCCAACATTAGCATTAGAAGTTTGAAAATAACTTGGCAGAATGATCCATCACCGATGTTCTCGTCTAGTAACGGCGTCGACTCCTCGGCCTTGAAATCGAGACGTTTCGCCATCTTTCAATGTTTACCATCAAGTTGCCCTTGAGCGAGGCGATAAACTTTTAATCATACAAGTGAGGCTGTTTGATGGCCGGTGATACAGGCCGGGTTTTTACTGTGTGCGTAACCCCGCTTCGCTGGAACTTTGGGCCACTGCTGTAAATACGCGAGTGATCTGTGTAAACAAGCTAAGAAACCAAAGAGTTAAACTTCCTGCGCTCTATATCGCGCTGATGAAACAGGCAAAGCGGCGGCGGGGGGGGGGGCACAAGTTCCACAGAGGGGCCAATTATATGTCCGGCACAATCCCTGATGCTCATATTTAAGTCATGTTTTCTTGTTTACTCTTTGCCTTGTAGCTTTGAGCAAAGCCACACGTCTTTAAAGATCATCTCACCATCTTGAGGATACTTTACATCTTCCAGCGAACGCAAGCTCCGACGGCACAGTTCCACTCCGACATTGTCGAGGAATAATTCTGATAATTGTGTTGAGAAATTACGCCGGGTTTCTGTGTTCCTGTTTTTTTTTTCTTCCGCTCTGCCTCTAAACACATGTTGAGCAATCAGGACAAATTGATGCTGATTTTCATTTGGGGAAAAGTTTTCTGAATCCTGTCGAGTGAGAATAAAGGAGCTAATCAAACAGAAACGTATTTGTATGACCTGAATAAGACAATGTCTAACTAATCAAGGAAGAAAGGGGCTGCGCACACACACACACAGCAAAGCCGGTATCTCTGATTCCGCGCTGTAAAGCCCTGCAGGTGTGGTCCATCCCTCCTGCTCTGGCTATTAGCACAGCCTATCATTGGTATTCATTTCCCGCTCCTAATTCCCCCACAGTATTTTTTCCCCTCTCACTTGACAGAGGACCGTGGGTTAAACGCCGGGGGGAGCGCTCCATCACGACTAGATCTGATCCAATTAAATACAGATTTAATCAGCCCCTCAGTCGGCGAGTGAATACGAAATGTGATCAGGCCGGTTGGTAACTAGAGGCCCAGCAGCGCGGACCCCGGTCTCCATCCCGGGGCCGGAGGATCCGAGGCTGCTGGGCGGCGCCTGACCCGTCAGACGAGCGCGTTCCACATATCTGCAGACAAGTTTGTTTTTTTTTTTCACTTTTAATGAGCTCATGACACATGGAAGCTGCTCCTTACTTCTCTGCAGTGTCCTCAAAACCTCGGCTCCGAAGAGTCCTTAACCCGCAGATTTAGTGCCGCTGCGAGACACCGAGGCGGCAGCGACGGAGGCTCCTGCAAAATTTACTGTTGATGCAAACTCTATTAATTAATGATTTAGGGAGCGGGTTATATCTGAGGCGAGCGGGATTGATCTGGAGGAGGTTTATCTGTAGTTTACTGACAGAGAAGCGGCGCCTATCTACCAAATGGCCGTGTGTAAAAATCACGATGGGGGAGAAAAAAAAAACAAAAAAAAAAAAACACCTGCCTCTGCCAGAGAAGGAAGATTTTCCTTCCTCCCTCCCAGAAGGCTGCAGCTGCTGATTGTTGAAACCTTTTACTCTGCAGAGGAAGCAGTCCTGTGATATGAAGTACAGCTCCCCAGTGCCCCATCAAAGTCCACTGTAACTGCTGTGTCACCTTCAGAGTTCCAAGGGAGAATTGTACATGGAGAGCTGCTGCGGCGCCTACTAATGAGAATTCATTGGGAAATGGCTTGTTTTTTCAGCACCGCCCGGTGTCCGGGGTCATTTCAGTTATGACCCAAGACTTAATTACAAATCCTGCTATTTAGCGCGTGGCGGTGCGGCTGTGAGACCGTCTCTGCGACCACCGCCATCTCCCCCCCCCCCCCCCCCCCCCCCCCCCCCCCCGCCCCCCCCCCCCCCCCCCCCGAATCTGGCCGAGGCGGGAGCGCGCGTCTGCAAATAAGTAATGCCTGCCGCAGTTAGCCACGTCCGGTACGGCACAAACATAACACGCTGTGGCATTAAGTGCTCTGTTTAGCGTCTGAGCCAAATCCAACCTGGCAAGCACATGGCCCTGGACGCTGGAATTAACAAGCTGGAGGTTTGTTCCTCATCCAGCCCGCCAGTCATTTATGTAAATGCAAACAAGTCCCCCTCCATTCTGCGTCTATTTAATGTTTACAGTGATGAATTGTGCGCTATCAGATCGAAACCTCATATCCTGAGTGTCATTGACATTCAGCGCATCTCGGCAGCCTCTATTGAAAAACCACGGAGGACAGATTCCTTGAATTCTTTGCATTATTCAAAAAGCTTATCTCAGCCCTTTTGTGTGGAAAAACCTGCAATTAATACTAATATTTCTCTCTGCGCTCTCGCAGTGTTTCCCAGTGAAAGGTCTAAAAGTGGTGTAATTTGTTAATTACACTGAAATGATTCTGGGCTTTTTTTTTCTTTTTTCTTTTTTCTTTTTTTTTTGCTCTTTTGCATTTCAGCCGCGTTCCGCCCCTGGGATGGGCATCGCTCGCTCTTCCTCCACCTCAGATCAGCGGCGTTTAATTGCCTCCAGTGTTTGCAGGAAGACTCACCTCACTTGTTATTTCCAGGTGTAAATGAGATGAAGAAAGAAAGGTTACTCTGAGTCCCCCAAGACTGTGCAGTCCTTCAGGATGATCTTGGCTCAGCCCTACCATAGTCTGATATCTCAAACAGAGCTGTGTTTGAAGTGCTCGGTTGGGTGCCTGCGCTTTCTGCACTTGGGCGAGAGTCGCGCTTGCTTGTTTGACTCTGGCAGCGCCTCCGTAAGTTCCTTCTTTTGTATTTGCATACCGAACAAACAGGAAATTGTGTTCATTTGTATGCAAATGTGTTTGTCCCCAAGGCTGGGATTTTGAATTAAAAGTTTTACCGTCCCATTAATTTCAAATTACACACAGGCGCTGACATGGGCTCCTCCACGCGGCAGGGGGGTATCCAGCTTGCCATCCGAACGCCGCTCTGTCAGTTTAGGCTGTTTAGTTTGCCATCTGCGAAACAGAGTCGGAATTTGGATTTAATCTGGTCCGCTGATTTGCAGATTGATCGTCTGCGCCACGTTGCAATCTCCTCTTAATTATTCCGCGAAAAATATGCAAAGATTCCGGCGTGATTGATATGCGAGGATACTACTAGAGACAGACGTTCGGAGGCCTTGGAGTGGTTGAGTGACGGGCTGCGGGGAAGGTGGCGAGCGAGAGGGAGGGCTGAAGGCTTTCCTTCATGCCGATGTGGCACACCTCATCAGCCCTGCTCATTAAAATACATGTACAACCTTATGAAAAATGCATGACCCTGTCAATGACGTGTGGCATGTATGGCCTGATGCTGACAGTCAAGATAATATGAAAAATTAGCATCGGCTCCTCAGAACAGATTCCACTTGAAGGGCCACGTCTTAACCATAATGTTGCCAGTGAAGCACCAACTTTATGTTAATCGCTCATTCAGAGTATCGATCGTAGGGATAGAATATAGGGCTGTAATGTTTGAGGACGATTTAATTCGATCGACTTTGAACCTGCACTGTGGCAGATGGTTGATATATCCGCAGCTAGTGGCACCCAAAGTCATTAATGAGAACATCTCCGAGAAAAGATTCATTAATGGGGCGAGCGATGGATCGATTGATGGGCTGATCTAAATTCCGCCCTCGACAACTTCCTGTTTCCAACCAAAGGAAACAAACCAGCCTTCATTATGATCCGAAATTTATGTCTCAACCAGTCTCAACCTTTTGCTGAGGTTTTCCAGAGGGGCTCTATCCGAGAAAGCAAATATCCAAAAAGTCTGCTGCTCTGGTCCTTTTCCAGAAGTTCCCCATGCCAGCTGCCTTGGAAAATGTCAGCGTGAACCCGTGTGAGAATAGAGCAGGAAAATTTATGTTCCTCGAAAAACAACCGACCGGAGAATACAAATACCTCAGCGTGAAAAAGAGGCGCCACACTTCAAGACGCAGACAAAGACGCCGAACTTGAAAAGACAAGGAGATTTAAGAGCTGTTGGCGAAGCGACGTTTCAAATTCTCAAGCGAGGAAATCAGCTGGAATTTATACGTCACGTCTCGCCACCTGAATGCTTCACTTTCCCTTGAACACACTGGACCTGCACGCGCCTGCTGTGTTCCACATATGTGAAAACCAAACTCCAGAAAATGTCCAGACCCAATTTTCAAGACGAAAAACATTTGAGTGTTACTGAGTTATTTATTATTTATCCTGGTTTGTCCACGAATAGCTGGAGACTTCGCTCTCAGCTTCACGTCTACTTCAAATGCAGCGAAAAATACCAATAAAGCATAACGATGGCTTCACCATCGATGCACCGAATGATTTGATTCTGCACACAAGGAAAGACACCACTCATACTGTACACACACACACACACACACACACAGAGTGATTAATAATGCATGGAGCACATCTTGTACGTACGCAGACTTTTGGCAGACATCTGATGAATGTGTGTGATGAGCCAAGGGGGACGCATCATGTTGACTCCCCAGTCCCAGTGATGGTGGCTGAGTGAGCAGGTTCACTAATGAAACAGGGAATTCGGTCATTGGAAAGACTGTTAAAAGGCTTCTGTTCTTTGCAGCCGGTACTGTACAGTAACCGAGACGGGGCTGACGGCACCAGGGGAATTCGCCCGTTAAAACGAGACATATTACGGCTCAGACTGCAGGGATTAGGAAACTTAATTGGAAAATGTTTTATCACTGATTTTAATCTATTCTTTGATTTCCTTTTTATCGCTTTTGTCTAGTTGAGGGGGGCAGAATGTAGATGAAAGAGACAGGAGTTTTTTGTTGTTGTATTTAACGGTTCTCTGTTCGGAAGTCGAAGTCCTAAGAGAAGAGATAAAGCTGTAACTGTATTTTGAACGACATAAAATAGACATTCGGCTTCCATTCCGTCTGTAACGACTGCCTCTGTATTGACTGTGAGCGCGCCAGTGCTCCTAAAACGAAATGTCATTATTTTTTTATGATATTTAAATATACATACAATCGATTGAAAGAAAAGGGGTTTGTGCACATGTCAAGCAGCTGTTGGTAATTTGTTAGTGATGAAAAATCAATGTGAAATCCATCCAGAACAGATGGAAGCAGGATTGTTGTGCACCTGAACAAAACCATTTTTTCTGCACTCGCGGAAAACGCCGGGCGGATTTGGGCTTTCATTAGCAGACCTGGCAACCACGCTCCCGCACATCTCACATCTGTGACTGAAACGCAGGTTGTAAACACCTCATCGGCATTTGTTTTCATTACAGGCACCGCGGTGAAACCGCTGTACAAAATATAAACTTTTCATATTTTATTGATCGTTCATTTTATAGGTGGCATCATCATTGTTTTACCCTAGAGATCTGACACAACTTTTCCTTTCCTCGGACTGAGGATCAGGTACCCAGTACCAGTGTAAAAACCAGTTCGTAATGTAATTAAACAGCTGTTTGCTCCGATCCCTGTGTGGGAGGGATGATTACTGTTGGTGTAGTTTGCCCTGGCTCATGTGAAACACGTTGTAAACGGATAGGTTCCGAAGATAAATAAGATAAGAACTTCTTTTGTGGTGTAATTGGAAAATGTGCACAGGATCTGGATTCAGGTGTTTGGACACGGTGGATCTGAGAGACTGAAATAGAGGAGACTGTTTTCCAGGAAAAGCTTGAAGGATGAGTTCCAATCCCCAAATTATTAAGTGAAGTAACGATGGAGATGTGATTTGTGACTTTAAATTAAAACAATGCTACTGCAAGCAAAGAAAAGACAGTGCCAGTATCCGTGGCGGATGCTTGTGGTAAATAAAAGGCGCCTTTAATCAATCACGAAGACGGAGCAAAGTGACAGTTGATTAAAATTTGTCAGTGGAAAAAGCTCAACGGCACTATATGCATTGATAACCAGTGAATCCCTCGGCTGCCTGCGCACATCTTCATTCACATCGTCCTTGAGAGAGCTGTCACAGCGCAAGGTATAGACGGCGCTGCGCGTTGCCTCAAACTGAAAAGATTGTCACAATTGCCACGAGTCATTACGAGTCACCCTCCTGCCAGTGTTTAAGAGAAAAGCGGTGAGTCGTGAGCTGGAGGAGAGCTGCGGCGGCGAGAGAACAGTTGGTTAAAAATAATAAATAAATAGAAAAATAAAAAAAAAGGCACGAGTTTTCAAGAGAACGTGGCACAAAATGTACCAGTGCCATTATCACGGCCTCCGACTCGGACGCCCCATCCAGCTGCTATTAGCGCTGAATTGGGAGAATTGGTTTAGACTGACTGGTCCGTAAAGGCTTGAGAATCAAGCTGCCAGAGGCTTTTTGCCATTCTGCCCGGACGCCCGGCGAGGGTCAGTGGGAGCGCGTGAGTGGGCAGCAGCCGGCAGTCACAGCCACTCAGAGACACCATGGAAGGGGTGAGAGGAGAGGGCCAACCACAGCTTGGCAGCTCCACTGGAGTCTGATAAGCTTTAATGGTACCGCCACAATGTTTCACACCATGTGTGAGACACACACACACACACACACACACACACCTCTCGCAATAATTTCTGGACCCTGGATAAATTTGCAGTAGCGGGGAGTCTCTATTTACCAGTGATTGCATTTCTCTGCCCTCTTTCAGCCCTGCCTTCAAAAACCGCTCCGTGCCTCGGGAAGTTGAAGGTGGCTGGAGAGGAATCAACAGCACATGTTGTCGGCCTCACACGCCGCCCTGCCACAAGTTGACAGTTTATAGGCCATTCTGTACCATACATGAACACAAGCTGTGCGCCGCACAGAACCTGTCAGACGGACACGTCGCGTCACCTGCTCCTCCCCGAAAGCCTGTTCAACTGGAACAGAATATATTTCAACCACAGCGTGTGTGTGTGTGTGTGGATTCAACATACAATGACTTAATCGATCCATTTGCTCAGCATCACAGATGCAGCACAAGTCCGCTCCGGCAAGCAAACGAAGATGTTCAAACACAACATCTGTATTCGCCGCAGCTGTCTGATGGTATAAATTATGATAAATGATCTGGGCGTTCAGTTAATTTTTCACGGTGGGCGGAACGGGCTCCTTTTAGCATTGCGGCAAACAGTTCTGGGAATAACATAAAACAGCTCAGCATCCTTCAGTGTTTGGCTTGTGTGGCATCATTCTGTCCCAGTGGCAGGAGGACGGTAATGAGACAGTTCATATCAGAGGTGGGGGGGGGGTCGGGGTGCAGCGCAATTAATGCTAATAACTCGGGATCAGAGTTCATATTCCGACAAGTAGGTTTACACTGGAAATTAATTTTCTGTTGTGTCGGAAGATGCGATATGAACGGTAGATGTTTACAGTGTGATGAGTGTAAACAGTGGCCATCTCCTGGAGGCGGGGCTGGGGGAGGGGAGGAGGGGGGGGTGGTTGCAGCTGCTCACCCTCTCCACAGAGCACAGGCAGCGCTGCACCCGGGCCTCGTCCTTGGCAGCAGCGTTGTCGCACAGTGACGGAGGAGGTGACGATGGAGCCGATGAGAATAGTTTCCCTGAGATAAACTTTCGGATTAAAACACGACCGCACAGCTGAAGCAATGAGTCAGTCACCAATCGAAACTCGGCTCGCTCCAGATTGTATGAATCTTATCGACATGAACTCAGTGCAGGATGACCCAGATGACATCACAGTAACAACAGATGTTTGCACTAACACTTCCTGTGCCTTGATGTATGCAGATAAACAATATAAATCTCTTCTGACAGATGCATTTGCAACGAATGGAAATCATCTTTTTATAATTTGAATGTGAATGCAGTCTGACTCTTATATTATTAATGTTGCCTGGCAGTCTGGTTAAATAAAACAACAGCATGGGAATCAAAGGAAATATATGTATATATATATATATATATATATATATATATGTAGCTCATGCTGTAGAGATATATATATATATATATATATATATATATATATATATATATATATATATATATATATATATATATATATATATATATATATATATATATATATATATATATATATATATATATATATATATATATATATATATATATATATATATATATATATATATATATATATATATATATATATATATATATATATATATATATATATATATATATATATATATATATATATATATATATATATATATATATATATATATATATATATATATATATATATATATATATATATATATATATATATATATATATATATATATATATATATATATATATATATATATATATATATATATATATATATATATATATATATATATATATATATATATATATATATATATATATATATATATATATATATATATATATATATATATATATATATATATATATATATATATATATATATATATATATATATATATATATATATATATATATATATATATATATATATATATATATATATATATATATATATATATATATATATATATATATATATATATATATATATATATATATATATATATATATATATATATATATATATATATATATATATATATATATATATATATATATATATATATATATATATATATATATATATATATATATATATATATATATATATATATATATATATATATATATATATATATATATGTAGCTCATGCTGTAGAGAAATGAGGGTTTGCCAATGTGAGGGATGGAGCGATGCACCACCACAAAGCTGCGCCTCTAATTAATCTACACGCGGCTAAGTTGGAGACACATGGGGAAACACTACATGGACGGGAAAAAAAAAAAAAATCAATAGTCTCAAACTGTTGGTTGAATAAAAAGCGAACTCCGCTCAGTGCAGTTTTTGAAGCGTCGGTCTTCCCTGGGTTGTAAAAGAGAAGATGTTCTCCTTGTTAGTCGGGAAGTCAGTACAATGCAATAATGTACTTAGAAGCTTCGTGTGCAGAGAGTGACTGCTGTGCACGCTGCAAGCGAGTGGAACAGATTGCAGTATTGCATATGACTCAAAATGTCCATCTGCCCCCATTATGTGTGCAGTTTCTTTTTTTTTTTCCTTTTTTTTTTGCTGCTTTCAGCATTATGCCTAAAGTGTGCTCACATGTCTCTGTGCTGCTGGGAGTTTAGTCCGCACACACACACACACACACACACACACACACACGCACACACACGGACAGAGAGCCTCAGTACAACAGGTAATTATTTGCAAAGAATGGAGCGAGCGCGTGGGGTGCAAATTGCACCGTGGGATGCACCAAAAGATGTCAATTGAAGAGGCTGCCATGTTTACGTGCGCCTCGTCCATTGTTCCGCGCGGCAAGTTGCCAGGGTTAGTGTCACCGTATTTACATGTATAGCCGCGAGAACGTGGGCGTGTTTGTTTGTCTCTGTCAGAGAGGATGATTTGGCCCTCGCCGGGGAACGCCGGCTGCGCGCAAACTGCCGCTAAATGGGAACACGGGTCTTACAATAATTCCCGGCCCCTCTGGAGAGCGACACCGGGACGCTGGTAAAGCCTGTCGCCACCTGCCATCACCCTCCAAACAGCGGGGAGGCCGGAGAACAGCCCAGCACCTGCTCGTCAAAACGATTCACTCTCTGATTGTCGGATGCACATTTAAAAGGGATTACAGGTTTAATTCTGTTTGCGATCGCTGCGTATTGCTCACACGCATTGTTTCCGCGCTCAATTTGTTTTGTTTGCGTTCACACGAAGCGCACGTTGCGCCCGCCGAGTGATTTGTGTTCAAGGCAATTGGATTTAATTTAATTTAAGGAGAGCGCGGGAAGAGCAGGAGTGAAGAGGCACCTGCAGGAGACGAGTAAAGCAAAGCAGCAGATGTAAAATGAATTGTGTTTCAGTCATTATTCCAGGCCACAAAGACACTGTTTTAACCAGCGTGCTGACAGAAAATGATGGATTATTCATTTAAAAGGACACAATTACCATATTAAGTAGGCTTGTCCTTAATTCATGAATTAGGTTGCCACATGCGGTGCCCATTCGTCTGGAGGAAGAAGAGCGTAACGACAGGGCAGCTCCGCCGCTTCTGGCTGCTCGTGCACGCGTTGCACGAGACGTTTAATAATCCCAGATCAATGCACTTATCTGTGGCGATGGGGCCCACAGGTTATTATCAGATTGCCTGCTGTTTGTCGGGCTCGGTGAAGACTGACACCTGTTCCGTGAGGTGTGACGCTCGACAGCGTGGAACATGTCCGGCTCGCTCTCAGCTGCGAGGCTCGGTGGTTCAAGGCCCCTCGGCCGGGGGCCGCCGGAGAGGAAGCTGATCGAAGTGGTGTTACGCCGGGGGCCTCGGCAGAAGTCTCCTTAACTTTCCCGCGAATCAATACGGGGGCCGCAAACCAGCCGGCCGAAACCGGTGCAGCCCGTGTCCATGTTTTTCACCCGTTTGAGCCCAATTCCCCAGACGGCCGGAAAACACTGACTCATGTTGCTCGCGCACGTTTAATAATGCATTGTCCCGTGTAACACGGGATAATTAACTCTCTGCTGCTTTATACGATTTCAGTTCTGTGGAAGAGTGAGGGAGAGGAGGGTGACGATGACTCTGGTCTGAGGTCTCATCGTTGAATTAATAACAATCTCAACATTTCGATATTAATCACCAGCTCAGTTCAGTGAAGCAGGCAGGACATGAAATCCTGTCACTCCAAACACATTCAGTCCAGCTGGGAAATTACCGCGTGTGTTTATACTTCACCTTCCTCATGTAAAATTATTTCAACCTCCAGCTACAGGTGACACACGGACAATCTGGTTTCACCTGTGATGACAGGATTCTGGAGTCAACCAGCTCAGAAATCCAAATGAGTAAATTATGTTTATGTGAAAAAAAAACCCCAATACAAATGTTTACCAGGCTCTTTGTAGTGCCTTTTCTAACTTAATGACATTTGATTGACTCCTTCATTGATGAATCAAACACGCGTCCAAAGATAAACTGATGATAAAAATAATCATTTGCTGAAACCCTGTGTGAAAGTTCATTTTGGTGGAAATAATAATTTCAAAGATGTGTTTTTTTTTATTAGCTTTCATCCACTCATAAGACGATGTCTGGTTGAAGTGGTTGATTTCATCATTCGTAAAACTGTCCTCGAACGCCTCGGTTTAATACGTGAACTTTGCCTGAAATAAAAAGCCTTTCCCGTTTCCTCATTTCAGGGTCGGTCTCATGAATAAATCTGAAAATGTGAACAACTTGATTATTAGAACCTGACAGGTTGCTGACAGGTTCCGGAGCAACACACTGAGGGTGGCGGCGCGGCTCCACGGCGCTCCCCTCCCTGAGCCGCTGACGCGTCCCCGTGTTCCTCGGCTCCCTCGCTCTCTTGTTTTCCTTGTTTCGGGATGTGTCTCTTTCTGCACGTCCAGCTGTTGTTCAGATCCACATCCGCGCTCTCGTCGTGATTTATATTCTGCCAGGCCTAATCTAACCAGTGCAACAATCTAATCAATCACAAGAGTGTAATTGGAATCATTTCAAGCTTAATGCCGTGGTCCGTGTTTGCCACGCTTCACTCCTCTCACTAACGTTTCTTTTATTTTTCCTGTCTCTCCTTCCTCCCCTCTTCATCCCCGGCGGTTCTGGTCCACCGCCCTCCCTCCATCTCTCTCTTGCTCTTTATTGACTGCTGAGTGTGAGGCGGTGTTTAACCAGCGTTGATGTAATAGTGGGCATTAGCCCTTTGAACTGCTCTTAATCTGACTGTAATAAAGCCACATTCATTTCGGGGGCAGGGGCATTTTTCTTGTGAAGGCACAGAAATGTTTGCGGATGGATAGATAGATAGAATGTGTGTGTGTGTGTGTGTGTGTGTGAGGGAGAGATGGCCTGTCCCCGTGTAGCCAGACATTGTTATAAGGACAGAATGCCAGCCTGTCAAAGGCTCCTCTGCCGTGCCGTGTACCAGAGCCGTGCTCGAGACTCGCCTTTAATTGGAATGTAATTGGAGAAGCACCATTGATCATGAATCACATTCAGCTCGGCCTCCCTCCTTCCCTGAACTCGGGGGCTGCTCTGTTTTTCCACTGACGGACTTACTTCTTTTTCTCCCCTCCATCCCTCACTTCACTTCCTCCTCCTCCTCCCGTAAGGGGGAACGTCAGTCATGTGCAGCGGAGCGATGCAGAGAAACAAGGCCCCCAACTGGGTCCGGATCGCGTGGGTCAATGTGCGTCTGGGGCACAAACCACCAGAAAACAGGAAAAAATGGTGAGCAGGAAGAGGGAGGGCGAGCGAGAGAGAGAAAAGAAAATAAGAGATTAAGAGCAAGAGATGGAGCGCACGAGTAGAATCATTTGTAATAGCCTGCGCGCTCTATTGCGCCATTTCATCCGGCATTTAGTTAAGCGAGATTTGTTTTGTTTTGCCTTTGTTGTTGGGAATGCTCAGAGAAGTCAATTTGCTGGCTCATTTGTCAAACGCTGGACTGCGTCAGTGGCATCTCAGCGGCGTCGTGGAGCGGAGAAAAGCTCTCTCACTCAGCTGGAGTGGAGATGGGAGCCGGGCTCGTGCAGATTGCCTGCACACCATTTTCTATGTGGCCGGGAAAACAATGAAAGCTAAGGGCACTGGCAGAGAACCTCTGTCCCAAATTGATTCTTAAGTGGAATAGGGCAGCGTGGGGGGAGGGAGGGAGGGAGGGAATGATTGCAGGATACAGTGGGTAGAGCTGAACAACAAGTTACCCTTATAAATTAAAGATATCTGAATCATACACTCTGGTCTCTGCAGGCGGAGTTGACTTCATAAGCTCTGACGTCGGCCGTCAGCGACAGATTGACTCAGCTGGAGCTGCTCGACCTCAAATCTGAGAGCTGAACGAACAACTAGCAGCTATTTCTTGGTGATTACCGCAGGATTAATTAGCTGCGTGCTGGCGTACACGGTTTAAAGTTGTTTTTTTTCTCCACTGTTTCATTCTGAGTTGTGAGACTTTCCCTGCGTAATTAATGTGGCCGACCACGGCACGCCAGCTTCACTCAGTTAGCTGGAGTTTATCATTATTAAATACGTATATTCTATTATATATCTGTGCTAAATGAGGCCAATCCTCCCTTTTATTCTGTTCACTTTTCATAATTGGTCAGAGAATATGTCTGAACATTAAAAATACGACATTTGTTCAGGTGGAGGTATCCGTACTAAGTGAGTTTAGGAATGAGGTCGATACTTAGGTTTTTATATTTTCTGTAAAAGTTTCACTTCATTCAAAAGTATTTCATAGCAAAACTGAAGATCCCCCTCATTTATTTCACAGGTGAGTCGTCTACTGTAAGCGTTGCAGTAAAAGCCCATCATAGCGTCATTTTAAGCTGACCTCCCGGATTTAAGAGTATGGAGCAGTTCATCATGTCAGTGTCTGCAGTTATCGGTCCGCCAGGGCCGCTGGAGACCAGTGGGGCTCATTTCAAAACAAGATCGGACCCGGCGTACGAGCAGCTTCACATTAATACCGAGATAACAGGCCGAGCTCATTCTCGGGCCAGGCCTCGAAAAATATTCATTCAAAAAATATCTGCAGCGGTAAAGTTGAAATCCACCTTGTTATTCGACATAAACCACGGTTACAGGCGCGCCATTTGATTTGTAATCCGCATGGACACATGACATTTTCTTTAAATTGCTCAGCTCTGGTAAAGAGTGGAGCCGGGAAGGGAAATCTGAGAGAGGAGAGAAGAGAAGGTGATTGTACTAGAAACCAGAAGAGGGTCAGAGATGCATCTTGGATATTTATGAGACATTAAGTGCGACATGAAAATGTGATCAAATGAACGAGAGCGGGAGATGAATGTTTGAACGAGCGGCGTCTACTGATGAGCGGCCGAGAACTGATGTCGGGCTGCGGCATTAGAGGGAACAGGAACAAACAGCGAGCAATCATGACAAAAATCACACAAACAAAAGCAGCGACGGGCGGAAACGATCGAGGGACGAGGACGCGAGGAGGAGGTCTGCGAGACGCACGAGGAGGCTACAGGGGAGAGGCCAGAGGGAGGTTGAGAGTCAGCGTGAAAAGAGATGGAGGAGGAGAGGAAGAAGAAGAAAGGAGGAGGAAGGAGGGAGGTTGTTGTTTTAAGATCAGTACGGATGAGTGCGTCTCCCCTCTCAGGGGACGGGGCCCATCGGCTCTCTGTGTCTGTCACTCCGCTCATTTATGTCTCGCTCCGAGGGAGAGGTAAAGGGTGCTGCGTCGCTCTCTGTGTCTTTGTTTTTGGGCTAAATGCATTTTCAGGATTGCAATAAAAATTCATTTTAAGGCTTGTGTTAAAGAGTGTGGGTTGTAATTTGGATGAGAGATGGGACTAGTAATGGTTCGGATTCTGGCGATGTCTGCTCATTTTGGCTCGTAAAACAGGACAATACCATTGCAAACTGTGGGGGGGGGGGGGGGGGCCTCCCGCCCCCTGGGGGGGGGGGGGGGGGGGGGGGCTTCACGACCCATTTATTTACAGGCAACATTAATGAGTGTTAATGGGAAAGGCATGACGACAGTGGGGGCAATTCAGCGGAGGAGTGCTATGCTCCTTTTATCAGTGAGTGAGTCAGCCTCCCCTTCATTAGTTTGTTTATTCCTCCCTCCACCGCCCTCGCCGACACCATCGCTCCCACCTCGCGCGTACGGGTCGTTGTCTTTCATCCTGGAAACCTTTCTGCTCCTGTGTCAAGGTTTGCATGACCACCACTTTTAGTTTCACTTCAGGCTGCAGCCAATGATCATTTTAATTACATCTTATAAACTAGGTTATACATCGATTTATGTTTATTTTTCCCAAATACCAATAAATCATCCCGCCCGCTGAAGGGTAAAGGGGCCATCACAGTTTGTTGAAGTCCCAAACATTCCATTTGTCATCGGTGTAAATCGGGAAAAGTAGCAGCTCCTTAGTAAAACATTCACTGGCTCGGCTTGTCGAGCTCTTTGCTTGATGGATGACTCCAATCACCTCAATTGTTTTCAATTAATTTTCTGTCAGTTGACTAATCAATTAATCAGCACTAATTTCAGTCTGGTTGCCGTCTTGGTCTCTGCGAGTTTGACCGACAACAGAACAACAGCTAATGCTGTTCAAACGCTGAGGTTCTGTACAGGGAAAATAAACTGTGCAGGAACAATTGAAGTCAATACCACTTCACTTTATTAAAATTGAATTGGTTGCTGTTTTTTTTTTTCCATTCATTCTAAATTTCTGGTGTTTAAACACTTTCTGGTGAGTCAATTTGCTTGTAACTCTTCCAGTGGAAGGAGCGCAAAAGTTTTATTCCAATAAAAAAAGAAGTTTTTTTTTTTTTTTTTTCCAGGTGTTTTTGCAGTAACGGTGATGATGAGCCACTTCCCATCATTCACTAATGAAATCACCAGAATCCACGGGAAACTGAAAAATCGTTGCTTTTAAATGACGAATGGATTCACAAAATGTATTAAAAGACTGAATGAATGAATAAAAATGAAGTAAATGTCACTGCAGGTTTTATTATCCGTGGTGGGACGACAGTCCAGTATTTTATTTCATAATCGTACCAGCCTTCACCTGGTATTTAATTAAAGGCCAGTATCAGTCAAATATATTAGCGAGTTGATTTATCTGTCCGACACAGGCGCTAAGTAATATCTGGCTCCTGGTAAAAATGAAACTGCAGATTCTGCTTCGCTGTGATAATGAGTTCATTTGGCTGAAATTACAACAAAAACAAAATGCTCCATTTTTTGGTGTCAATAATTGTTGCAGTATTTGTGCGGCGGTCGGAGCCATACCACCCCCGCCCCCCCCCCCCCCCCCCCCCGCGGGAGGCCCCCCCCCCCCCCAGGGGAAGTTATCATTGTTTTTGCAGGTAGGCAGAGCCGTCACCCCGAGTGTGTGTTCAGCCCAGTTGCCATGAAGGTTATCAGGCCAGAGCACAAACTAGACGAGAGGTGGAGGGGAGGTGGAGCGGCCTCCCCACAGGTTAGCACGCATAAGTATGCAGCACCAGTTAGGCGCTTATTTTTACCTCTGTGTGTGTGTGTGTGTGTGTGTGTGTGTGTACTGAGCTGTCCATCCATGTGTCTGTTTATCCGCCCGTCCTTGTGTGTTTGTGAGCGCTTACGCACTCGGTGTGTGTGTGTGTGTGTGTGTGTGTGCAGAACCTCCCAGCAGGAGCAGCCAAAGTGCGCTCCTCTAATGTCATCCTGTGGCCGTCCTCCAGCTAAAAGCCAGCGGCTTGTTCTCCTCTGCACTCCTCCTCCCCACCCCCCCAATGTCACCTTTCCTCCCTCCACTTTTCACTTTCTCCTCCTCGAACTTCTCCTCCCTTCTTACCCTCTCCCCCCGTCCCTTCCTCCCTCACCCCCTTCCTTCCCCTCTCACCCCCCTCTCTGTTTGTCATTTTTCATCATCTGCCCATGTTTGCTAATCTCCGTCCTTTCTCTGCTCTCCGTCTCAATTCATCATCTCTACTTGGGTCTTGTGCTGAAGGTTACCGAGTCGCTGATAGAGAGGAGTAGACGAGGAGTAGACGATCATAAAGACTGACAGGGAGGGAGGGAGGGAGGGGCGGCTCCTCCTCTTATCTCTCTCTCTCTCTCTCTCTCTCTCTCCCTCTCTCTCTGCCCCTCTCTTTTTATTTTGCACCTGTCTTCTTCCTTTTTCTTTTGTCTTTCTTTCATTCGCCCCCCCCCCCCCCCCCCCCCCCCCCCGCTCCCTTCCTCCTCTCCCGATCTCTGCCCTTCCATCTGCTCCTTCCTGTCATCGCTACCCTGACTACGCTCACCTCTCCCTCCCTCTCCTGGCTGCTCCCTCCATACTGACAGCCGTCACTTTCAGACAGACGGACACACTTCACAGAAACAGCAAGGGAAGTGTGTGTTAGTCTCTGTGTGAGTGTGAGTGTGTGTGTGTGTGTTTATCTGTCTGGGCTTTATACGATGTGATGTGATGTGTGTGTGTGTGCGTGCACAAGGTCAATTAACTCTGTGTTTGCTTTACCACCCTGTGCAGCATGTGTTTAAAGTTTGATTTGTGCATTTTTAAAATGATCAGATGGTCATGCTTCAGTACATGTGAATGCACACACACACACACACACACACAGGTGGGTACATGAGGCAGTTAGGCCGTTCTATCTTTGCGCCTGTAAGGTCACATTCAGCGCTCATGTATGCCTCGCTACACAGGCTGGCCGCATTAGGCCCTGGAATCATGGCAAAGCAGCTCGCCTGTCTCTATCTGAAATTCTAATCACCACTTGCAGACATTACTATTCAGCCCTGGCTCCCGCCGGCTGCCTGCACGCCGGCTAAGCTTTGCACTAAAGTTTTGGTTAAACCGTGAAGGCCAAAGCCCATTTCATAACACCCACATTTGTATTACATATTGATAAACACTATCTGTCTGTTACTTTCTGCCCCCAATCTGCCGTCTCCCCTCCTCCTCGCCGGTGTGTCTTCACCTTGCCTCCACCGGTCCCCGCTACAACTTCAAAACAGCGTGTGCTTTTTTTTTTTATCCTCTTTCAGCCGATCCCCTCCCTTTGTCACAAGTTATTTATGCATTACACATCTTTTCTTAATAATCTCTTCTCTCATCTTTCAATTTTCCCTCTTTTGCCGCCCCCCGCTCCTGCATCCCTTTCTTCTGCCTTTGCTTAAAGCGTTTCACCTCTCCACTATCTGCATGCCTGGGCACACTTCCTCCATTCGACTCAATTCTTATCTCCTGCTCTATATTCCTTCATCTCCTCTTTTCCTATCCTCGTTGCCTATCTCTCCGCCCAGCTACCTCTTTGCATCCTCCCTCTTGGCGCCCTCTCCCTCTCCCGTCCTCCAGGCCCCTTGGTTGAAATTAAACCCTGTCGGCGTGAGCCTGGCCCCGGCCGCATCTCCCACCGAGGCTCTGCCGCACGGACCCAAAAAACAGACCCTGAGAACCAAGATAAAGTACATCAAAACTGCTACGGGCCCACCGCTCCATGGGCAGTGTATATTTTTGGATACCATTTCACATTTTTACACCCTCTCTCCGCCCTGCTCCACCCAGTCTCTGCACCCCCCCCAACCCCGCCCCGTCTTTCTCCCCCGTCCCTTCTTCCTCAGACAGACCTTGTCGCAGGCTTGACAGTGAGGCGAGCCTGCAGTGATTAACATCGATTAAAGCAGCTAACGAGTCTCCTTTTCATTCTCTTGGCGTGTTTGTGTGTGTCTGTCTGTGTCTGTGATTGTTATTCTGTGTGTGTGTGTGTGTGTGTATTTAGTGTGTGCGCGCTTCTGTCAGTGTGTTTTCGTGTCCATAAAGCTGTCACTCATCTGGGCTGGGGGTGTGGAGAGAGAAAAGCCCAGCTGTGAGTGCTTAGCTGTGGAGAGACCTGTGCATTTAATGGGATTGTGCACCATCAAGTGTGTGTGTGTGTGTGTGTGTGTGTGTGTGTAGTATAGTGTAGTATACAGCCTACTTGCACATACAAATTCAGTTGCCTGTTGAGCACAGACTCAACCTTTGTTATGTTGCCACACGGAACTGTTTATTATTTTATTCACAGACTTGAAACCGAATGCCCAGCGACCAATCAAATCCTTCATTTTAACCTCGACGGCCCACTGCGTGCGTCATGGTGATTCATTATGTGTCCAATCTGTGTATTTTTTGACTGTATGTGTGCAGTCGCCTAAAGGTTTTTCTTTTCTGGCTCGCAGCATGTGTGCCACGTTTGTTCAGTTCTTAGCTCTCATCAAGTCGTATATATTTCTAATACATGGAGAAGATAACGTTTTATCACATCAATAAACTGAGAAAAACCACACGTTCAAATCTTTAGTGAAATGTTAGTGTTGATCATTATTATTTATTTTACCATCTTTAACTTTATTGCCCTTTTACTATCTTAGTATTTTTTTTATGTGGCACATTTTTATATTTATATGGATGATTAGTATTTTAGTTTAAAATGTGTTACTGGAGTTTGATTGATTGATATCAATATCTAGCTTTTATATCTAAAATATGATTCGATCCAATTCAGCATCCGTTGATTTTCTGGAACCAGTGACGTTGTGTGTGTGTGTGTGTGTGTGTGTGTGTGTGCACGTTGAAACCAAAAGCCGAGAATCTGCATGTGCCGCGTGACCTGTGTGTGATTGAGCGTGATGATACAGCCCGGTATGGTACCTGAGCACGGCGGCCCCCGGCTCAAACCCTTCTGACTGAGCCTTTGAGGCGCACAGATTCACATCCGACATGGCTGCCTGAGCCATAAGAACAACTCCATGAATTATGAAAGGACACAAGCCCTTCGCTGGGCTGCTCTGAGAGGGGAAGCGATGGAGGCGCAGATAAGCGAGTATTGTAGATGGCCGGAGAGATAGTGCCGAGCGAAGCAAAGTGGGAGAGAATAAAGGAGGGAGAAATGGCACAATGAGAGAGGGGGAGATAACGCCTGCGAGTGGAGTGAGTGTGTGTTATGTCGTGGGGACAAAAGTGTGTGTGTGTGAATTTGTGACTGACTGATTGTGTGTGTGTAATCGTCCCCAAATCTAACCAGCTGCGTGACGAATTGTTATCCAAGCAATTGGATTTAGACTCATCACCGGGTCCACGAATGCATCATCTTCACACAGACATGACATGCACCATGCAGGCTGCGTCCCAGCCTCAGAGGTGGAGCGGCGCGCCAGGCAGGGATCTGCTGCCCACCATTTCCAGACCCCAGCGGAATCATTGGGCGGGTGGGCGGGTGGTGGTTATTTTCCTTTTCACGACAATTATCAGACGTGTCACCTCGCCGCCGCGTCGCCTGTCGTATGCATTCGCCGGTTCATTCTGTCTTTTAATCTTTCCAGTAATCTCTCTGCCTCCGCCGAGCCCGTGTCACAGCAGTGAACTCCAAGACGAGGCAATTCCATTAGGAGATGGCATGAGGCTCCATTCATTAGCGGCCCAGGCCAGATGCTGCACTGCACACTGAAGGGAAGCAGGTGTGTGTGTGTGTGTGTGTGTATGTGGGTTTGGAAGGGGTGACTGAATTTGATTTGATTCCTCAGGATAATATATTGTGCCCCATCACAACGTTGTCCCAGCAAGGTGGAGGCTTGTGGCGATGGAGAGTGTTATTGCGCCGTCTAACAACCTCTCTGCCGCCCCTCGCTCTGTTCCAGGTCCATCTCTGTGAATCCTCACCTGAGCCTGCCCCGTATTCAAGCCTCTCCATATACTGGATAGGATTTCACAGGCTACCATAGCCTCCCAGCCTCTCTGCCCAGTCCAACCAGTCCCGCTCTTCCTCCCCTGTCTGCGCTCTGCCAAGCAGCAGCTGTGCTGTTAGAAACTGTCCCGAGGAAGCGAACATGCTGAGATGCATCGCCTCTCCGAGGATGTCTCGCGCCGACCGCTTTCAGAACCGCTTTCCTCTCTTTATCGCCTTGCTTACATAAGTGCCTATATGTACCGGCGGCAACCTTCACAATTCATAGCCTTGGGAGAAGAAGGAGAGTGATGGAAGGGAGAGGCGAGATAGAGCGGTAGGCGAGGAAGGTATGAAAGAAGACACAAAAGGCCAGAGAGATAGGAGGTGGACGGGAAGGGGAGGAACCACGCAGGTGACGCAGAGGAGACGGATGAGAGGATGAAGTGGAACAGGGAAAAAAAAAAAAAAAACTTGCGTGCTGTCAATTATTCAAAAGAGAAATGAGCGGCGAGGCTCAGATGCTGTTTTGAAAATGTCCGACTGGCATCACCTGCTAATGGGCCTCAGATCGACATATATATACCTGAGCAGGCCCCCCCCCTCCCTGTCAGCGCTCTCTGCTCGAACGTGTAAATAATTACTCCACGACCACTCCGCTGCGCGAGCTGCAGGTTGTTTGCACTAAGACAGGAGAATATATTTTCAAAAAGCGCTATGGGTTATTTTAAGAAAATGGGTGAATTATTTATATGGGCCTGTGAGGAAGTGTTTGCGCCTGTTAATGTTCGCTGCGTTACGTTTGAAATATCAAACAGTGAATGACATCATACGAGGGTGTTTATCTCCTTAAGTTAATTATGTTAGGCCTCTGCAGTCAGGGAGCAGGGTCGCTTTGGTTAGAGGGTTCTTTTATGGTTATAAAAATGTGTGTGTGCCCTCAATAGTGTGTGTGTGTGTGTGTGTGTGTGTGGTGGTCTCTATGGGGGGGTTGCGTACCTACATGAGACCATGCAGTTGCCATGGCTCGCAGATAAAAGAGCAGATTATTCTTCTTGGCATCCATTAGGCTGGCACTGCCTGAATATCATCCAGTGTTAATCTGACCCAGAACTACTTTCCTTCATCTTTCTTTCTTTCTCTCTTTCCCTCCTCTCCCCCGCTCCCTCTCTCCTGTTCTTTCTTCCTCTCCTCCGTGTGCCAGCCCAAACTCGTGGCTTAAAGACAAGAGGTTTTTTTTTTTTTTTTTTTCTTTCCTTGGTTTTTGAAAGTGAACACCCTACTGCGGTTGACTTCCTGTGAGAGGAGCCGGGTCCCTCGCACACTGAGCTTCAAAGCGCTGCATATTGCACTTTCCAAAGATAACAGGAGCGGTGCTGTAGCCCAGAAGTTCACGAGCCTCTCTGTGGTTTCACCCATGCATCGTATTTGACTCCCATTTTCTCATTTGTGGCGGCTCCTCTGTTTGCTCTTTGGATGCGTGAACGGCGAGCTGCCGTGCGTTGGAACGGGAACGCGCTGTTTGTTCGGCCCGCGGTCGCGCCGGTTAAAGCTCTTCGTGAAAGAGCAATCTGCGGTAATTGAGCTGCGGTTTAAAAAAAACAAAAAACAAAGACGTGCTGCGAGAAATCAAAAGCTGCTGCACAAAGAGCTGTTTGCCTGCACTCGAGGCCCATTTATATATCTCCTATGTTAGCCCCCCTCTGAATGATAGCGGTTCGATCCCAGTCTGCACACCCAACTGTCCATGAGCAAGAGAAGAGAAAAGTGCTTTATAAATACGGACCTGAGACCAGATCAGACAGATTGTTTGGATTATTCTGCATCCCCACATATATATCTATAAACATACATGCAATTATTTCGCCCAGGGTCGGGCAGTTATCCTGTGTGACCTTTGCGGGAAAACACCGGACGCAGGGAAGAAGAGAATGAGTTGTGGCCCTCATTATTCCAGACCACGGCTCTGCAGAGCAGACGAGCGGGGAGCGAGTGACAGAAGGTTCCATGTTAGCGACATTAACTGAGGAGTGGGCTTGCGCAGAGAGCAGATGTGGGTGATCAAGCCTTTAATGGCGAGGTACAATTAAAGCATCACCTTGAGGGAGATGGACTCCTGTTATTGCGGCGTGTCGCAGGACATAATACCTCAGCAAAGTCATCGGCTTGGATGAGTATGTGGGGACTGGCGCCGCCTGCTGAGACCTCTCCGGGTTTCACGGGAGGAATTCCCATTTTCTTCTTCCATTCTGACATTTTAATTAAGGCGAGATTTTTTGGCGACATCTCGGAGACCATAGCTTTGATATTTTCAAAAATCTCAGTTGCATTAAACTAAACCCTGCTCATTAAAACGGGGAGTTTTATTGGAGGATTTGAGCTCTCGCTAAAGTGTAAGTCGTATTGCTGCCAGTCTGAGTTGCCACACCGATGCAAAGCCCTAAGCCGAGGGGCCAATTATATCCAAAAAACCCTCCCAAGTGGCCCTTGGAAAGATTCCACTGTAATAAAAGTAGAAAAGATGCCCAGTGGCCTCTCTTATATTTATTTTATGCAGAGTCTAGTTGGAGGAGAGCCACCGTTTAATATTCAACTGTGTCATCCATATTTCTGTTTGATATTTAAACTTCCTCTGTGGATGTCTAGAAAGTAAAGAGCAGCTTAAGCCACATAGATTAATCAGTGAAATTTACGCCTGTTCATGTTTCCTCCGAAGGAGCCGACGGCGGCCTGCAACGCTCTGCTGGAGATTTAATCATAGGTCAGGGCGGTGGAAATGGCGTTATTATGCCGATGGTGATCACTTTTGTTTCCCTCCCTCCCACTATTCAAATAAGCCCGAGCGCCGAGCCTGCTAACAAATAAGAAGTGCACTGTCGCCCCAAAGTTTCCGCCTCACTTCTTAAAATTGATCCGTTCCTTTTACAAACTGGGAGCAGTTCAACCAAAGGGGACATTTTGTTTTATTTAACAACTTTTAAAGGTTTTCTGTTTTCAGTTTTATCTTTCCTCTTGTGTATTGAATAACTTTATATTGAAAGTTTGCAATGTTAAAAAGCACAAAATGTATAAGAGGTGCCATTCTTGTGTTGCGGATATCGAATTGTTTTCTCTGCAGCTTCTGAAGCGGTCGAGGTTTCTCACCGTAAATTGAATTATTTGACCGGCTGGTCAGACAAAGCCATCTGAAGATCTTCCCTGGGGCTGTGAGGAATCGTGATCGGGATCTCGCTCCATATTCTGGTGTTTCATAAACAAAGGGATTCATCAGAATAACCGACAGGTCGCCCCATGTACCAGACATTTTCATTTTTTTTCCCTCCCGAATGGCTCCTCTTGGCTCCTGACTCATCCCTGCATCATTTCCTCCACCGGCCATAAATCCAGGGGTGGTGCAACCGGAGATCGCGAGTTAGTGTGTGACATTGCATGTTTGTCACAAAGGCACATTTGCCTCAGCGAAGTCGGTTCGTGCTTCAGATTTCTGAAGCAACTCCCTCCGGCTTCGCCTCCACCCACATCACTAAAGACACGCTGGGAGCGAGGCTGCGACAGACAAAGGCGCCGGGCGACCGGACTGCAGGCTGGAATAGCGAGCAGAGAGACCATCCATTAAGAGAAAGCTCTATTTCTCAGCCCCTGTGTCGGCAGGAATTGGCCCCACAAGCTGCTGGAAGCTGTTCTTCAGCCGAAAAACTGCTCTGTGGCCTCCTACCGAGAGGAGGGCGGGGGGGGGGCAGAGAGATTGCGTTTATAGAAAATCAATAAAATATCACTTTAAACTTTCTGCATGTTCGAATTACAGCGGCGAAACATTTCGCGTTTCACCCATGAGGCTGTTTGAACTCATCGAAGCTGGCGTGTAAATGCCACGACCGGGCAACATCAACCAAAATGCATTAATTAGCGAAGTGATTCATTCATTTCTTTTTTGTTTCGCTGCAGCACAGTGGCGTTTGTGTACTCAGTAATTATTCAGTGTTTAATTTTAACGCACATAATGGGGATCAATATTCATTAGAAAACATCGGTTTTTATCACTGCGTTAAAGTTTGATGAGCCTCGGGCTCACGGCTTCATATGCCAGGCATTGAACAGAGGCTGCGGGAATCCCTGCAGGCCACAGGACAGCTGACCTGTGATTGGTTTGAATTGATAACCTGCCGTTAACGTGATTGGTCGGAGAAGGTGATTTCTGGTGATGCCTTCAAGGTGTCCTTAAGCAAGACCGGTAATTGCGTCAGCGGCAGAGTGTGTGTGTGCTGTGGGTGAGGCAGGGGTCAGGAGACGACACAGTGGATTTTCAGGATGGATTCAAGGCGCAGACGTCTGGTAAATGTATTAAAAAAAAAAAATCGGTTGCTAAGAATTTCCCACATAAATAAAAGCGAGGGGAAGAAACACGGCAGAAGTTTTCAAGCGCTGGGAGTAAAGGGGCAGAAGGTCTGGGGATAAACCGTGAAGCGGTTTATGGAGAAATGGGTAAATATGAAAAAGGTGATCCTCTTCAATTTGTCTGTGGCCGGGGAGGACAGAGGTGGTGGAGGAAACCGGCGGATGACTCCCGCTGGTGTAATAGCGCCAGAGGAGAGTTGCAGCATCTGCCTCTTCCCACAAACTGGCTCAGCACTTGTTTCGGCCTCGCTCCTCCATTTTGGATCGAAGCGCTGTAAATCGGGCCGTTGATTGCGGCGTTAACTCAATCAGTGACGACTCGTAGGAGATGTTGCATTTGTGTGTACGCATGTGCATGTGTAATGGGTGCCGTTGTCTTTGCTGTGCATGCGTGCATGCAGGAGTAATGAGTTTAGGTGCTGAGGTACGGAGAAAAACCGCATAGCTTAGCTTGTCCCCTGCCAGGGGACCCGAGAGGAAGAGTGTTGTAAACAGGCAAACTGGTAAATAGCATTTTAAATCACGCCATTTCGCACATCGGTGGCTTATCGTCCTGATGAGGCTGACGGTGATTACCCCGGAGAGAACGTTGTTTTAAGGGCGTCGATGACAAAGACGCGCTGACCTCATCTGTAATGAGAGACAACAATAAAAAAAAACATGGCGGCTGAGTGATTATACTTCAATTAAGAGTTCAACAAATGAAGTTTTCATCGGAGCCATTTTGGAGGAAATAATAACAAACAATGGACGCGCACAAAAAGGAAAAACAACACTGTTCTGTCAATTAGAAAGAGATTACTTACTGTGGGTGTAGGGGGCGAGATCTGAGCAGCGACAACCGCATTCATGCCGAAGTCGATTCTTTCAATTAAATTATCCTGACTCGGCGCTGCTATTTTTGACACAGAAAAGCTCTGTTGGAAATTGCTTTGTAGATATTTGAGCACATAAACCAAGAGGGGGAAGAAAGCCCGGGATATCTTTGCAAGAAATTAAATCCAGAAAGAAATTCTGCTCAAATAAAGCAGACAGCGTCGGGAGATAACATTTTCATTTCCCACTGATGTTGCTCTGGTGGAGTGAGCCGCTGACAGCCGCTGATATATGGATTCACATCCGCGCCGAGACACGAGAGCTGAGAGCCACAAGTGTTTCATTCTCCGCCGTCAGAAGTTATTTCTGTGTTTTCTGCGGCGAGGTTGGACGATGTTCGTGAGAGGCGAGCGCTCGTCTCTTTCAGCTGCTTTTAATGGATTTTCTTGAGAACAGTTGGAGCCCGTGGCAGTAACGTGAGGCCGACTTCAGACTGCGAGGGATACCTCTGTGGATTCACACTCCTCGCATCCATTCATGTCGGAAGAACAAAATAAAACAAATACCGGTTTTAAGTCGTTTTCACTTGAAAGCAAACGGCGTGGACTTTTATTCTGGCAACGACGTCAGTTTGGTTTGGTTTGCAGCTTTGATTGACATCAGTCGTGTGAGGGAAACTTTTTCATTGACTGCATCGTGATGTTTTTTTACTTTTTTATAGATTTCCTGCGGTTGTCGAAAAGGCTGTTTCTGTCCGCTGTGTGTTTCTAAGTGTTTTTAGCTGTAGCCCTACGTTACCATTGTTATTTATTGATACCGGCAGTGTTCTCCAAAGACTCTTCTTAGCGCTGATGTGAAAGGTGCAGCGGTGCTATCTTCGTCTCGGTCTCTCTCTCTCTCTCCCCCTTTCTCTCGGCCTCCCCTGGCAGTCTTCGACAGCTTGTGCAGCCTTTGCTAACTAGCTGTGCACTCCCACTCACAGGAAAATGATGATGAGACAGCGAAAACCGCCACGGAGACAATGCACGGCGGAAAAAGAGGGGGAGCGAGTCGGCGGCTGCAGGAGAGCAGAGACAACCGGAGAATGAGAGCCATCAGTCTTTTTTATGCACTTTTACCACATATGTGTTCATCCCTGGGGGAGCACTATGTCTCTGTCTCGCCCCTCCGCCTTCCGTCGCCATCCCTTTATTTGTTGTCATCATTCAGTGCATTTTCCTCCCCTCCGCTCCTCCCTCCACTGTCACTTATTAAATCTTCTCTCACCCCCTTCCTCGATTTCTCCTCTCCTCTCTGCCCTGCAACCTCTCTGTCTTGTCCCACTAAGTGGACTGCTTATATAACAGTATACACCTAGTGGGACTCCCTCCCTCTTCTCGCGCTGCCAGCCTGTCCTTCTCACTCCTCCCTATTAGTCCTCTTTCCTCCTGCACCATTTTACCTTCTCTTTTTCCTGCAGAGTGAAACACTGACATTTACCTTATTATTTAAGATGCATCCCTCCATCCACAATCTGTAGAGGAGCGAGGAGGAGGAGTTCGCTGGAGCCAACCCGAGCAGGCGTTAGGCGAGAGGAGGGGCTAATCCAGAGAATCTGCGTGGCGCGCGTGTGAAAAGTAAACTGCGGTTAGCAAGTCCTCTAGACATGTATACATACTTAAATGTATATTTAATTGTTGCCACCCTGCACTCATTCCCTGGTTGTACATTCCAGACACATGAATGCACCAGATAATCCATGACTGCCCGTTACAGAGGCCTCTTGCACGCAGTTACATGTTCCTGTCTGAACAGCCAATACATCTTCAAACGACAAGAACAAATGCAATAATGCTGATTAGCTGCTGTGTGTTTCATCCATAAATTATATTGCACACACACACACACACAGCATCCTACCACGTCCTCACACCCAGGATTATCCTCATCGCACGTTTCCATATCTATTTGCTATTCCACAGCCATTGTACCTCTTTATCGAGCTCTACCTCTCCTCCCCGAACTCAAACTTCCTCCCCTTCCCTACCACCAAGCAGCCAACCAGCCCCCCTCTCTAAATATAGTCCCTTTGAAGCGGAGCTGTGTTGTCTCTTCTCACAACACTGCAAGACAAAAGTCTGTCATCTCACATCTGAACAGCAGGGATAGAAAGCGCAGATAAGATTGATGGCCCGGAAAAAAGAAAAAAGAAGAGCCCCGGTTAAGAGAACTGATATTCATCTGCCTCAGCACGTGTGTAAATGAAGGGACGAGGTGCAGATGAAAAGGAGGATGGGAGCGGAGGAGAGGTTCCAGAACAGGGAGCAGTTGTAACGCTGCAGTGATAAAGATGGCGAGACGGCAGCAGAGAGGGGCAGAGACGGAGCGAGAGAGGTGTTATGACATTTATGATCCTCATTTTTGTAATTGAATAGTAATCCCTCTGGAGGCCTGACTCAGTAACGCGCTGTTCCGTATATGTCTGCATGAGCTGCGTGTGTATTTGTGTGTGTGTGAGGGTGTGTTTGTCAGTGTCTATGTGTGTAATACAAAACTGTGTAAGAGAGAGGCGACAAGCAGGAAGAGGGGGAGAAAAAAGTGAGTGCAGAGGAAATGAGGAGAGAAAGTTGCTCTTGAAGCTTAATACAGCACCATACCGCCACCTACTGGTGCATACGAGTCATTACAGCGGGTTGGTGCAGGTTACGCATCACTGCAGCCAAGGACAATTCCCATCTCATCAGCTCACCTGCAGGAGCCCTTCTAATGACTCCTACTTTGTCTAATTACTGATTGTGTAATTTACATAATAAGTATACTCAGTATTGAAAACAGTGAGGATCGCAGCGGGGGGCTCAGCAGAGAAATCATAGCAAATCATTGTCTCAGGGTTACTGTGCCGGCGTGTATGTCTCACACACACACGCCTAACCTGGCCTGTACCTGCTAACAATCACGGCCTGCTCGTCCATCAGCGGCAGTTTTCCAGGAGGAGGTGGGGGGGTTGTGGTTTGGTCCATCACCATGTGCGCCCGCGTGCAGGCCCACTTCCCCTGCAGCCGGAGCATACATCGCCGCTGACAGGTTCTCCTTCCGCCTCAGTGACCCGGCCTGCAGCTGGCTCAAGGGGGAAAAGACAAGAGTGCAGATAATCGCGCTCGGTGCCGCAGGCTGGAGTGAGAGTGTGTGTGTTTTATATGAGGGGGGATAAAGGTGGAGGAGTTTATCTCTTAGAGGAGGAGGATTACAGCGCTCCGGCCTCATTGTGCTGCTCTCGTCCAGTGAGGTGAGGAGGTCGGCCCATCGATCAGCTGGTCAATATCCAGGTTGTGGTGTTTTTCACAGTGATTCTGTCTGAAATGGGAGAATTTGCCGCTTCTTTCTTTTACCGCATTATAAAGTTAATTGAGCTGCTTTTGTTACTTTTTTTTTCCATTTTGACAACTGAGCAAATGAGCATTTTAATGGTTTGTTAAATTTAATTATACACAGGACAACCTGTCTGGACTGAACCCCGACTTCCTGTTTTATTTTGTTATTCCCACTCCCTCTGCTCATGGACGGGAGCTTCACTTCCTGCCTTTGTTCAGTTTCCCGCCAATGCGCATATGCCCCTCCCCCCCACACCTGCCCCTCGTCCTCATCAGGTGCAGATTCACCTGCTGGCTCATGGCTGCCGGCCAGAGGAGCTGAAGACCGACTGCAGCGCTGCTGTGTGACTGTGTGTCCTCAGAAGGCAAGTAGTGACATATCAGTGTTTGAGGATCTTGTCTGAACCCAGTGTACAAAACCAAGGGGCACTAAAACTTTGTCTACGGCTCTGTAAACCAGACCGCCTCGTTTTGGTAGGAATTGCGTGGCCCACGAAGACCACGTCCCTCCTACGTCGCTCCTCATGAAGTCCTCCTGTGTTTGACGATAAGCTGCTGTTGTTTTGAGGCATTGTTCTGGATTGTGATATCGGCCTGTGTATCCTCTGTCTGCATTAAAACTGATTTCAACTCTTTGAACTCTGGAGTTTTGGTCTGATTCCTGTGTGTGCGTCTCAGTTCTTGGTTCAGTCGTCAACATGCATTGTCTTACAACAGATGAAGCCTGTTCAGTAGCTGCTGGAAGTTTACCTGTGAACATCTCACTC
The DNA here is from genome assembly GCA_016785235.1 of Pseudorhombus dupliciocellatus. Classification (NCBI taxonomy): domain Eukaryota; kingdom Metazoa; phylum Chordata; class Actinopteri; order Pleuronectiformes; family Paralichthyidae; genus Pseudorhombus; species Pseudorhombus dupliciocellatus. The sequence continues at coordinate 690,142 of JAFBJW010000181.1, forward strand.
ATGTATTTTTCCCTGTTTGTTGGTAAAGTGTTGATGACCAGAATGATTTTAACTTGACTCAATGCTCTAAAGGATTCTTAAAACATTCCTCTGAGTAATGAAATAAGTGATTATTTGCAGCCTTCATATCATATTATTTTTGTTCCACCTACTTAATTCTGTCTTATTTGTAACTCAGGCTACGAAGGGAGGGCTACACTGTGCAGGTCAGCGTCAACGACTACCTGGACATCTACTGCCCGCACTACAACACCAGCCAGCGAGGGACGCTGGAGCGCGTCGTAGCCGAGCAGTACGTCCTCTACATGGTCAACTACCATGGCTACCGAACCTGCGACCCCCAGCTGGGCTTCAAGCGCTGGGAGTGCAACCGGCCCCATGCGCCTCACGCACCCATCAAGTTCTCGGAGAAGTTCCAGCGCTACAGCGCCTTCTCGCTGGGCTACGAGTTCACCGTGGGCCAGGAGTACTACTACATCTGTGAGTCAGACCGACGGTGCTTGGAAACTGTTGTATTTTAAAGAAGGTTCAGTGTGTAGGATTTATTGGTGTATATAATACCTCCCCACTCACGCACACTTTCACACATGCACTGAAGTTTCAGAAACACTCCAGAAAGGCTGTAAGGACACAGTTAGAAATTTAGAGTGAGCCCAGAAGTGGCTGTTGGGATTTGGAATGACATTAAAAATGTTTGGGTAGGAAGGGGCAACAAGGACAATATCTATAAAGAAAAACGTTGCTTCCTGCAGATGCCCTGAAGCTTCTGGACATTTTTCTTCCTGTGAAATTCAAACTAACTCCAGGAAACTGGGAGTTGATGTCTGAAAATGGTTTGTGTGTGTGTTGGAAACACTCCCCCTTGCCCCCAGGTAAACCAGTGCCCAGTCCAGGCCAACCCTAAAAACATGATAGTGTAAAAGAAGCTCCTCCAATCGCACAGACACAGCAATACCTAATTACAGGTAACTATACACTAATGAAAACACGATTAGGATTAATGTAATTAGGTGATTCCTGCACACTGGGCCTTTAAATCTGAGTTCATGAGGCTCATGTTTCCTCAGGTGCTATCACACACACAGTGTCAGAGTGTGAGTTTCTAATGAATTGTGGGAGTTCAGCTGAGGACAGGCTGCTGCCCATTTGCAGCGCTGCAGTTTTCTCAGCTGACGTTCGAGGGTGTTGTTGCCTGCAGAGGGCACAAGGTTGACGTGTATGTGTGGCTGTGTGTGTGTTGCAGCCACGCCCACCCACCACCACGGCCACAGCTGCCTGAGACTGAGGGTCTACGTCTGCTGCTCCACCGGTGAGACCTGATGACTGTACCCCACCTTCCCCTCCCTTCATTTCACACAATGTCCTCCTTTTTCTGTCACTTCATCTCCATTTTCCTCTCGCCTGCTTTCTTTGTGTCTGCCAGGCACATTAAACACACAGAGAAACAAAGGCAATGAGAGAGAGAGAGAGAGAGAAAAAGAGCCAAGATCTGACAGTGGTGCCTCGGAGATGCTTCTCTCTCTCTCTTTTTCTCAGCGAGGGTTTGATGATGGCATCTTCTCCCTGGAAGCTGCGCTCTGAGCGTGATGGCTTAATGTTGCTCTGTCTCAGCGCTATTACAGTAATGCTCTGTCTCTCTTCTTCCTCTCTCTGTGAATGACACGCACTTGTGAAGTTGTAGAAACAAAAAAAACAGACAAAACGGAGAGATCCAGCTCCTCTGGTCCCTCCTCTGATCCCATCTCTCTCCCCCCGCCCCCTCTCTCCCCCCCCCCCCCCCCGATCTTTGCCTCTCCATCCTCCTCTTCCTCTCTTGACCATCTCCCCGCTCATCCTCCTCCTCCTCCTGCCTCACCGTCTATCTCGTCTCCTCACGGCTCTCCTGATGCCTGCTGCTCTGTATACTGTGTTATTTTTACCCTGGTAGCCTGCTCTCTCTCCCCTGCAGCCCTTTGATCGGGGGGAGCCCGGTGCTGAAAGCCTCCCCCTCTCCTCTAACCTTGTCAGCACTAATACATCCCACACTTAGGCCTAGTGTCAGCCCCTGTGTACACATCACCTTAACACCACCACCCCCCCCATGCCAGTGTCACGGCTAATCTATCGACGTGTCTGCCACGTTTGCTGTGTGTGTCTGTGTTACTTTGTCAGCTGTAAATTCAATGCGTGCATGTGTATGAGTGGCTGCGTGTGCATTCAGACGGTTTACCATTCCCAGCCCTCGGCCCAGCAAGGTCACTTTAACATCTTGCCGTCAGAAACGCTGTTGATTCCTGCCGCCCCCAGAAAACGCTCTTTCATTCTCTCTCTCCGAGCGTCTCGCACCTCGAACCTCACAAGATAAGATCTGCATATTCATGGCACATGCTTTTCATCCCTCAGTAGAGCTCGTGCCTCTGTGGAGGCCCGACAGTCTCCTCGAGACATGTAAATCCACCGGCTGCAGATTGTTTTATTTGGATCTGCAATTAATTGCGCACACTCATGTATATCAGTTTTATGATTATCTGTCCTTTCGCTGAATTCTGTGGAGGGGCTGAATGTGAGAATGTAAATATCAGTGTGACATTTTCTCACTTTCTCCTGCCCGCCCTCCAGAAAAAAACCTTTATGGATGTTCTCTTGTATTTCTGTCTGAAATCATCTCTAAGAGTCAAAACAAACAGACCAAACCTCTAGGTTAAATCTCTTCAAATGAATTCTCTGCTCAGGCAGGAAATACACAGAGATGGAGACACGTGTTGGTCAGAGAAGCCGCACGTCATTCATTCAGGATCATGTCTCACTGAATGAGATTCAGCTTTGAGACTAACTGTGAACGTAACAGTGGTTTCCATCTTCAGCTGGAGGCCTGAGGTCACAGTCCAGGATTCCTCCAGGGACTGTGTTCTGTTAATACTGTGCCTGATCTTATACATTTACTCACCCAGTGTTTTCACTGACTTGTTTCACTCTTCTATTTCTCCCTCTTCTTTCTGTCTCCCTTTGTACACGTGTGATGCGGTTCCCAGTCTCCCAGGCAGATGACGACTCCAGTCAGACTTCTCCCGACTACACGGTCAGGCCGAACATCAAAATACACAACCTCGGTGAGTGAGCGGACATTTGTTTGTTTCCATGTTGCTGAAAATGCTGATTTGTGTTCCAGTCATTGGAGAAGGGAACCAACCCTTTGTTAGTTTCCTTTTATATATATATATAGCCAGAAAAAGAAAATCCTCAGGCCATAGCTGATTGATGAGTAGAGCCTTTATTTCCTCCTCTGAGATTTGGGCAATAAGGAGGAGGATCTAGAACTGAGCACAATAGATGGGACGTCTGCCGGCAACATTAAAGTCTAATTTCACTTTATTCCAATTTTCCTTGTTTCTTTAAAGTAGTTTGGGTTCTGTTACCAACATTATAGTACAGTTTGTCAGTGTCATCATAAGACTGAATGTTTCCTCTAAGTTTGTTTTCTGTGTTAAAGCAAGTACCTTCACTTATTGTAGTTACAGAAGTATTTTATATGTTTGTCTGTACTAGAATTACAGTTAATGGTGTAGAAGAGCCCAACCCGGCAAGTACTTAGAGTATTAACGTAAAAGCAAACATTTGTTCATGTAGAACACTTATTGTGGTACTTTTTAGGGATTTATTTGTAAGTAAAGGGGGGGGGGGTGCTTGAAGATGTCACACCAGGACATGGTGAATACATCATCACATTCTCGGCACTGTGCGATGATGTCACATCATGTGTATTCTGCCTGATTCAGCAGAGCATCTCTGCACCTCAGCGTTTACACAGTATTTTCAGCAGGGAATGCATTTTCGAGTTGTTTTTAATGAGGCACTGGAACACAGACACCGGTCTGTGAACGATCAGGATCAGCAGGGTGCTGTTCACCTGTCAAATGAGTTTAAATGTCCTGTGGGTTTTTTTTTTAAGACTTATCTAACAGCTTTTATTACCCCATCAGACTTAAGTGATGAAACTACCAACCCTGAGCTCAGACATTTAACCTGAGGTCAGTGTCGTCTCATTAGTGATGATTGGCAAAACTACAACAGAAGTAGGTGAGCAATAACAGACCGGAATGATCCCTTTAGATTCAATCTTCCACTGAGCGAGCCACACTTACACGCACGTACATTCCTTCTCCTCCCCACAGATGCCACAAGGTCATGAGAGGTCTTTTCAGGAATGAGAGGTCCATGTTTACTTAAGGAGAAACCGTGTCAGCCAGAGAGTCAATTGTGCAGCTGAGTGGTTATATAAACCCTCTATTCCTTTCTCTTCCTCCTACCTCATCTCGAACAAAAGCCTCATGCCGGGAATCATTTAGCACGCTTGTTTGTGGGAGCTGTAGGCAGTGTGACGAGGGCTAAGAGAGTGTGACCCGTCTGAGATGGAAACTGAGAGCAGCAGAGTCGGAGAGCTCTCGAGCCATCAGCCACGAGTACCTGCGGAGAGAGAGAAAGTAGAAGAGAGGGACTGAAGGGGGGAGATACGTAGGCAGGGTGAGATGGAGAAAGTGAGATAGAGTTGGAGCGATAAAAAAGAGGAAGGAGGCAGTGAAAGAGAAATGCAGCGGGAGACAGTCTGACAGAAAGAGGGACAGATAAGGGAGGGGGGGGAGAGGACAGCAGGAAAACAGATATAAAAGTGAGAGTGGGGGCAGAGAAAAGGGGAGAGAGGAGGCAGAGGAAGAAAGAGCTCAGTGGTGGGCGAATTGCTCAGCAGTAACTCCAGCAGGAGCTTACATAGAACTTTAAAAACCACACACACAGGCAGGGAGTCATAAAAAATCATAGCCTCGAGCGTTGTGATGCATTTTGCTGAATACATTTGGAGAGATAACAAAGCGAGGACTCGCACACACGCACACACAAAGAATCCGATGGACCTGCTGACCGTTGGACTCCCACTGTCCTGACTCACACTCAGGACCAGACCAGCCCACAGACTGGCTGAGCATCCACAAAGCTTCCCTCCCTCCCTCTCTGCATGTTTGGGCTCGCTGTCGTCCTCTCAACTTTATTATTAGGTTTGCTCCTACGTCACATTTTACCTTAACAGTTTGAAGGGATGGTTTAAAATCCACATTCTGCTCACTGCTGTCAATAATGTCATTAGTGATTCAGCCACACTGTTAGCCTTAATGTCCACTTAATGTCCTGCAGTTTTAGCTTTTTCCTCCAGATGAGTATGAGCTCACAGCGACCTTTGACCCTCTGCCTGCTGAAATCTAATCGGATCATCTTCAAGCCAAACTTTGAAGAAGGTCCCTAAAGGCAGATTTTCTGATATCGTGTTCAAGAGGCCAAAAAACCAACTGAACATGTGCACTTAATTGTAAATCATCAGAGATGCTGTTGAACAAGTTGTTTACTAAAGGTTACAGAGATCTTAACCCTTAACCTCCAAAATCGACTCACGTCATCCTTGAGTCTAACTCGAGGTTTGTACCAAGTTTGAAGAAGTTATCTTTTGCTGTTCTCAAGAGATTGTGTTCACACCACCGGGTGTCAGCGTTGGAGTCAAAGTTTAAGTGACTTCTCTTTTTTTAGTGTTTTGCTCTGTTGTGCTCGCAGCTGTTTTCAACACAGATTATGAATGGCAGAGATGAGTTACGGTTGAGCATCCTATAGCGAACTGCCCACAGCACCAACGATTGTGTCCTGCTGCTTCCTGCTTGAATTAATCACGGCTTGATTGTTTCCTGGAGCAAAGCTTAGTATACTGTGCGTTTTTTCCATCTGTGACGCGTTCCGCCCTCAGACACCGGCCTCCTCCTAGACTGGACGTCTGCAGCAGCACAGATCAGGTTGAAGCCTGAAACATAAATCAGGCATCGGACCAGAAAATACAACTGGAAACAGATTTAAGATGCAGAGACGGACATTAGCATGATTGGTGCCTTGTTATGAGAAGGTTTCATCAGAATCGGTCGTAACTCAGCGAGAGTCCCAGAGACTACGTGATATTATTTCAATATGTGCCATCGGTATGTGCGTTGACTGGGACTGAAGCCCCTGCACGCATTCAGAGGCTGGAGGCCTCCTGCAGTGGCCCCAGCTTTGATTCTACTTGGCTCTTTCCTTCCACGGTGTGTGCCTAATGATTCCACTTTTAATTGGATGTAATTTGCATAGCACCAAATGATATCAAAGGATCTCGAGGCACATCAGGTCGAGACCTTTAAGTATTTTAGAAACAAAACAGTTTCTACAGTCATTTCTTGTCTCTGCTAATCTACATTTTTTACTTGATTCAGTACATTTTTGAGATGGTTATTTCAGTTTGTTTTGTTTGAACCTCAGCAGAAAGTGATGCATCATGGGATCTTGACTCTTAATGGGCCAGTGCTGACTGTTTCTCTTCTCTCGCTGAACCTTTAGTAGATTTAAGTCCTGAGCCTGTGATAGAAATATCACTCAGCTCCACCTGAATGTTTCCTAAACCACTGGAGGAGAAACCAGCGCTGTACCCGAGGTCATCGTCTCAGCGCTGCGATGTAAAGGTCTGCTCTGGCGTCACGTTTATCGATCTCCAGGTTCTCAGGCACAGAAAGTGAGCTGGCTGAAAATCCTCCCCATCGCTCCCACTGACCCGTGGAGCTGTAATCAAACATGATGGGTCCATGGCCTCGTGTTGTTTACACCTCGCTGCAGCGGCTGCCTTGGCTGCGGCGAGTTTATCCAACCAGACAATCTTCTCCCTCTCATCGACAGCCCGGTGCTGATGCTTTTTTATCCCTCTGTAAAACGCCTCAGGCGCTCTCACCGCGGACAGGAGGGCTGCCCTGGCATGCTCGTCTTGTTGTTGCACGCCGTACAGTGTGTTCGGAAATTGATTGCTGTTGCCCACAATTGTGCTGTGATGTTAAGTGTGGTACCGAGGACCTTTGATAGCTCGTTATGGCCCTAGGCGCCCGACGTCTTCCATATTCATCTTGCAAGGGCAGCCTCCCTAAATAACAAGGGCTTTGAAGAGGTGCAGCTTTGTGATTGTCAAAGCTCTTCACACGGATACAACAAGTGCAGAACAGTCTGAGCCGAGCTGAGGAGTTGTTTGTGTAAAGATAAAGAGGCAGCTTCCTCCGCAGGGACGCCGTCTGGTCAGTCTATACGTTTCCCATCCGAGGCCACCTCTCGGTGTAGCGCCGTCGTCCCTCTGCCTTCACACATTGTTTTCCTGTCCCAGCGCGCCGGTGTGAATGTCAGTGTCGTGTGTCACCGCGGCTGACAGACAGGCGCCTGGTGTTCCTTTTGAGAGAGAGAGGCTTTGACGTGGGCTGGAGTCGCACGCGACCAGGACGAACCTGAGGGACCGGACGGTTTGCTCCTGAGACGGAGGAAAACAAAATTCCGTACATTCACCCAAACGTCAGCTGTCATGCTGCTCGTTGCCTCTTATCTTTTATCACCTTCCTTGTGTTTTCTCATCACCAATTAATCTCGTTTTATTTTGCAAATGACAAACACGGCTTCAGCAGAACAGCAAAACCGCGTCTCATGCACACCCTGCTCTGTGTACGCAGCTCGGCCTTCCAGGGGTGGCTGAGGAAGCACGTCGTATGGGTGCACGAGCCTCCGAGCAGAAAGTCTCGGTTTGACCGGCGGCCCGGGGATTTTGTGGAAGACAATATGTTGGCGAGAGTTGTAATGACATTCATTCATATCTTGGCTGTTTATCCTTTGAGGGTCACTCCTGACAGTGGGCGAGAGGCGGCCAGCGTATCCCAGGGCCGACTGTATTTATATAAATTCACAGTAATTATGTAGAGCAATGCCAGTCCCATCGACCACTCTGAGCTCTTTATAGTGCAAGTTGTATTCACCCATTCATTCCCGCTGCTTTTTTTCTGTCACACAACATTCGGGGGCGTTCGGCATCTTCCCCAGGGACGTTCAGGAATGAAAACGGGATTAGCCGGGGATCGAACCGCCGATCCTCTGGTGAAAAGAGCCGAGAAGAGCTATGAGAGGAGGTCAATTCAGGATTCCCAGCAAATACATCGAAGAAAAAAGTTTTTTTTGTCAGGAAATATATTCTTTCTTGTATCAAAGTGTTATTTGCTCCCTCCAGTGTTGTTAAAACGAAACCATTCCCTGCAAACACAATTTTGTAACATCACTGTTGTATCTGGAGGGTTAAAACTCCTCCATCACCCAAACCGTTTGCTTACATCACTTTTGTGTGTGTCTGGAATCAGAAGGAAATTGCAGCTTTCTTCTGCACTTAGTTGGATTACTTGATGGAGGAAGAAAACAGGTTTTAACGTCTCGCTGCAGTTCGACCAGCCTGTCCTAGAAACTGATGTATTTGTAAGCAACACAGCTCAGTGTGGTTGTTTTTGTGCTTTTCTTTTGGCACGTAACAACCCTCTAGATATAATGGGAAACATTACGTGAGGCAGAACATAATGACTGCCCCCCCCCCCCCCCCTAATGTTCTGTTGTGTCTAACCACAGCTAATGTTCTGTTGTGTCTAATCAATGGCACGGCCGCAGTAATTTGGTTTGATTGAAATCCCTCGAGGATAAAAACACTGCCGGTGTGAACAGAGGAGTACATGAGGGGAAAAAAAAGAAACATTTTTAATTTTCCCTCCCACGGGGGGAGACGGCCATATGTGGCAGTGCTGATGATAATTGGTGGTTTGTTGATAATTGCATCATGTCTCTTTCTCTGCATATGTTAAACGAGGATTTGCATGCATCACACGCTGCCTTTAGATTGATGAATTAATAATAATGGAGCAATGCTTGGTTTCCTCATGTCTGGCACCCTCGCTCTCTCCCTGGCGCTTCTCACTTTCTCCTTTTTCTTTCTCTCCCTCCCTCTCCTCTTTTTCTCCCTCCAGACGAATTCAATCCCGAAGTTCCCAAGCTGGAGAAAAGCGTCAGCGGCAGCAGCCAGTCACGTGACCGCCTTCTTCTCACGCTGGCGATGCTGCTCTTGACGTCCCTGCTCTTGTCCTAGCGACCGTCCGCGCAGAGTGACGCTTCACGCATAGCTGGACCGCCTTGTCCAAAGGGCTCTGTACCCACCTATGCTGCGAGTTTTCCACGGAACACAGACGCCAATCTGAAACCGAAACCACCAATTGAAATAACACGAGAAAAAAGAAAGAAAAAAACTATCCTTGAATTTAACTTACGGAACTCGGAAGAGAAAGGAGAGGCCTTTTAGCTGTCATATTTACACTCTGTGTTGTTATTATCATATGAATACCACAGCATTTCCATGCAGGTGCCAACTCGGTTTTCCAGAAACTTGACTTCTATGCTGCTGTTGTGCCCGACAGGCGAGGGAGAACTTTGGACCTATAACGCACTGGATGTAGACGACACACTCTTATTGTAGCGTGGACATCAAACCACCTGAGGAGCGGAAGAAGGTGACAGTTGTAACAAGAGCTGACTCTGCAGTGGATCTTCAGGCCCCCGGCCCCCTCGGGACCACGTGTGCTGACGGATTAAACTGAGCTTTGATGTAGTGAGGAGCGAGCTGGACTCTGTGGACCTGTGCTGATCTCACCTGGACTTTACAGGATATTCACATAATCAGTGAGTGATGAGAACTGCCGCCACTGTCCCGGACACAGAGGAATGTTTTCACACCGGAGCGAGGGAGGTGTTGGTAATAAGAGCCCGAGGTGTTTCTCAATATAAAAAAGGGGAGAGACTTTGTGAGGATTTCCACAGGCCTTTCAAGAATCCATTTTCTCCCAGCGCCAGAAATACCCCCGGCTTTGTGATAGGCACCAATGCAAAGCCCGCGTTTCTTAGAAGATAGCGAGTACCCTCTGAGAACTAGTCCGTTGTCTGCATTTCCTGCCTTCACACAACCCCGAGAAAAATCCAGACCCTGGACTAGTAATTCGACGGCACTTCGATGTGGTGGCTGTGTTAGACGTGTGTTTTGTTCCCCGACGCATTCACCCCCCCCCCCCCCCCCCCCCCCCCCCCCCCCCAGATGTCAGGCGTTTTCTCCTCCCCCCCAGCGCTCGCCGTAGATTCTCCAGATGTCAGGCGTTTTCTCCTCGCAGCCAGTCACCTAGAGCGCGCCGCTAATTCACGACCCTTAAAAACCTCTCTAGGTAGCAAGTTCCCTTTCAGTCCGCAGACGAGCCCCCATCTATTCCTTTTCCACAGCTGAGGTTCCCAGCCATAGTTGGCGCTGACGGCCATCACAGCAGCTGCGGTCACCATGGAAACGACCCCATACAGTCGCCAGAGTGCGGCAGGTGCCTGAGGAGAAATAGTGCTTTGAGTCTCAAAGTAACGCTGCCGCCATTTTATAATATAACGGACAAAAAAAAAAAAACAACACAAAAAAAAACAACCAAACACGTGTGAATGTGCAAATAGAGGTCACTTTTTTATATTGTAATACAGGACAATGTAGGCTGGCAGTAATCAGATTACAATGTTGTGCTTTTTACCTTGATTTCATTTACAAATGTATTTATTTTAACATTAAAATATATTATTTATCTACCTAATTTATTAATGTGCATTTGTAGGCCTCTGCTCAATAAGCTCTTGTGCCATTTTTTTAATTTGTTTTTATTTTTTTTAAAACAGTGGAATTTTTACTGCAGCATCTTCTGCTTGTGTAGATAAATAGTCGGATGTAACTCAGCCTGACGGACAGAGGAGGGTCGTTGGTTATGACTAATCAGTGGGGACGTGCACTCAGTTACACTACTCATGTAACAGATACTGCTCACCACATTATGTCACAAGCCAACTGTGACGGCAGCAGACAGACAGTGGTGATGAAAGGGGAGCGTGGCTCAACGGCTGCTCTTCACAAACGAAGGAGTCTGCATTGTAATGTATATTTATAATAATGCCGGTTGTGGAATGTGCGTGCGTGTACGGGTGTGTGCGTGCGGAGTGCAAGCAAGAAAAAACAAAACGTGTGTGTGTGTAGAATGTGTTTGTCCGCGCTTTTTCCAGTATGTGGCATTTAGACTTTTGGGAGCCGTCGAGGCGTCGTCTGTAGGATCTGAATATGCAAGTGTGTATGAGAGAATGTGCTCAGCTGTGTTGTTAGTTTCCCGGGCCGTGGGACGCGGATGAAAAGCATTTACTGATGTTGGAGACAACCACAAGAAATGTGTTTACCTTTGACAAGAATGAATTCAACAAAACAACAAAAAAAAAACTGTAAATTGAACCAAGAATGATTAAAAACAATGCCAATTAAAACTTTTTTGCAAATTTAACTTTGTTTATTTGTATTTGTACAAGAAAGTGTTTCCTTCCTTCATCTGCCCTTAACTCAGCGGTGACTCCTTCACCTTCACCCGCCCCGCTCGGTTGTTTGTTTTTCCTGAACACTTCTTGAAGGCAGCGCTCTCTCTCTCTCCGCTCTCAGACATGTCGGTTGTGAGCAGACATGCAAACAGACAGTAAACGTGCTGCACATATTCTCAGTGTAAAACTATCGCCCTTTCCCACACAGGCCGTGTTTAAAGCCCCTCGCGTCAGTCACAAACACCTCCTCTGCTTTAAAACATGATGACAGCGTGGGGGAAACGTCGTGGCTCCAGCCCTAACGTCCTATCTTTTTCTTTTTCGCCCCAAAAAAGAGAAAACACCTGCGAGCCATTCACGTCTCCACAAATCTGCCTCTCTGCTTCCCCTTTGCCCCTGTCAGCTTCTTTCTAATCTCTGTGGGCAGAACAGAAAGAAACTGACACTGGGGGAGGGACAAGTGTCTCAGACGCACTAAAGTCCATGTCAGGAGGGGACACAGGGGCCAGATAAGATTTGGTCTGTGGTGTCTTTGATGATGGTCTGAGATCTTAAAGAACGGTCAAGGTGATTTGGGTATTGGCTTGATTTTTATTCACTTCGAGACCCGAGTCAAATTATATCTGGAAGTGTGTGTGTGTGTGTGTGTACAGGGCTCGTTCCAAGAAACTTTCTGAGTTAATTAAATTTATTCTTACGTGATTGACTACTTACTTGACATAATGTGAGTCGCACTTCACCGACCAAGTGATAACGTCCATTTCTGTCTGTTTCACAGCTGTTTGGCTCTGCTGTGAGGCGGCAGCTCCTGATTCTCTCTGACATTTGAGCATTTAGCCGACAGTCTAATAATTGCTGCGTTTTACATCAGGTCTTGGCTTATAGTCCCTCTGCCAACTCATGGGTTTGGACTTGCACTTAAACGTTTCAGTGTTTTGACACCAGGAAACAGTGGAAGGGTTTTAGCTTCTGCTCCCGGGCCTGAGTTGACAACTTAAACAGGCATTTTTATTTTTTATTTTTTGCAGATAATGGGGCCTGCTCAGTTTTTGGCAGCGAGGAGGTTATGCAAGGGAATTAACAAAGTAATACCTTAAACTCCCTGTCTGGGAAAGTTCATGTTTTGCTTGTGCCTAAATGAATCATTAATTGGCTGCTTATTATTCAAATGATGGCTCGGGAGAGTTGCCAGCACCGTTCCCCGAGCCGCTGACACACAGATTCCACCGGGAGAGAGCGAGAGATCCGAGTGCCTCGTCCAGTGCTCTAACTAAGGAAGACATTCCATTAGGCAGAGGAGGTGACCTCTCCTACGTTTGGAGACATATTATCATTTTCTGAATCATTTACTGTGAGATAAGCCATCTGTAGCACGAGCAGGCTCGCGTCGCCGAGCAGAATTCCCCTGACGAGCCGCACCGTCTGGCCCAAACAATGAAGCAGATGCTTCCTCCTCGGAGAACTTGTTACAGCTCAGGACATCAATGAGACGATCACTGAGACAAGTGCTGCCTTCGAGAGCTCCTTGGAAACTTCTAATTCTGTGTTGGGAGTCATAAAAATGAGTTGTGGCTTATTAAAATGCCTCTGGCCAAAAAATGATATTAAAATCCAAAACCTTTATTTATTTATTTTTCTTTGCTCTTTAACTTTCGGACTACTACTCCCAGAGGAGGCGAGATGTTTTTGTCCAGAAGCAACTCATCTTGCCTTAACACGCCCGCAAATCAGGGATTGCTCAACAGTGAAGGAGCAGGAGGAGGTGAACCACCCACCCTGTGGTTAATGAGCAACCTGTCCAAACTCTCGGAGGCAGAATTTGGACAACTGCTTGTAAACAGATGTCAACATTTACACTGAATGCTCCTCAATTCAAAATCCATTCACTGTTGAAATATCACATACAACTCTGCATTGATTCTTTTTTTTACTTTCTCTCTCCCAGCATCTCATTTCATGACTAAAATATGGCAGCATGGGAAACATGCCTCTTCGAGGTAGCATGCTGATGAATAACAGTTAAATTATTTTACTCAGGGGTGTCGCCTAATTCTGCTTCCCACCCATAGGTGTCGCCAAAGCGTCCCCCCTCTGTTATTGTCCTGGTGAAACAGACATGTGAAAAACATTATGCAACAGAATGACAAAGTATATCTGCCCATAAGATAAAGCTGAATTCAGCAGAAACAATGGGGACATCACCAAGTTGATTTATTTAAATGTGGTCTGTGCAGTCTGGACAGATTTAGATTTATTTGCTCATCTAGGCAGAACTGAATTATGGGTTAAGCTGCTGAAGTTCAGTGGGACTAGAATTTAATACTGGCCCCAAAACTAATTCAGAGAAGTTTAGCGCGACCTCATGACAACCCCGGGTTTGAGCTGTGGTTAAATGCGGGTGAAGCCGCGAAGGGACATTCAATAGCACGAGGAATCAGCGGGGACCACAAATGAATCGGTATTTAATAAGAACATCTGCGGCCACAAGGAAGCAAAAATAACTTGGTGGAAAACAGCTATCTTATGTAAGAGTTGACAGGATGAGCTGACCCACTGTACCGACTTTGATTCCTCGGCTGAATTATAACGTCAGCTGTTTATGATTTGCACAGAAATCAAACTATATTCTAATCTGAGATCACTCAGGTCATGTTGTTGTTTCGCTCCTCTTACACACAGAAGGTTGTTGAGGACGCTGAGGTCATCACCTTTGTTTTTCCTGTGTCTTTAACCCTGTCAACCACTAACGTATCATATTTCCTTTCACTTACTGTTTATCTCTTAACTTTATCTTTCATCACCTTTATTATTAGATCCACTGTTCACCTTTGCCTGCAGAGTTATGACTCATCAGTTTTCCATGTTTTTATTAATATTCATGCATAAACATGAAACATAAAAATGATTCCTTTAAGCGCATCACTTGAGTCAATGGACCATATGTTTCACCCTTGTGTTTATTCCCATCATTAAATGATCTCAGACAGACCTGGTCTCAAACTCTATCCGTGAAAACGTGAAATCTGAACTAAATACTGAATATCCACAATCCAATGACCCTAAGTGAAATGAAAACTCCACTAATTTAAAGGGTTTGATGAGACAGACTTTCTTGGATGTGTTGTTAAGAGGCAGGAAAATGTGAATGTGCATTTTAATTAGAATGGAGTTAAGCTTCCTAGAGGGCTTTGCTTTTGCGCACATTAATTTGGGCTCTAGCCAATCCTCTGCAGATCAGTCGGCTAATGTGTTGACAAGTGGAGGAAAGTTATCGCAGAATATCAAGCAGGCCACATTTGCCATCTGCAGCAGCCTCCAGTACATGCAGCAGCAGCGTGAGTGTGAAGACGTGGTGAATATTAAAGAGGGCAGGATTGGACCGTAACCCTGGGCGAGAGGAAACGGCGCCGCTGCTGCGTGTGAGGCGGCGAAGATTTCGTTCCTCAAATGGAGCAATTCGCCACGTGTTTAGATCTGCATACAGATATGTGAATTCAACCTGCCTTCTCCTAAAGTAAACCATTCGGTTTACTGCGTTTAAAGAGGCTAACTGCTCTAATAAATTATAGAGAAACACATGCGAACAAAAAAAAGCTTATAGCCCCAAGTGCGAGGGCTTTAATGAGTGTGAGTCTAAGGAAGCTTCAGCTGCAGCTTCTTCTTCTCGCCTGCAGAAACGCAGCCTTCTCCTCAGACTCTGTGTGGCGTCGAAGAACTCGCTGAATTCGTAATCAAATGGAGGAAAAAGAAATGGACTGTGTGACAGCCGCAGCAATTCCCACCACGGGAGGGTTTTTCTTTTTAACAGGCAGTCTCTCTCTCTCTCTCTCTCTCTCTTTCTTCCCTCCATCTTTAGCTTGTTAAAAAACATGCCTCTTTTCTCTATCATCTAAATCCTTCCTGCGTTCTGTCACTTTCACATTTTCTCCATCTTCTCGTCCTGCACTCTCCCCGCCGGTGTCTAATCTCTCTATCATCAGGTTGCATTTCCTCTAACCCCTCTTAACCCGCGTCTTCAGTTTAGTCAGTCGCTGCATTCTCGGTGCTATTCGCCCAATAACCCCCCAACCATCCTTCTCTTCCGCTTTCCCTCCAGATTTAGCCGTAATCCCTCATTTCTGGTCGCCACATCTGCACTCAACAGCTGGGGACCTACTCACATAAACAGGCATGAACTTCACGTGGTGTGTGTGTGTGTGTGTGTGCCCACACTTCTGGCTCTGGATCCAGAGTTAAGTCCAGGAATAGCTAATGCTTTTTTTCCAAATATAAATATCTTAGTGAGGATTTACAAGTTGCAGAGTTATACAAATAAGTATCAAAGGAAATAAATAATGTTTGTGACGATGTAAAGGGGGGAAAGAAAGGATGGCGTCTAGTTTGCATAAACATTTTGGAAAAGGCCACCCAGCTTTAAGAAGAGAATAACTTTCGGAGCTTGGATTTTTCTCCCTCTGATCCGTGTTTATAAATTGCTTGTTTAAAGTTGAAAATAGCAGAGCTGATAATGCTATCAAAAGACTCACTCTGGAGCGTCTTCACTCGCAGATAACATGAGAGAATATGTAGATTAGATGGGAGTTGCCAAAGGGTTTGTTGTCAATTACACACTTTGTTTCACCAAATTAAATCCAGCATAAAGAGCATAAAATACCAACTCAACCCAGACTCTGCTGACGTGCTAGCAGCTCTGTCAGGGACTGATTAGCAAAAGTGCTTTGAACTCAGATATAATTATGATACAGGAGGGAGTGCATTAGCTTCCAAGAGTGTAAAATAAAGATGAACGACCCTTTTTTACCTTTTGGAGTTTTAACATTAGTCCATGTCCCATGCACGAACACGGAGGAGGCTGGGATTAGGATCTGTACGGCTGCCAGCCACTAGGAGGTGATCGAGACACTTGGGGGGGGGGGGGGGGGCGGTCATTCCCCCCGGGGGGGGGGGGGGGGGGGGGGGGGGGGGGGCTGTCATTCCTCCATCTTTACATACAGTCTCGGGTTACGTTTGCTGGTTAGCACACAGCACAGCTAAGGCTGATGGGATTTTCAGAGATATTGATTATAAACGAAAGTACTGCACACATTTCTGCCTGATGACGCTCGATAGAAATGAAGGGCTCGCCAAAGACCATGAACGTCTGAAACAAATTTCATGCCAATCCAGTTGCTAAGCCGAAATGCTAAGCTGGTGTCAGTCATGGCGACACCAGAGGGAAAGTCTCTCACCATTAGGGTTCATCCTCTGAGCATCACGGAGATCAGATTGTCGGCCAGTCCGTCCAACAGCTGATGAAATATTTCAACGCAGGGGCTCCAGTCCCTCACGGACCTTAAAGGATTAGTGGTATAGATGATGAATGGATGAGGGAGAGATGGAATCAAATCAGGCTCATGTCTAACAGTTCTTTAAAAGTTCACTGATTCATCACTGATTCAAGGTGCAACTTCAAACCATATTTTGTACCTTGTGCGAGCATGTGTCAGATCTGCTTACTTCAGCTGACTGCTCCGCGTGTCACAAGGTATCGTGACTCGTGTCCCCTCGGGGGATGTTTTTCTCAAATGTCATATTGACAAACTAATTTTGCAAGCATCTTTCAGTTTCAGTTTTTTTTTTTTTTCCTAGTTCTTCACAGACTTTGATGCAAAGTCAGACGGACATGTTGTTTGACGGTAAAAATACACTTTCTAACTGGAACTGAAGCACGACAGCCCGCGTCCTGAAAACAGTCGTGACTTCAGTGTTTACGAATTGTCATTGTTGTCACCGTGTTTCTCTGACGGTTGTGCGTTGACTTCAGCACAAAACTATTCCTCGTTCCGGAGCATAAATAATCTTGTAGGTTGAAGCCACAGTCACAGAACGAGGCTGGTGTGAGCGCGACGTTACACCGACGCCCGGCGGAGTGTTAACAGCCACGATGAGAGATGGGAAGTTAGCACAGGCTGTGACATCTCAGCTGCAACAACTTGTGAAATGCTGGAAAAGCTCAAACTGGATTTTTTTTTTCCCCCTCTTTATTAATCATCCATAAAATCAACAGTCCTCTCGTCGGCTGAGCTGTATTAAGTCGGACCGGCCACATCTGGACCGAGTGTATGATGTTTGCAGCGTCTGGAGTGTTTACGGGCCGTGTTGCATACTTAAAAATGGATTTTTCTTCCCCAGCTGGCAGATCATAGTTACAGAAAACCCAGCGTGACATGAAAACCAGCAGAGCTCCGAATATCCAGGAGCTTCATCTGTGTCTGATCAAACCTGTACGTCCACCACGTGCGGGTCAAGCTGTAAAACCATGTAAACACAGCCGCCATGCAGAGAATGTCTGATGTTCACTTTGGTGAACTTTGACCCCTGCCCTCTCCTATGAGTAATGTCACAAACAACAAGCACACAGCCTTTCTCCTGGCGTCACAGCATGTCTCACCTCGGCCAAGCGGATGTGTTTTTGTCTGCATATTTGTTTGTTGGCAGGATTCCGCAAAAACTATTGCATCAGTTTCCATGGAAAGTCATTAGGCGCGCCTGTGGAATTCATGGATATTTGGGCGTGTTTGGGGCGTCTGATCCAGAGATCCAGATGTAGTGAATGAAGATGTGCATTCACAAAGGGCCCTGGCAGAGATATGCGCTGAAGAGCCGCGCTCCTGTAGTTCAGCGCGCAGAAAACAGTGGCTTTATCTGGGCTCTTTGTATGCAGACATCTGCCTGCAGCCACAACCTGCACTTTGTGATTGTACGAGGGAAGTTACAGACCTGAGCCCCAAAACAATGAGCTGCTGTGGATTAATGCCACGTTGTCACAGTGCAAGCTCACTGGAGTGTGTTACACTGTCATCGCTTGGTATTTTGAACGCTGCGCACACGCACGGATCACCCAGCTTATCAGAAAACCCTGACTGTGGCTGTCTTGGCCTGGTTCCTCTGCTTGGCTGCAGGTCACAGGACATTTTAGTGTCGGATCCATATTAATAGTCATTAAAATGGGTCGTATTCCCAATCCCCTCCGGTGAGCATTGATACTGCTGCACCAGATTTTTGTCTCCTTCACGCTCGATAGATTTCTTTGTGTATATCCATCCACTTGTTAGCAATAATGCTGCATTGTGACTGTGCTCTCATATGTCTGTGGTGAGGTGTACTGAAAAATCCTGCTTAAATTTGTTGGCTTTTTAATTATAATACTATTTTAGTTTTTTTATCTTTATTTTGTAAATGCCTATTTTCCTCAATTCTGTTTATTTAGCAGATTATTTTTGCAGTGCTCTGCATTTTATATTTACCTAACTGCTGGTTTTGCTCAGACAGAGCTTCTCTGAAAACATTTTTTTCACATTGTTATACTTGTTTAACCGGTACGAAGAAAGAAATCTTGAATCTGAGTTCATGGAGGAGGTGATACCAGCGTGTGTCTTATGAAAATGGCTCAGATTGAGGCAGCTCTCTCCCCCTAACAATAAAAACTGTCATCTTGAAAAAGCAATTTTTAAGATGGATTCGTGTTAAAATGCTCCTTTGCAGTTTTAATTCCAGAGCTGCCGTTCTCTAATGGATTCAACTTCTTTAGCCTTAACTTTTTTATTGAGGAAGATAATGATTTGAAGTCTTTTTTTTCTTCTTCTTCAATGTTTCAATGAAATTTCAATCAAAGAAACTGTTCACAGGAAACATTGAACTTCCCTGCACCGCTTTAAATGACCTGGAAAAAACCTCGGCACTGCTGAGGTCCCAGAATGCACCAGAGGAAGTTTCAGCAGTGACACATGTAGTGAAAAATAACCTGGTGGCACAACGTCAGTTTATCCCTGTAGTGCTAATGCTCATATCCTCAGATGCTCCCCATTAACCGGAGATTCAAATGGAGAGATGCAGAGAGTAGTCAGAAGACCTTAGCCGGCCTCTGATCCATGATCAAATGGCCCAATCCGAGGGAGGCAAACAGTCGTGACCTCTGACCTCACACAAATCAGACTAAGCCCTCTGAGGCCATCGGGATGCGTTATGAAATAGCATTGATTGCAATAAGTGGTGTAAAAGCGCTCTCTGCGCGACGCTTGGAAATCTATGGGAGGTGATTGAAATGGTAAAGGGAGCAGATGCGGGATGAGTTAAGAGGGAATGACGTGTTTGGCGGTGCGTCTGGCAGCGAGGCCTCGTCTGAGGGAGAGAGCGTGCGCGCGTGTGGATACATGCTCAAGGCAGAACTTATCCAACAGAATGAAAACAAGTCAGAACATAGTTACATGGTTCACCTGTCTTGGCAGCGCTGTTACACAATCCCTGCTCAGTTAAGAGGCGTACCTCGGTGAAACAGCGGAGCAACAACACCCCGACTTTCAGCTGATATCCGGCTCAAATTATTAGCTCTGTTGCTTCCATATAATTACATCTTAATTGGAGTTAGTGGTTGAAACTAAAACTGCGTTTAAGCTTTACATAACGAACGCGCCTGCTCGCCTGCGCCCTGTCATAGACTGTTTGTCTTTTTGAGGTGAATGTGTCACACAGCTGAAACCTCCCACCGCCCTCCCCGCCCACGTCGTCAGCAGTTCGTGTCATGTGGGGATGAGTTTGTCGTGTTTATGAAGTCATTCACATTATATCACTTCACGTAGAAACGAGTCACTGTCGTGGCATAATGCAATGGTTCGAAATGGAAAATTTGAGGGAGCTCACGATCGGTGTTTCCGTCAAAGTCCATCAAAAGTTAGTGTGTAATGCTTCTATTTCCGTCTTTTTCGCTAGTTTAAAGGTTGGCTTTAACTACAAAACAATATCCACCAGGAAGACTTTGTCATTGTGGCTCCAGCGCTCTGGTCCTGTAGCTTTAGATCTTCGCTGTAGCAGCATTTATAAAGTGCCTGCTGCTTCCATCTCAGTTTTATATCATGGCTTTCATGCCAAGCTAAGCAAACCAGCTCCGAGCAGTCGCCTTGTATTTAGTGCACAGATACGAGCATGGTATCAACCTTCTCATCCAGCTCGCAACAAGAAAGCTAAAGCAAAACTATCAGTTAAAGTCTGGTGAGCGGACTGTGTGCAACTGCAGGGAACTCTGTGAATTAAAGAGGAGCCACCATGTTGTCGTCCCATGACCTGCAGGACGTCGCTACATCATGATGAAATGTCAGTGGGCAGCCGACTGCCTCACCGAGAGATCGCCAGTCCGTTAAGCAGCAGATCACCAGCACCACTGGAACCCGCTACCCCACTGGCCAACGTGGACACCGATTAATCCCACTCTAATGCGGGTTTTTCAGTGGAACAGCGAAATTTGCCAATGGCTACGTGGTGATTTAGAGCACCAGACTGGGCTGAGCCCCTCATATCTCTTAAGATGACCATAGCTTACTGTATGTGCACTAATGCCTCCTTGAAGCCTATTGGTGGAAATCCAAACGAGGACACATCATCCCGGAGTGCATCCATATGCATCGGCCCACGGCAAGGTCCCGGAGAGGCTGCAAACAGACCATCCAGCTGTTGTGCCAGTTGTGTGGTAAACACAGCAAGGATTAGCCCCTGCTCTTAAGCTCGGAGATAATGATTCGAAATGGTCTGGGGTCAGAGGTCGATTGCATGTGTCCTGTTCTGTGGGAGGAATAATATGCGCCACATATCCTGTCTGTTTTCAGAAATAGGGAGACCTGTGGTCGGGGGGTTGGCGCCCAAGTGATTACCGTCACACCGCAACTTCCAGGCTCATTTCGGACGCGGAACTGAAAAACTAATACGTATGGGGCAGGTTGCACGCACAAGCAATCAAGCTCTCACACAAAACTGCATATACAATGCACATCATTTGCACATTTCACTGTGTTATGATGAGAGCGAGAGTCTCAGCGTGACCTCGGGACGAGTCTGAATCTCTGGATGAAGTCGATTCACACAAGGTCACGAGAGGTCTTTACTTGCATAATAGACATTAATGAGAGCTCCGACATGCGAGAGCAGCTGAACCCATTAAGGTCAACTGATGAATATGACCTTAACTCGCCTCAAATATTAAATGTGATTGCTCTGTATTAACCGAGCAGAAAGTATAATCAGTCACTGCAGTGGCAGCAGGAGCTGCAGTTATTGGATACGTCCACAGCGAAATTCCGCCGGTTATGAGCGCAGACAAATTCAATGCGAGAACATAATGTACGCTTGGAGTTCAAAGTCGTGCGGAGCTACATCTGTTGGAAAGAATAATGTTGTCCCAGAAGAAGACGCATGAAAGTTATTATGGTCATTATATAATTACAAAATTACAGCATGTGAGAGGGTTTAGGTTCACAGAATAATACAATTGGTATTTGACCACATCGTCACAGTTTCACGAGAGGATCTGCAGTTAGATACCCCGAGCCGTCCCAACGGCTTGCGGGGAACAGCGTCACCTCTGCATTGTGAGTTTTTCGCAGATTGTTTTTGTCCCGGTCTGAAAACACTCAAGGCTCATGTGTTGTTGGTTATGAAAACGCACGGAGCCGTCCTGGATGTTTTCAGATACGGACGAACCTTCAAACTGGGGCTGCATGACAGAAAATTGTGAAAGAGCAGCTTAGTTTAGCGTTAGAGAGAGAACCTTAAAACAGCGGCACGACTTTTTTGTCTTGGCTGTCGAAGCCAATGGTCATTGGTGGGGAAACTAAAAGCTTAAAATCATGACAAACGTTTACTCTGACGTTTACGTCCGTTGCGTAGAAGTGTGTGGGCAGTGACGGTCCAGTAATGGCCTCTCTCTTTTCATCAGTGAAGTCAGAATGAAAACGCCTTTACCGGGAACGCTGTGGTGATAGAAATCCGATATGGCTGTTAGGAAGTGCATCACGTTGTGTGTCATCTCGTATATCAGTAGAAATCTCCAGTCAGAGTTACACAACTTTACAGAGCTGCAGTTCAGCCCGTGTTTGAATTTGATTCTCTGTGACGGGTTAAACCCTTCACCGGCACACAAGCCCGGTCTCAGACTAAACAGGAGTAAACAGGACGAGGGTTACTGGAGTTTACTAGTTCTCGTTGGCTTAAAAAAAGTCAAGTATCAAAGTTAATTTCAGACTTCGGGGATTGGCTTTATGTTTGTTTCACCCCATAAGGGACGTCACCACGTCAACAGCGATGACACATGCAGAGACAGACGAGCTCTTTGTCAACTCTGTCGTGTCCAGTCACTTTGTGCCGGGGAAAAACCTGCTTGACAGACACGACTTGTCTCGCGCTCGGCTCAGAAAAACAGCTTTCCCTGTGCAAACATGTTTCCATTTAAAGACTCTCCAACTCCCCTGAGGAGACAAGCGCGTAAGCGAGCATGCATATTCATGACGGGGGGGTGCAATGCATTGTCATGTTACAGCAACAGAAAAACACGTCCCCGCTAACTCCCACATGCTAACAAACAGCCATGCATGATGCATGGTGGTGAGAGTGCAAGGGAGGCCGTGCAGTGAGAGACACTCGGAGAGTAATGGATGCAGGAGAGCCAGCAGGAGAATGAGGCTGGTTTAGGAATGATAGCTGAAAGCCACAGCTTTTTCGAGGGGCAGATCCATAATGTAGAGTTCCCAAGGGGCAGCACCTGCCTTCTTATACAGGCAAGAACACACACTTTTCCACCCCCAAGCACCCACACACACAGCGAGCAGGGCCAGGGGAGGCTGTTGCTGTGGTGGTGTGAGGTGCAGAGTGGGGCCCCTCTTTGGCTGAGGGCCTTTGTTCCTCTTTCATGGGCTCTGCTTCCCTCTGATGATGGGCCCATTGTCCGTTGCTTCCAGTAGACCTGCACCATTCAGGCCCGCCGATAAAGGCCCCTTTCACAGAAGCAAAGCAGGGGAAAAAGGTGGGAAAGAGGGAGAAAAGGGGAGAGAAAGGCAGTGATGGAAGTGTGGAAAGGCAAAGGAGATGGGGTGGACAAACTTTAACAAGAAGCAGATAGGTTTAAAGGTATCGCACAGAAAGGCCCGGAATGGATGAGAGAGTCTGAGCGAGAGTGGTGAGAGTTTTGGAGGGTGGAAGGAAAAAAAAAAAAGAGAGAAAAGAATCAAAGTTAGAAGAAGAAAAGAACAAAAGAATAACAGGATTGAAGTTGGATGTTTCAAGGTGGATAAAAGACGGTTTCGCTCGTATTCCTCACTCGTCATCTGCTGATCTGAGATGAGCCACGGGGCCAACAGAAGCTCTCGTCTCTCCGGCTGTTTCCAGGCTGAGAGATCACACACTGCGCCGTCTAAACCAGCACACCTCCAGCGAGCATCGCGTGACCCGGAATGTTTTCCCACCATTGCATGAAAACCAAAAAGCTCCCGAGTAGGGGAGAAAAATAGCATCTGATTATGATAGCACCTTTCTTCCTGACTTTGAACGGAGCTTTGTGCCACCCTGCACGAAAGCAAACATTGCTGCTTGAATCACAAAACTCTCCTCTGCGGTTCAGCAAAACACAGCTTACGTAATTATGCAGATTTATTTATTTATTGTGTGTAACCATGTGACGAAACCCTTCTCTTTTTTTTTGCAGAGAGGGAGGGAAGGAGGTGGAAGTGAAGGCAAACAAAAAAATATGACCGTTGTTGTCATGCAGAGCCGGAGGGGAGGCTGCTGAGAATGTCACACAGCGTTGGGTCATACCAACAGGGCTCGGCCTTGGAGCTCTCCTCTTTCCTCCTCATCGTGGTCATGTGTTTTTTTTTTCCACCAAGGGAGAACGCACAAGCAGAGAGAAGTCAAGAGCGGTAAACAGTAGCCAAGCGCCACAGGAAGACATGGATTGGGGCCGCAGAGGCCAGGGAAGGACACGGAGGGAGCGAGGCAGCTGGTCATCCCGGATGGTTAATGATCCGGTCGCTGTTCGCCGAGCGACTGAAAGGCAAGAGAGCAGAAATAGCAGATTTGCGCTGAGAGAGATATTAAAGCAGATTTGTCCCGAAGATCTAATGAGATCTTCCACTCATCAAGGAGTTCATTAATCTGCAGTGAAAAGCGATAATCCAAAAATAGCCCTCGACCCCGGCCTCGAGAACACGTCCGACACGTTCCGCGGACTATTTTCAGCTAAAGCCTTTTGACGTGATGCGCTTCAGCG
This sequence comes from Pseudorhombus dupliciocellatus, assembly GCA_016785235.1. Classification (NCBI taxonomy): domain Eukaryota; kingdom Metazoa; phylum Chordata; class Actinopteri; order Pleuronectiformes; family Paralichthyidae; genus Pseudorhombus; species Pseudorhombus dupliciocellatus. Next base: position 714,464 of record JAFBJW010000181.1, read on the forward strand.
GAGGTGGTCATCACAACATGATCTGCACCGAGCCCATCCGGAGCCCTCCATATCAAAGTGCAATGGCTCGAGTCGCGGCTTCACGCATTAATGCACGCGTCTGGCGGCATAAACACACTCTCTTCGCAAAAATGCAAAGCAGGGGTGGTGGAGGAGTCTGCTGAGAGCGAGGAGGTCTGGTTCTGACACACGAGATGAAGACGTGATTGCAGATCGAGTGAAAGATAAATCAAACGCGCTGGCGACTCACTTTGACAACTCCTGCACTCTCATTTGGGCTTTTTTTTTCCTTTCTTCTTCTTAAAGCTCTAGCCACATCTGTGAGAGGAAACTCACAAATTGCTTTGCCGATCGGCATCAGAGGGAAGTCAAAGCGCGCTGCGCTGCGTCGTGGCATTTCGGGTTAAATCATAAAAAGTGAACTTTCTAAAATGGATAAAATATTCAGCTGTGATTATAAGCGCTGTCAAAAAGCCGCTGAGGGCACATTAGTAAGCCGGGGCGATGAGCCATGCCTGAGGTGCAGTGTCCGCTGAGTTTTCATTTTCATTTTGTCATTTTAATCCAGCGACTGTGCCCATTACACGTCCAATGCCTCACATTCTCATGCGCGAGTGCAGGGTCACTCCGAGGGACAGAATAGATTTAACAGGTATCAGGAATAGAGCTGAGCAATTATATAAGCAAAGAGACCCACTAAATGAGCATTTGCATAAATCCTTACACAAATAGACATGATGTGGAAAAAAAAATCTCTGTCGCTGAGATAAAAATACCCGTTTTGTGAATGGGAGGGGGGAGGGGTTGTACATCCTATAGGTTAAGATGATAATTACAGGCGGGCGAGGGGGGGGGGGGGGGCTGACAGGAAGGGAAAGGGGGGGGGGGGGGGGGGGGGGGGGGGGGGGGGGCTGACAGGAAGTGAAACTGAGTGGTGAGCAAAGCCGCAGGGAGGACATGTTTTTAGAGGAGACATGGATGTTTTCAGGACTTCCATCCGCACAGCAACAGGCACCAGGACAAAACAACAAGGAGAGAAAACAAGAAACGTAAAGGGAGGAGGAGGAGGAGGAGGAGAGGAAGAAGAAGAAGAAGAAAAGAGACAAATAAGAGTTTGGAGGGACCGGTGCGACTCCATCTTCTCATTCTGATATCTCAGGGCCTGTGCGGATTCGAATCCAATCACGTCCAGCAAATTAAACCATTTCAAACATTCCATTAACGAAAGCAAAGACAGGAAAGATTAGTGTCATTTGAGCATAAGGGAGGTGTATAGGGAGATGGGGGGAGGTTGTGGAAGGCGGAGGGACGGAGCAGGAGGGTTAAGTACAAATTTGGAACCACACAAGCCAACCACACGCTGAAACACTGTAATTTCGATTTTCCCAGAATAGCCAGTAAACGAGGGAGAGAGGAGGGACAGAATAACATAAACTCTTCAGCAGCACGCAACACGCACAGCAACACGCTGCACGGGACAGTCATCACACACTGTACTTATATGTATGCATACACCCACATGGAAGGTGGCATGTGCTGAACCAAAATGGAATCTTAGTTTCTGTACAGAGATTAAAGCGCCATCATTTTCTTTTCCTGTCAAGAAAATGATGAAGCATGTTTTTCTTTTGTAAATGTCAATTCTTTTAACTCTTCGGTGTTTTCTTTCTTCAGCTCTTCCCCTGCAACCCGATAGCGTTAAACCCAGATCCCTCTTCTCTGCGAGGAACCCTGGAGACATCTGCATGTTTCCTCAGAGAACCATAATCCCGCCCTCGGTTCTCAGGCTCGCAGCCCTCTCGGTGCAATCTGCGATTCTTCACTTTTCTTTTCTTTATCGGTTCATGTTTTCTTTTCTTGCACAAATCTGTGTCTCCGTAACTGCGCATTCCTCCGAGAAAGTCCTTCTTCTGATCCGTCCCAAAACATCTGAAAGCAATATTCTCATCAGCAGCAGTAGTGTCACGGCAGATTTATGACTTTGCATTTAACACTCCTTCGCAGCGCCGCACAGCGCGATCAAGATATCCATCTCTGTGGAGGTTATGTCCTCGTCAAAACACTTTCAGCTGCACGTCAGTCGCGCAGACAATGCACAGACATGCGTAGCTCGCAGCAGCTGTCTGTCAAACGTGCAGATAGTTTTAAATATCCGTGCGTTCGGCATAACTGGACCCAGATGTGGAAATCTCTGCAGGACCTGACATGTTGTCTGAGGCGGCGTGCGTTGCAGAGGAGGAAAAACAAAGTGTCATTCATTGCAGGGAATTGAAAAAAACATTTAGGAATCACTTCTAACATGTCGAGCCTTTCCAAACGGAGATCAAGATCAAGATGGCACAGACCGGGAGACAACTGGTTTCAACTGCTCAGAAAGTTTAATGAGGGAAAATGTGAACTGATCAAAGTCGCTCAGTGTAATTCCAGTAACTGCTCCTAAAGCCCGTATGCACAGTTAAGAACACTGGGGACAGGAAAAATCAAATTGTGAAAGTGAGTGAAACTCTAAATCTATGGGGTAAAAGTAAACAAACACTGACACTTTATCTACTTCATAACTGTTTAAATTAATGAATGAGGTCAATTTTTTTGTCAGTTTTAATTAACTGTGGAAAGTGGGGGTGACTTAAAAAATGCTTCATGCCAACCCTGAAGATCCATTTCTCCGAGTGCAACCTTGAACGTGATGTTATCTCCAGCTCCACATTCACCAAGAAGAGAAATCCGAGGCGGCCTTATCTTCACCCACTGTATGTGTTGGCTTCACATACGACACTGAGCATATTGACCCGGCCCCTGCTGCGCCCTCACTGGACCGGAATACGAGCCTTTATTTATTTTAACCTTGTCTGCCTTATTGTGCATCAATATGGAATCACTAGTTCTGACGGGGAATGAAAACATGGAACAAAGCTCGCGGTGACTGTGGCGATGCCATCGGCTGCCCGCCCCCCCTTCATGCCACGTTCTGGTTCAGCAGGTCAAGCGGAAGAAGTAGGTCAGCTGTTGATTTAAACTGGGTCACATCGGCCTATGGCTGACGGCCCTCAAGGCCAGGCAGTGTGGGTATTAAGTGTACGCTGCCCCCATTAACAAACAGCCTCCATCAGACTCGCTCACCAGTTTGATTTCAAGTTTAAACAGTAAATGCAGGCTTCAGTTCCTCCATCTCCTACTTCATTGCTTGTTTTAAAATGCTCCCACTGTGCGATGAATGGATGCTGTGTTGGTTTAAATGTGTGGATGGTTGGAAATTCAATCAAAGCCATCTCACTCGCGCAAACCTTCGGCCAAACTGGTCGTTGACCAGCAGAGTGGCTGCCATGGTTACCGGTCTTTCGCCGGCGCGCGCCCCGTCGGACCGCGCTGACCCCAGTCCTGATGGCCATCGTGTTCACATGGTGAGGTCATGAGCTTCAAATGCCTCACTTTTAACCCGGCCGCTGAGGGAAAGTGCCCGGCAGCTCGGCGTTTCCTCCGTGGCGCAGGTTGTTGTTCAGATGTCCTACTTCATTAATTCAACCGCAGAGGAAAACCGTCCTTCCTGTGGGACAGCGCTCACTCGCTGAAGCGCATTTGTGATTTTATTGGCTCCGTGTGTGTGTTATTACCACAGTGTTCTTCTCTATGGTTTCTGTAAAAGCAGCCTCGGGACTTCGAGTCTCTGCAGAGATGATTCAACCCATCAGAGGAAACCAGTATCACCACCAGGCATGTGTCATTAAATATTCCCCGAACCTCCCTGTCGCAGCTCTGCAGCTGTCCTCGCGCCGTTTCCAGATTTTCGAGAGTCATTCGACACATCTGTGATTTTCATTCCCCATTAAGTAAAGCAAATAAAGCAGAAGTGGAGCACCAGGGCTAAACCGCAGAGATGAGCCAGATATGGCTCCACTTGTTTGGTCTGATTTGATTTGAGATTGGATTCCTTATGAGCAGTAAACAAGCTGCAGGGCACACTTGACATCTGGAGGGAGACAAAAAGAAGGGGGAAAAAAAAAAAACCTGGCTGTCAGGACAAGTCATGGAGACGGGTTTGATGGCATTGTTTTGCTCGCTGTGTTTGGGCATCATCAGCGCAAATGTTGGCGGTGAGGAAAACAATACGCGGTTATTTTAATCTTCCGCTTGGTTCTGAATTTCCACAGAATTGCTCCGCCGCCGCGATGCCAATGTCGGCGAGGGGACTCAGCGCGGCGCGTAAAATAGATGCTGACATCTCCCCTCATTGTTACTGGGGACCCTAAGAAACAATGAGGGGACATTTTTCCTGGCCGTGCGGATTCGACCACATCGTTTTACTGTCTGTGAACACAGAGACATTTCTAATACAAGGCTCCCTCAAAGCCTTTGCACTCTTCGGTCCAGAAATAAAGACTTTCCTGGCAAGCTGCGCTGCACGCTCGGATGCAAATAAATCATTCTGCTAGTGCCCACATGACAGTGAGTATCTTTTAGGGGCTTTGTGCAGCTTAGAGCTCAGGATAATTATATTTGATCCAGGGATCTCCTCATCACACGTTCCTCGGCGCGCCGTAAGAACCCGGCGAAGACGGTTTGATGGAGAGATCGTTATCGTGGCGCTGGATGTGCTCAGGTGTGTTTGTTCTGCCGCAGGCCGTTCACACAGCCGTCATCGGAGGAACATTTAGTCATACGCACGCAGCAGCTTCACGCACACACACAGTATGTATTCATTACATGGGAACAGATGATTTATCATCACTCTTCAGTTTCGTGTGTCACTTTCGCAAAAAACTGCTTCGCTGGTTGAAATTCGAAACCGTCGCGAAAATGGACATAAAGCGGTGAAGCTTCGCTTTTTTTCTCTCCCGCAGGACAGATTCAGAGCCAGTTTCTTTTTTAAACTGCGCTCTGAGGTCAGTTATCTGCTGTCGCCTCACAACACTCGCGACAAATCAAAATTGACAAATTAACCGATGAATTGAGACGCTTTTTGGAGCACTCGTTTCCATCGATTCCTCTTTGGCAGACTCCCTGCCGAGTACTTTAATGTGATCGACTTATTCGCATCAATAAAGTTTTAAAGAACAAATAACTCTCCCCCAGACCCAGCTCTGTCGCCCAAAAAGGTTTTTAGCTGATGCCTTGTCCTTAAAATATGCCCAGAATTTCCAGAATTTTCCCTGAGAGCCCTGAACACGGACGCTCCGGCGATGAATCAGTTTGTGTTTTGCCACTTGGAGACACCCACAGGTCTTTGTTGCTGCAGATAAACCAGGCCGCCCAGTCCTGACCCATGATTGTATTTAAATAAGATGCCTCTGAGCCTTTTTGTGGTCTTCTGTGTTTGGTATTACACCACGACTGTTTTGCTTTAACATTTCTAATGTGGTCGGGACTCACACGAGAGTCGTGTCCAGCGCAGGGCGGACGTACAATATGTGTGAACATCGCCGGCTAAAACCGTGCAGCGTGCAAAAAAGACTGAATGAAAATATCTACAATTTGTGTTTCGCATTGTCGAAAAACACATGTCTCCTCATTTCTAAAAACGTGTCTCGGCGGTTCTTGGAATTCTCGCTACTTCTTCTTTTTTTTTTTCCTCTTAAACTTCCATGTGTTTGTATATTTGCGTTGGGGAGAAACCTGGGAGGGGCCAGCGTCTGGGCGAGCGGGCGGACAGACGGACAAACCTGCCAAAATGTGACCGAGGGAGAGAGGAAGGCGACGTTAAAAAACAAGGGAGGACAAGAGGAAGACGGAGCAGGGAGACGTTGGACGATGGAGAAAGCAAAGAGAGAGAGACGGGGCCCCTGACTTGACCACACTGACACACTCGGGTCTCTCTCTCCCTGCCAGCTGTGCGCTGTGGTCAACTCGCAGAGGACACACTCGAACACACATATACTTATCTACGCATGCTGGCGATGAGGACATACTTGGCGTGAACGTGTGTGTGTGTGTGTGTTTGAATTAGTGCTGGGATGTGACAGCCCGTCCATGCGTGCTAAAGAGAGTGCGAACGCCACCAAAAATCCTCCCGTCTGTGTTTGTTTTCCCTCAAGCCTTTGTGCCTTTGTGCTCATATCCCCGAACCTGTGTGCACATCTGTCCCTGTGTGTGTACACGTATATTTACACGTCTGCCGGGGTGTGCTGCCGCTCATTTCCATCTGTTTTTCTTGCTCGGCAGCTCGGGCCGGCAGAATATTGGTGCGCGGCCTGTCCCCACGCAGCACTCCATCATCTCAAACTCCTCTCCCCGTCGGCACATGTGTGTCGCGTCTGCGAACCATTAGCAGCGTCGAACACAAACGGAGTAATTAGGAATAAGTGCTCAAAGGTGCAACCGTTAGACCCCGAAAAAAGAAAAAAAAAACCTCCCAGAGATCCCTTTCCCACAATGCTTTGCCGCGTTGCGAGGCCGCCGTTCCCACTGCTGGAGCCTGCCGGTTGCCCAACGCGCACGTCTCCGCAAATAGAAACGGCGCAGCTAACAGGCGATGTGGGCACCCTGTGTTTTCAGAGCGGGCCCCATGTGCTGACTGGCCCTCGTGAGGATTATTTTTACCGTGTGTGTGTAGTTCCGTTGGACTGGCAGAGGAGAGAGGAAATGCAGTATGGTCAAAGAGTCGAGGAGGGGAAAGTTCCCTCTGAACGCAGCAGTTTGTCGTGTCTGTGTCTCACCCTGAGTGGGCGTGTGTGTGTGTGTGTGTGGACGCTGCACAATAACCAAATGCGGGTGGGCTTCTGCAGCATGTGTGTGTGTGTGTGCTGTGTTTAGACGAAGAGAACCGTCCGTGTGTCTTGTTTGTACAAATGTTGTGTGTTTGTCTCCCCATTCCTAGGAAACAGGCTTTCCTTGGCAAAGCAGACGGCCAACAGATCCGCTGTAACCTCTGTAACCTCCACCCACCCACAACCACCAGCACCAGCACCAGCACCAGCACCACCATCCTCCACCACCTCCACCCTTCCTTCCTCACCCTCCAGGAGAGAAGCTGCGAATCGATACTGCACAATCCGGGGGAGTGAGCGTGCCAGCATCTGAGGCTTTTTGTCTCACGGAACATCAGTCGGATGCACGCGCACGCGGTGCATACAAACAATTTACACGTAAACACGCACATGCTGCGCACACATGTTAGCGTTTGCGTGGACGTGGGGACTTCCCACACGGGCCCGTGACATCTTAATTCGGCAGCAGCGAGCGCAAAGTGGTGGAGCGGAGGGAAAAACGGAGCGGGCAAAAAAACTGCACGGCTCCGGCTGAGGTCAGTTCTTGCAGACAAAACCCACATCGGAGTAAAAAAAAAAAAAAACTGAAAAATGTGCGTTAATGGCTGCCCTCGCTCTGCCCTCCGGCGATCCGTGCTCCCGCCTGAGTCAAATAAAGGACGCCGAGCGAAATCAGCCCAAACATATTTGCATACGCTCACGGTTGGCTCCTGAGCGAGAGCGAGCGCTGTGCGGGAAAATGGATCCAAATAAAGAGGTGCAGTCTAATTAAGATAACGCTCTTTTTTTGGTGGCGGGTTCAAATCAGTTATAAACAAATCTGCTTGCTATGCATGGAGTTTATGGAGGAACACACCTACCCGTGCACACATACACACACACACACACACACACACAAGTGTAAACACACACCGAGGCTACCATAAATTACAGTCATCCCATCTGGGAGCATTAAGGAGCTGTTAATGAATAGGGTGCAGGAGCAGCAGCCACAAGTGGAGCGTGGAGGAGGGAGGGAGGAGCACCAGAGGCAGGGAGAGCGGGGGGGCTAGCATCTGGGCAGCAGATACGTGTGTAGTCATGTAAAAGGAGTTGCGGTGAGAGTGCACATCTTGGGGGGAGGAATCAAAAGCTGCGTTTGGAAGCCAGCGCTCTCTGCGACCGGCCTGCGAGGAGACGCCGCGTTTGAGCGAAAGCAAATGAAAATAACCCCAGCAATCATAAGAATGTCTCTTTGCAAACAGCACCGAAGAGGTCGAACGTGCGTGCTGACTTTTTAAACGCGAATGTTTAACGTCGCGTTGCCAAGATTCAAGAGTGAGATAAACTCAATACACCCTCTCGTGCGGTAACCGGTCTGCAGGGGAGGGGCCGCTCGGCCCCGGACTAATGACCTCACCTTATCTGTGGGAGGTGTCAGAGGAGGTGTGGCAACAGAAGGGCGAGTTATCTTAAGTGACCTTTTAATACCCTCGGCCCTTTCACACTGGCAGGCGCTCAGGGTGGACACATGGGTCGTACCCGGAGAACAAGTGTGCCTCAGAGGAGGACAAAAGACACCACCTGTATGCTAATGCCTCGCGAGGCTTTCAGAGGCGACGGGCCGGCAGAGGCGGGGGGACGAAGTGTGCCGATCCTTTGAGGCTGGGGGGGGGGGGGCTGTAAAATGGGAAGCAGAGGGCAAAAATTGATTCTTGGACCCTCTGTTGTTTTTTTTTTTTTTCCAGAAGTAGAAAGAGAAGAAACAAGAGAAATCTGAAGTGTGCCACTTTACAGCAGAAGGTGCCGTAAAATTGATTTTCTCCTTCTTTAAGGCGGCAAAGGAGAGAGACAACAAGGGCATGTGGATGAATAAGTACAGGGTGGCACTGTGGAGAGAAGAAAGGACACGGGCAGTAAAATTCATTTCCAATCTTTGTGTTAAGTAATGAGAAGGAGAGTGTGCCGCTTCAGATGGGAGGCGGGGGGTGTTTGAGGAGACAGATAGGACCAAAGGCTGTAAAATTCATTTTCCCTTCCTCGCTTTAAGTAATGGGAGAGCAGGAGCCATTTGGGGGGGGGGGGGCATCCTGCCTTTGTCTATAAGCAGAGGGAATAAAAACGAGGCCATAAAATTCATTTCCCTTATTCCGTATTTTCTTAAAGAAAGACAGGTTTTACTTGCGGAGTGTGCCGCAGCAGAGGGACGCCGGTTCATATGGAAAAAAGGAAGCAAGGTCAGAGGCTGTAAAAGTCTTCTCCTCTTACTGCCGGGAGTAATAAGGCAGAGTGGTAGCATGTGCCTGCCTGAATGGAGGGTGGAGTAATTGCCATTAAGCAGACTCTGAGCCCGGGCACAGAGGGAAGGAGGCAGCTCCTCCCTTCTGCAGGCCGGGACCACACATGCATCCTCTCCGCTCATTCATAAACAGGCTTATGTAAACACATCTTCAGCATGCGCACAGAGACACCGTTCGTGTCAGATGGATTCACCGCTATCTCCGTGCTCCTCCAGACTTTTGGAGCTGCACGTTTTTTGTTGTTTTTTTTGTTTTTTTTATTCCACACTATCTTGTTTTAGCCGGAAAGAGCCCCGAGCCACGTATTTACCACGCTGTCTCTCAGCATGCGTGTGAGTGTGTATACATCCAGACCTCTGCACTGCATATTTTTCACACCATGTCTTGCAACGTTTCAGCTGCAAAGCCCCCGAACCGTGTTCGCTTATATAACACATCAAAATCTCAGGCTGCATGTTGCTCACAAATCTGGAGAAGCAAACTGTTAAGGGCCCAAGGTTGCCCAGGTGTCTACTCTGATATTATTTGGGCAAATAATATAAGAATGAATGGTGCCTAAAGAGATCACCAGTGCTCTGCGGCAGCACGATTCTACAGTCCAGCGTTCTGGTCTTTCATTGAATGGATGAGCAGCAGGAATAAAATAAACACAGAAATCACTGTGGGAACAAGTTGCTCCCATAGAGCAACTTGTGATGAGGGCCGAGGCCGGCGTCGCTCATCACGCCAAACACGATATACAGGCATGTTGAAAATGTCCCCCGTGCTAGTTTCAGGAAAGTTGGAGAGTTGCATCAGTGCCACCTCCCGTGGGCTGGCAGGAGGCAGCGATGCCTCCGTGTCTCTCGACTGTACGCGCGTGCGAAGTGTAACCTCTCGTTAGCGGTGTCGCTCGCTGCCTCCGTCACCCTGGCGGTGTGGACGGCGCTATTCTGGGAACGTGCCCGCTGCTGAAGTCTCTTCCTTCCCTCAAGGATCGTCCATGAATTCTGGGAGAGGTCCGGGCACCGTGGACAGATCCGTGCATCACATTACTACATATTTCAGAGGGGCTAATGAGCCGGGGGGGGGACCTCTTCGACATCCTCTTCGACATCCAGCGCGTGTTCTCTCTCTAATCTGGTTCTGTTGTCTCCCCTGTGGGATCAGGTGCAACTCCCCCCCGCCCCACCTCCACAATGAAACCCTTCGGCGTCATCACTATTCCGCGCTCCTCTCGCCTGTTTCCTCTGGAGGACGGTGCTCAGCTGGGCTCCGCGAGATTGTCACTTCAAAACCCCAGCGAGCGAGTGCAACGCGTTGTTTACCGAGCGATATGATTCCGGTTTCCCTTTCAGCGCCTACGTGCCCTAATGGTGTAATCGGGCCTCCGTGCGGCCGTCCTAATCTAGTGGGCAGGTTATTGACTGCGAGGCCTCGCTGCTGCTCCCAGGGCTGTTTGTGTTGTCGTGTCAGGGAGAGGCAGGGGGGGCGGTAAACACAGCGTCTGGGTGGTCCCTTCAGACTCCCCGGACATGCTGTAAAGTTTGCTGACAGGAGAGAAGAGCTCTTTCTTTTCAGCACATCCTGCGTCGCCGCTCTCCTCTCCTTCTGTCGCTTGTTTGTGGCGGCTCTATGGAGCTGCCCCTCATACATATTGAAGGGGCTTTTTGAGGAATCCACCAGTGTGCAGCGTTTTTTTTTTTTTTCTCTTTTTTTTTGTCATCCTCCTCTCCCTATTTAAATTTGAGTGTCAGTCTCTCGCTCTCATTCTCCTCGCGTCTGTCTGTACCTTTTCATTCCGCTATTCAATTTCCGTCTTTCTCACTCGCTTCCACCTGCCCACTTCGGTGTGTAGACCCCCCCCCCCCCCCCCCCCCCCCCCCCCCCCCCCCCCCCCCCCCCCCCCCCCCCCCCCTCTCTCTCCTTCTGTTCTCACACCACTTAGCTCCAAATTTTTCTCTGCATATTTTTTTTTTTTCTGTAGCTTTTGTTTTGTAGATGAAAAAAGACTCTCATCTCTCAAAGCTTTCCCACCTCACCTCAGACTCCTCGGTCTTTCTCCCCCACTCCAAATGTTTATTTTGGTGCCTTCCTGTTTTTGCTCACTGTCTCCTTGCTAGAAATTATACCTTTAATGAATATTTCAAACCTTTCCTTGCTGATCTCTCAGCTATTTTCTGTCACTCCTGCTCCAAATTTCCTCCAGTCAATACAGTAATAATCTATTTCTGATTTTCCTATGGTACGTTCCCTCACTTGTGTCCTGTTTATTACTTTGGCCCGTCACCTTCTCGGGCCTTGCTCTCATATCCTGCAACCGGATCTTTGTGTTGTCAGGTTTACGCCTCATCTGGACATCTTATTACATCTCTCTGCCTCTCTCCCTCCGTCCGTCTTGTTTGTTTCCTGTCTATTCCTCACACGCTCATTCATTTGGCATCCTTCCATTTTCTCCTCTGCACTCCTTCTTCTCGCCTGAAGTATATTTATGTTTACACGCGAGTCTCTTCTCACCTTTCGTTTTTTTTCACACCTCTTCTCCTCCTTCATATCTCCTCCTCTTTATTAAACTTCCTGTCGATTTCCGTCTTGCAGGCAGATTCTTCCGAGTGAAAGGGACAGAAGAGGTGGACTCGCTCCGTCCGACCTTTTCCATTTCCCCAGAGAGGAAGCACTCTCTGTTGTTTGCCAGTCACCTGCAGCAGACCTACTCATTTACTAGCCCCTAACAGTGTGAGGGGGGAAATGATGCATCACACCTCCGAAATTTCAGTTTGCTCAAGGGAGGAAGCCACATTTACAGGTCAGTGAATGTGCCATGTTTTTCTAATTACTGGCCCACAGGTTTCCGTGCATATTAAATCTGTGAACACAGGTTTACTGTTACTATATCTCAGACGTGCACTGAAGTTATGAGGAGGGGGCTGCGTGTGACAGAGCAAACGTCCGAGTCAATTGCTCCAGACATTTCAACGGAAACTAAAATCACCAACAAAATACTTCGCTTCCAACCGGATATTTTGTGCTGTTGTGTAATGTTACTCGTTGTTGTGTTGTGCCTCTTCTTTCCACTCCTCTCCTGCTACTTTCCATATCGTCCCTCGTAAGAACATCTTTTTTTAAGCCCCTCACTCTCATCTCGCACGCCTCCTCACTTCTGCTTTCATTCTTGGTCTTACACCCCTGTTATCTAACATTGTGTTTGCATTTCTCCTCCAGCCTCCTCTTCCTCATCCGCCTCCTTCTCAGCTGCTCTTTGTCTCTCAGTTTGGTGTGTGTGCTGGTTAAGCTGGCAAAGGCGTTTGTGTGTGTGTGTGTGTGCGCTTTCCCAAATGTCTCAGCGCCCGACTCCCAGCGTGACATGTCACAGAATGCAGAGCCTGGGCTCCGATCTCCGAGGTGACACACTGATCAGTGAATGTGTCCGCGCATAATCCACCACCTCTTTGTTTACCTCTGATAATTAACCACAGCTAATTAGGAACTGGCACTTACCACTTCATCTCTTCACAGCACCGCTAGAGTTACTCGCTAATTAGCTTTGTTTTGCTTTCAAATTGCTCCACCTAATCATTAACTGCGCTTCCTATCGCCTTGGGAAAGTCGAAGGAAAACACATATCAACAATTGCACCAGTGCATGAAGTCAACAACAAGAGCATGGACAAACTCACAGGCAGACTACTGAGGGGAGCAGGGTTATGCTGTCTTTACAGAGTCTCTGTGTTTCATAAGCGGAGGTAGACCTGTGCAATGCTAATTACAGGAAACACTTCACTTCCATTGTTTGCGAAGAAAGAGCTCATAGGTTCAGGAACGACTCCTGCAGAGGAGGTGCATTGACTAACAATGGAAGACACAAACTGGGGAGGCATCGGTGGGCTGGGGGGCTCTGTTTGGAGATGGGAACGTTATGACTGTCCGTCATTAAACCTCTCATTTGTATTCACGGCGAAGCCCAAACACTTCTCCTGTAATGGCCACAATCGAGAGGAGGGAGGAGAGCGGTGGACAACTCGCTGCATATCTGAGAGAACCTGTCCAGGTGGAGGCGAACGTGTTCGACAGAGTTATTGTTTATGTTCGGTGTAAAAGAATAAAGTGCAGGCTGTTCCTGAACAGAGGTGAATATTCTTTCTTAGATTTTTACTTGGGGAAAAAAAAAAAAAATCCTGTGTTGTGATTTCTCCTTTCAGGATCACGGAAAGTGCAACTCCGCGATGACATCATCTAACTACTCTGGTTGAAATGGTGGAAGAAAACAAATTATGGACGGCCGCGTTCCCATGCCGACATTAGATGGTTTTCCCTATCATTTTCCTATATCTTATTTTCGTGCCGCCGAACAGGCTCGGCGCAAATTCCGTCAGGGTTTGAGGTGAATAGGGTTGTGTTTATGTGCATGCGTGTGTGTGTCTCTATTTGTGTGGACGCAGTCGTGTAAACCAACCGAGATCCATATACATAAGAGAAGCTCCATACATGAGGGCGCTGTCACTCCATCCGTCTGTTTATGCATGCATTATTTCAGGTCGGTGTTGAAATTAAAGGTCTGGGTGCTGCCTGATGGAGTTCTGACATAAATGTCTGCGGTGCGGTGGAAGCTTCTCCACAACAAATTTTCAATTGCAATGCAAATGGCAATTATGTTGGCCGTCCCTCTCACCTTGTTATCTTCCCACAGAGCCAGAGAAAACAATCGGACTCTGAATGGGGGAAAAAAGAATGGATCCACCGGGATGAGCGTGCTTCATGAATACAAAGCACAGAGTTGGGGATGACCTGCTTGACACCGAACAACACACAATTACCATGTATATGTGCCTTTCTGTATTTGCACTGTCAGATTGGTAATGGTCGGTAAATTTGGACAGAATTCCTAAACGCAGATTGCGTAATACGGTCAATACTCCGATGCATTTAAATCCCCTTGAGTGCGGCTCTCCTGCAGCCGATAACGAAAATAAAGAGTTAACACATGAAGAGCACCGTGGAATGGTCGTGTGGGCGTCTCACTCCAGGTGATTATTCAAAGATAAGGACAACAGAGCGCTGCGGCGTCCGACCCGGGTTAACAAGAATTGCAAATATATATTATTCGTGGCGTTATCTGCTCGGAGCTGCGGGTGAGTGGGAGTGACGGCTCCGCGACAATTAAACTGTCAGATAATGTGTGTTGATGTGCAGTCAGCGGTCTCACCTGACACTTTAATTATCCGCTGGATCTATCAGGCCAACTCTGAAAGCCATGACCTTCTAAAGTTTCATCCATGTTCCTGCAGTTTAATCCAATCGAGATGTGTTCTGTTGAAAGGCAAACGTGACTGATTGCTGCATTCAGAGAAATCATGGAGGTTTTCATGGGCTCTTACATTGTGGTTACATCAGGAGAAACCTGCAGCCCCACCTGCAGCGCCTCTCTTCTTCAACAACAGCAACACTTTCCCTGCAGAGTTCACCCGATCACATCCCTGCGTCCACACGCCTGTAGACTCCGTGCTAATACTTTCAACTTTCAACCTTCCACAAAGGTTCTCCTTTCATCCTGCTTGTTTTTTCTTGTTTACCGTGATACCTTTGGAGCCGTTACACTGCTAAGCAGGCATAGCAAATGAAGTGCCATGTCAAGCAGAAGCAGGCCTGAAAACCTCCTCCGGCAAAATGGCTCACCGGGCTGAACGAGCAGCTCGGGGTCCAGATTACTCATGTCAGTGGAAGAGAAAATGAGAATGAGGGTATTCATTTCAGGTGCTAATGTGCTCCTGGTTGAATGTACAGTCCTAACACGTGCAGTTCTCTTTTTATTTCCATTGTTGGAACGCTTTGATTTGGCATAAAGATTTGTATACTGCGACAACTGAACGTCTGCGCTCGCACAAAGGAGTCATTGAAAACCTGTTGGATAAAAAAACCACCTTCGGTGCAAGAAATCACTGTGCAAACACACGGGATGTTGCCCAACCAGTACTCCAGCAAGGGTGGTGCACTTGAATGAGAGATAAGGACTGGGGCGAAAAACTTAACTCCCTCATGGGCAGACGGCAAACCTGGAGGAACCGCTTAAAGTTATCGTTTTGCAAATATTATTTTATTATTATTATTTTATTTTTATTTTTTTATTTTTTGGAGACTTGCAATTTTTGTGTTGAACTGTTTTATTAATTTTGTTTTTGATAATTGCTTCAAGCATATTGCTGGGAGGGTTTTTAATCCCTGCTTTTATGGATGTTCTTTGTTTTCTTTTTAATTTCCTGTTTTGTTTTTTCCCATGTACTTTTCATCTCATCCATTTGTTTGGATGAGTGCAGGATAGGGAATCGTTTTAATTAGTTTGACCTCCTGTAGGAGTATTAGTAGTATTTTATATTTTACCAAATATTAAGAAAAAAAGACTAAATGACAAAAAGATGAGTTGAATTTTAGATGCAGTTGTCCTTCGATAATAACTTACAGAAACTGTACAATGACGTAGAGGTTAGTATCAGATAACATCTATCCTGCAAAATGTGTATTAATTTAAACAGGCAGTAGATTACTAAAAAAAAAAAGTGCCTGCGTTGTAATATTTCTTCTCTCTGACTGCATGTGTTCAATACATGTTAAAGTCTCATGAATATATGACGCTGTAATGTTGTGTACAGGAACCTGCGCCTCTCGGACCGCCCTCTGATTGGTCCTCTCCGGCACGGGGGGCGGGGCTCGTGGCTGTGGGCGTTTCACAAAACCAGGCTCCACGCACCTCCAGCTCCATTCACACAGGATCTGACGAGTTGTCGCGACCTCTCCGCAGATTTCCCTCCTCGGAGACTCGACTTGCTTCGTTTTTCTGTTTTTCTGCACAGCTGCGTAAAGTGCGCGCAGAGCTCCACTCCACCTCCGCTCGGTTAAAGTTTTCTCTCTTGAATCTGAGCGTTCGCGTTGAACCGCCACCTGAGTTGCGGCTCCTCTCGCTCTCGCGCACGCTTCCTCTGCTCCACCATGGATTTGGTTTGGATTGCGGGCTTCGTAGTGAGCGCGTGCGCCTGGTGTGCGTCAGCGGAGCGGCACAGCGTCTACTGGAACAGCACGAACCCAAAGTAAGCATCTGTTGATCTTTAATTTCCGCGCACTGAGCCCACCTCTGCACCCACATCTTTACGCACCAATGCAAACGGACGGGAACCGGCGCAGACCCGTGTTCAGATGCGTGTGCGCTGCTGCAGCCTCATGCATATGCACGGCTCTGGTCGGGGTGAATTTGTGATGGAGGCAACTGCCTGTTGTTGTGATGATAATTGAGTTAGTAGTTGCATCTGAGTCTCTCTCTCTCTCTCTCCCCCACCTCCCCATCTCTCTCTCTCTCTCCCTCCCCCACCTCCCCACCCCTCCCTCCCTCCCTCTCAGGGTTCGACCCTGTTATTATGCTGCTGTTTACCTGTAATACTTTGTCGAACCTGTTCAGATTTTCGCAATCTCTCTTTGTGTGTGTCTGCGCTAAAGGATGAGTTACATCAGGTTTTGGAATCTGCATTTCTTACTGAAGTGGCGGTGGGCTGTTCTCATGCAGCATGTTTACATTTCCCCCCGAATTTGTGCTCTGTTGCTGCAGTTTTGTCTTCATTCACGAGATCGGTTTCAGCAGGGGAGGGCTCGCATTTCTCCCTGGCTGTGTGTTGATGTGTTGTTGTTATATGGAGGCAACTGCCTGTTGTTGTGATGATAATTGAGTTAGTAGTTGCATCTGAGTCTCTCTCTCTCTCCCTCCCCCACCTCCCCACCCCTCCCTCCCTCCCTCCCTCCCTCTCAGGGTTCGACCCTGTTATTATGCTGCTGTTTACCTGTAATACTTTGTCGAACCTGTTCAGATTTTCGCAATCTCTCTTTGTGTGTGTCTGCGCTAAAGGATGAGTTACATCAGGTTTTGGAATCTGCATTTCTTACTGAAGTGGCGGTGGGCTGTTCTCATGCAGCATGTTTACATTTCCCCCCGAATTTGTGCTCTGTTGCTGCAGTTTTGTCTTCATTCACGAGATCGGTTTCAGCAGGGGAGGGCTCGCATTTCTCCCTGGCTGTGTGTTGATGTGTTGTTGTTATTACAGGACTGAATCACAGCACAACATGTTGAAATATCTGTTGCAATATCCTCCCCATCGGACAGAGGGGCCTACATCCTCTGTGGGGAGAGGTGGGAGGCTGCCACATCCACTAAATCAAGAGATATGGCATGGGGGGGGGGGGTTCTAACATGTCTGTCGGGGAGACACAGAGTGTTCATATTTCAGGTGGTAAGACGAGTAATAATGGCGTTTGACAGAGACAGAGGAGGTAACTCGAGAGCTGCCCAGTAGGTCACGCTGTGGGAGAGAGATGGATTGCTCTGGGAGGAGAAATTGGAGCTGAAATTGTTGGGGTTAGGGGCCATTCGGCATAAGTGGGGGTCAATTAGAATTATGGTTGATGATGGCCGGGGTGAAATGGCTCGGGGTAGGGGAAGGGTTAGGTTTACACACCACAGATGAACTTGTACGTGCACCCACACACAGATGGGCAAGCACGAACAGAGACTGCTGGCAGACGATCGCCAGCCTGGGACGCTCAGTCACACAAGCTGACACCGTCCAAATCAGTCAGCGTGAGCAACACATGTCTGGTCTTGGTGTGAAACACCTCGATACCCAAAGTATTCTCAACAGAAGCTCACACTCGAGCAGCAGCCCTCCTCTCCCGAGCTCCGCTGCGGTTAGAACGGCAGCATTTACTGTTCTCAGAAAGACCATAATTACAGCGACAAAGCCTCTCACTGAAAATCAGAAAGAAGTCCCCAGATGGAAAGGCGTTTTGCTGTGTCCCTGCTGCGGAACGACAGTAATCATTCCTGTATATATACTTGTAATCCGTCCGTTTGCACTTGCTATTTTTTTCCGGATGACTTTGCTAAATCTCTCCCTTTGGCTACTCTTAATCCTGTATTCCCAGAAAAAAAAGCACAGAGAGTTTCCGAGATGTTTCTTTTTCTAATTCGGTGCTTTTTTTTTTCATCCCTCCCTGCAAGCTGCTGCTCTCCCCTTTGACCTGTTACTCGACGGCGTCCCTCGTGAGATGTCCCTGTCTTTGTCTCTCCGGCCTCTCCCATCCCATCCCCGTCAGGAAGTTGCCGTTAATCAAATCGATCACGGATTGATCACTTGTGGCGCAGGGCTCATTTCCCTTTTCTTCACTTTGTTGACACATGCGCGGCTGCCATGCTCACCACTCACTTCACTGTGTGTGTGTGTGCGCGTGCGCACGTGTGCCTTGGGGCCTGCTGACTCCCAAGGTCGTATCTGCCTGCACTTTTAACGACTGCTTTGTTTCAGCGTGAGTTAAATCTATTCCCGACAGTGCGCGTGTGTGTGTGTGTGTGTGTGTGTTCCAGAGCTCTCTGACCTTTCGCGTTGCTGTTGTGTTTGTAACCTTTAGTGTCTGATTAACAACGTGCACAGATTGATTCCCAGAATCCACAGCTCACCGGCATCGCCTAGTCAGCTGAGGCCCAGGCATGCCAGTGTGTGTACGTGTCTTGTTGTGAACGGAGTGACTGTGCCGGAGCTCGCTCACATGTGCAACAATGCATCCAAGTGACTCACGCTCTGATACACATTAACACCCCCCCCACACACACACACACACACACACA
Source organism: Pseudorhombus dupliciocellatus (assembly GCA_016785235.1). Classification (NCBI taxonomy): domain Eukaryota; kingdom Metazoa; phylum Chordata; class Actinopteri; order Pleuronectiformes; family Paralichthyidae; genus Pseudorhombus; species Pseudorhombus dupliciocellatus. The sequence goes on from JAFBJW010000181.1 coordinate 733,080, forward strand.
CACACAAGCCACACGGTTGTGATTGATGTTAACATGGTCCCAGGAGCCCTATGGACTCCACGACTCTAACGTGAGGCAATAATCTGCTCTTTCACTCCTTTCCCTCTTCTCCTTGCTGACAGAGCTTGAGTTGACCCCCCCCCCTTCTTCCTCCACCACCTCCTCCTCTTTGTACCTGTCTCTCCCTCTCTCCAGCACCTCCCTCCCCCTCCTCTTGGCGAGGTTCCCTTTTTTTCAACTTGGTCCTGTGGTCTGCAGCTCGGTGGATCTGTTAACTGTTTCATGGCTCTCTCACACACATCTGTTAGAAGAACGTCTGTTTATTTTCTCTCCATCATCTCAGCCGTCATCACTGTTATCGTAACACACTTTATAACTAATCCAATCTAAATCCCCAAGTCTTAATTTAGCTGTTTTCCTGTTTCATATTGATAAAAATGCAGCATTCACTCACAGCTTGTTTTCCAAAGAAGTTTAACGTCACCCCTGTCTGTGAGGAATATGACTCAAAACTGGAGGAATTTGGGCAAATCTTGGTGCTTGTGTGCAACATGGGGCAACTCCATTTCATTCAAGGGGACGGTCTGTGCAGTGTTGGCTCAAATTGGGGAGTTATTGAAGCTCTGTTCCATAGACACGGAGCATTTTCTTGCTCTTTATCCAGCCAGTATGGGTGTTTTGGGGATACTTCCTATACAAATTGGGGAAGGCTCTTCCCAGCGAGCCACAGAAAGAGAATAGTAACTGGTGTGACCGATTGGGGGTCGGAGTTCACTGTGTGATGAAGTGGCACAGCCTCTATCAATCTGTCAGTCATTCTGTCACGGCAGCGCTGCCTGAATACTGGCTGCCACTCAGACCAGCCCCTCTTCGCACGGCCGTGGCTCTGCCTCTGGGAAACTGTCTTCCCCCCCCCATTCCTCCTTCACCAGCTTTTATCTCAACTTTACAAGCTGTCCCTTTTCAGTCTATTATTTCCTCACCTCCAACCCGGGCTCTTGGGAAAAGAGGGAAGCATGCTAAGAGGTGTGGAATTTTTTATCGTCCTTGGCACCCATGGCAATCCGTCACAAGGCACTTTGCCCTTTCCTTCACGCTTTCTCCCTCTCTCGTCGCCTACATCCCCATGAAAAGACACTCCAGTCTTCTCAGCAAACCTTTTCCCCCTTTCCTGGTCCTTTCACTGGTCCGCCTGTCGCCCAGCGTATTCTTCCCCGCTCTCGAGGGCCATCGCTGAAGCAGTGAAAAGAGAGAGTCAGTGGGAAAAACGCAGGACAGAAATTAAATGAGGGAAAAACAAACGTGTGGGAGTAGGTTCAGATGTCTGCTTGCATTCCGTGTATTTGAGCGTGTGGATGTTGGAGCTGTGCGAGATAAGACCGAAGTAATCTGAACTGAAGCTACTTCCCTCAGAAAAGCAAACCAGGTTTCCCACTTCACCTCTTAATCCAGCCTCCACTGTCCCTTCCCCCTGCTCTGCTTCTCTTCAGTAAACTCTTTAAATCTGTTTCCATCTTTTTCTCGCATCATCTGTGCCCCCGCTCCTCCCACTACCCTTAATCTGGCTTGTAATCCGTCTGAGTATATTCAATCTGGGGGGAATATACTCAGAAAGATTTCCAAAGGAATGGTAATCGGCCGTTATAATGATCGCTGAAATGTGTTTGTGAGTTTTCTTGTGTCTCTGAGGAGACTTGGGGTCAGTATTGACCGGAGGATGTTATCACCTGCGAACCACCAGACGGCGAATTCGGGCTAAAGGTATTAACTTCCCAAAGGCGTGCTGGTGGTGTTACCGAAGTCTGCACTCTGTCTGCTGTGTGTTTCCCTGTGAAGTGAAGCTCTTCCTGGCTACGTCTTTTCCCGGGAAAACAGCGTATCCTGTCTGCACAATAAACAATACAGTTCTCACACACCAACATACGCGAGACCGTAAACGCCTGGACTCCCGCAGGGGTTGTATTTCCCAGACCTGTTTGGGAAGTGAAGGAGGTGGATGATTAGGAGTCATTAATGGTGAGAAGCTGGTCGTCTTGTGAGGGATGTGCTGAACCGGTGAGCCCAGAGGATGATTTGGGATCACACCCGCCACGCTCTGTCTCATTTTCAGATTCCCCTCTGACCGGTGTCGACCCCACCAGCATATCTCTGACCCCTGCCCATCCTTGTGCCTCTTCCTTATCTACGCTGCAGACTTCCCCTTCTCCCTCCCACTCTTCCTCTTGTCTCTTCTCTGCTTCGATCAGATGTCAAAGCAGAAAGGACGAGACGCACGATTCGTACACAGATTTACGCTCAGGTTACAGCCTGCACTTTCGCTCTCATGGCGTGTGTGAGGGGAGGCGCACAGAGTGTGCGTCCTCCAGACTTGTTTGTCGAGTCCTGGTGACATCCAGCGTCATGTGTTTAGCTGAGGAAGAATTGGCCAGCGAGAGTCAGATAATATCACTGAAAACCAAGCATTGTGTTTGTTGTGTTGTTTAAACAAAGGTCATTGTGTAACTTTTGTTTTTCCTCTCGCCTATTTTTTATCTGTTTGTTGAAAGTCTGGTTTTAGTGTGTACACACGCCCCGCACAGCAAATACTGCTTCCCCCTAGAGGCCGGTTTTTATTTCTACCGTTTTTAAGACCAGGTATCTGTAAGCAAGAGCTGCTGCTGCTGCTGCTTCTTCCTACATTTTAGAAATCAATTTAATTTAACCAAGGCCTGGTGAATTCCCCATGGGATTAATTAAGCGTCAAACTTGGACCATGTTTGTGGTGGGGGGGGGGGGGGGCACAACAGCAAAATCCAGTGAAATTGATTTTTGCGCAAAGAAATTTTCCTTCTGAGGAATGTGATGTCATTGGTGACCTTTTTGCTCCGGCCCTTATAAGATACAAATGGCTCAGGGGATGGCGTGGGACACTTGGAAAGAGCATATGTATTCATCTAAGCCTCCTTAGTGCAGTGGTGAACTCAGCCAATTATTTCTCTGCTGAACTTAAAAGCTTCATCACTTTGCAGGGTGGCAAAAAAAAAGAACCCAGTGAGTTCAGTCAGGATTGCTCACGGAATGACCAATGATCCAGAAAGACAAAGGTTGAATGGCAGGACGGGAGAAAGCTGATTGAGACGGATGACGGAAAGTCACATGGTGCGATGAATGAAAGGCTGGAATATTGTGTAAAAAGGGCGGAGCTGAAAAGAGTACGACCATATTTGTTTCTATGGCGACCTCCGGCATACTCACGCCGCTTTGTGCTTGGATCTGCAAACAGTGGGTCAGAAAGTTGCATACTTGGAATACCGCTGGGACAGGTTCTGATTGGTTCAGCAAGTTTGGGACGAGGGGGGAGGGAGGGACTGAGTTGACATGAGGATCTGGTTTGCTTATTGAGCGATGAAAGACGGACAGAGGGTGGGAGGGGTGGTGGACAGTGATGGATGAATGGACGGGCGGGTGAAAGAAAATGAGTTTGAGCGCTAACGTTAAACAGTCCTGCTTAACTTGGCCTCAGATGCGCCACCGCCCTCACTGAGTCACGTAGCTTTCACAGGCACGTCTTGAAAGAAACGGCTCCCTTTACGTCCGGTGTCGTTAATTATTCTGTCAGCACATCTCACTTTCCTCTTCTGTGATGATGGACACGCTTACACACGGCATCATAGTCAGTGTGTCTCTTCCAACTCCAAAACTCTAGTGTAAAGGAGTAATACCAGAACAATAGAGGGGGAAAAAAGCTCCACCCTCCAGCCTCTCTCACCCCTCAATCTGTACCCAGGGACACAGCCCCTGCTCTGGGCCTCGCTGACCACTCTAAGCCCCTGTATTAAGCAGGGTCTGGTGCTGATGAATGGACCCAAGCTCAGCCTCTGGTCAACCCAATAATCCAGGCTTGAGCGAGCCGATTAGGTGGTCCCCACATTCCGGTTCACCCATCTGTGACGTTGGTCGGTCACCTACTGGGTCACACTGGTAGCATGTGTTAAACAGGAGGAACATGTTTATGCGTTTGTGCTGCTGGTGACTGCGTGAGCCCCCCGTTTTTAGATGCTGTGGTCAGAAACGTATAGATTGTCCTGCTACGGCCTTTACGACTTTAAAATAGATTTTTATCGACCTTTAAAGTGAGTGATACCATCTATAGAATTAAAAATGCACAAGGCTGCTCGGTGCTGACTGTCAGCTCAGAGAAATTTCTCCGGTGCTGACTTGGCGGTTGTCCGACCTTTTGATCCACGTTGCGGCCTCTTTTGCTTCTGAGGTCCAGCATTCCACAGGGCGATAGAGTGCAGAGATGAGAGGATGATGGATGGATGAAAGGAGGGGGCAGAGGTGGAGAAGAAAGCAAAACGCTGGGCAGAGAGATTAAAGAAAGGAGATTAGACTCTTGCTCCTGAAGAGGCTTCAATAAATCAGGAATTCCTTCTCAGGAGAGGAGCAAGAGTGACCGGGAACAGTCTGTGGGCCAGTTTCATCAGACCATGTACACACACACACACACACACATCATTTGGCTCATTGCTATCGTCGTTGCTCATTATAGACATTCATTATCTACCGTATCACACCGAAACACACTCCCAGATTCCTCTACAGACACAACATAAACAATTGCACATTTAAATCCACCCCGCGTTGCTGCCACAGTTCCACAAATTACCGTTGACAAGAGAATACAACAACTCCTCAATGTTGTTGTTTCAAGCTGCGTCCCTGTCATCGAAAGAGAGCATTCTGGGATAAACGACAGGCATAAATCAACAGAGCCTATTGACGCAGAGAGAGGAACAGTTTGCAGTGAGGGAAATGACAAAGGACGCACACTGGGCGAGACAGAGAGGAGTTTGTCCGCCAAAGTGGCGGCGGCATGATTTGACTTAGTTAGCTAAACCTTCTCACACCAGGGCCAGCGCGTCTCTTTGAACCGCGTCGCTGCAATCAGTTAATTAAGCCGATGATGTGGAGCGCCTCAATGGCGAGGCGTTAGAGGGGAACAGAAGGCAGCGGGATAATTAAAAGTATTTGCCATTAATAAAAAGAGGTGCTAGCCAGCCTCCTCGGGTGCGTATTCAGCCGTTGTCCTCTCCGCTAAGTGAGGTATTCCATCAGCGCTGTGAATAGAGACGCTGTATGAAACGGTGGCATTGATGAAGCAACTGTAGCACTCAAACAGAAACCTTCACTGAGAGAAACTTCAAAAGCCATTCCCAACTCAAGGCCTTTGACCCCCCCCCCCCACACCCCCCCAAAAAACACCCACCCCTCCCACACCTATTCATGCCCTCTGCCCCCCTCCCAAACCCTGGGCCGAAAGGGGCTGGGAAGTGAGTAGCAGGAGAGCATAATTACCCCCCTCCAGGGTAACTTTAATACCCTTTTTTGTGTTTTAATTGCGCCCCCCTTCGACCCCCTTTTGATGAACACATTGGGACCATACCATGACCAGTTTGTAATCAGGGCTCAGAGTGAGGGAGGGGAATCGGGTGTCGGGGGTTTGCAGGGGGATGATAACTCTGTCAGGCAAAAGCAGACATCAGTGTTGATTCAAAAGTGTTGTCGATTCGACTAGAATTGAAAGTGGCAGGGGGGAAAAACACTTCAGCGCCATTCTGGTAAACAGTGCGTGGCAGGCAAACGGCAGATAAGCACTAAGCCGTCTAGACCTCTGCGAAATTATAATTATTGCTCTCGACCCCCCCTAAAGTTTGCTGGAGCCCCGCTACTATCAGCACAGTTTAGATGGAAGTTTCATCAGTGTAATAAAACAGGCGCTTGTTTTCCTACAGGGCCGAATTGCTGTTGTTGCCGTGTTGCCAGCTAATCTGGTCATCAGTATTGAGGGAATGCAGTCAGGCGGAGAGGGGTAAAGGGGAGGAGGGGGAGCAGGAGTCAGGGCCTGGTGGTTTGGAGCCACAGCGTCTGTCCTTTTTACCAGGGGGGTACCAGGGAGACCCCTGGCAGCAAACAACAACACAGGCTAACGAGAGACGGGGGGCCTGCACTCTTTGATCGTCGGTCACACACATGGACCGTGTCACGCTAACTCCCCCAAATGCTTCCATGTTGCATTTTATGAGAAAACACACCCTGGTCCTCACGGAAAAGAGACAGAGGTAACTCTGCGAGATCTGTAGTTCTGATTAAACAGCAGCCAGTAACTTAGCTCACAGTGTTCCGGCCGCCTCTTCCTTTTCAGGATGCTGCAAACTTCACTGCACTGAACGTGTATTGATTGCAAAAGCAACAAAACCTTATATTAGACACACATTCCCCTGGTGTGTTGTGAAAATATTTAAGTCTGTCAAACGTCATCCATTCTCAGGGAACCCCTGGTGATCCAAAACAGTAGGAGACAGTAAACCGATAGTCATCACATGAGAGCCCGCTACCACGGTGTGGGTGTGTATTTCAGTGTGTGTGCCTTTTGGTTGTTGATAGATGGGAGTTACTGGGAAATGTATGTGTGTTGATAGTGGCCAGCTTGAGCTCCAGGCTAGTGATAGATGGATTTGGCTGAGAGGAGAGCATTAGCTGTAAGCCACCCCCCAAAGCAGTCACTCGGTCAGGAGAAAGGGGACAAAGCTTGAAATACCTTTTTAAGTGACGATTCTCCAGAGATAAACTTATAATATCGGTGAAAGAAATATCCAGGGGAAAGGAATTATGGGCCGCTGGGATAGAGCCAATTTAACCTGCTTTGAGTGCGGGTTAACTCGGCCCGTTTTCTGTGAGTGACTCTTTGGACACGGGTCTAAAGACGAGAGGGAGGATGTGTAGTTTACTTAAAGACTATCGTAAAGAGGGTGGAGGAGCAAAGGGAGGAATGGAGGGGAGGCAGACAGTCTGACTGTCTCTCTATTTGTAATGAGAGGGAGTTTGGGAGGAGGCGGTTGCACACCCGTGTTGTGTTTGTCTGCGTGTCACTCTGACCCTAATGAATGGGTTAAAACGAGTATGACCTTTTATTTTTAACCCTGTGTGGATTGAACTCAGGTGTGTTTCTGCTCCTCTGCAGACGAATTTGTCATTAAGGAGTCTGCCTCCCTCTCTTTGTGTGTGGGTGAGGGCGAGTGTGTGTGTGTGTCTGCGCAGCCCTGCAGATGTCGATACTCATCTCCTGTCGTGCCGGGCTAACTGACTGCTAATGTTTCTCTGTAAACATCAATCAGCTCCTGTGGGACATGGGATCAATGTGCACTCGCTGCTAGCAGCAGCTACACTGGTTACACGTTCATCCATATTTATGCGCATGTTCTCTCATTGTGTTTTCTCTCTTCTTTCCTCTCCGACACACATGTATCCTCACATATAAACCTCTCTCCCTCTATCTTGTTCTCTATCTCATATTCCCAGACCTCTAAGTCCTTCCTCTGATTTCCCTGTTGTACACTGGCGTGCAGCCGATCAATATATAATCACAGGTTTTGAGGCTTATATTTATTACTGCTCCGATGCTATAACCATGGTTATCAGTCTCCTGCCACCTGTGTAACCCTGCTCTGCCCCCTCCCTCCAGGTTCCTATGGGACGACTATGCTGTGGAGGTGAGGCTCAATGACTACCTGGACATCGTCTGCCCCCATTACCCCGAGGGCGAGGTGCCGTTGCTGGATGCCGAGCGCTACGTGCTCTACATGGTCGAGCGCGAGGACTACGAATCCTGCAAACCCCAGTCGTACGACCAGATGCGCTGGGAGTGCGGCCACCCGTTCGCCCCTCACGCCCCCGAAAAGTTCTCTGAAAAGTTCCAGCGTTTTACTCCGTTTACTCTGGGAAAGGAGTTCCGCCAAGGAGAAAGCTACTATTATATCTGTAAGTATAGCTTTCGCTCAGATCTGCGCTTGCATGAGAGTCTGCAGCCACAGTTGCAGCTCTGAGAGAAATGCTAATGTTTCCAGAATTTTAGTTTAGAACGGTAGCGTTTGCTAATTTGAGCTAAAATCAGAGTATATCTACAGCTGATGATGATGTCATTTGTTGTGGAGGTTGGTGATAAGACAAAGTATTACCAAATGATGACTTGATGAATGGACAAAAATATTAAGACTTAGTCAAATACTCATTTCCATTATTGCCAATCTGGGCAGATTATAACCTACATCTACCACAGAGCCATTTGTCCCAGAAGTGAATGCCGATTGGTCCGTTCCCAAAGGCCAGATGTTGTGTGGGGAGGGGGGTTCCCAGTGGAAAAGGGGCTTTAGACTGACAGATCAAGCACCAGTTGTAATTACCAGCTCTACATGCATGTTTCTGACAATCTCCCATCTGAGCCTGAAGTAGGACAGAGTGGATTTCTGTTCTGTATTTCACGGACATAAACCGGGGTGCTGTCTCGGTTTGCCAAGTTGCTGCAACACTCATCTTTTATAGAATGTGACCACAGAGAGTAAGCGATGTTGTCACCCTGACCATGGCTGTAATTAGCTAAACGGCAGGACAAGACACACTTCGCCTGGTCACAGATGGTGTCCTGAAGCTTTGTCTCTGTGTCTCTGCCTGCTGCCAAGTGTGTGTGTGTGTATATGTTTGTGTGTGCATGAGGGTGGATTAAGGGGCCAGTGTAGGGTAAGTGCCTAAGTTGGGATGTTAACGCTTTTGTTGTTCGTTCTCGCAGCCAAGCCATTGCACCACCACGGACAAGAGTGCCTCAGGCTCCGTGTGGACGTTGTAGCCGCTGACGGTGAGTGTAACCCACCCCCTGCCTGTGAGGCGAGCTGCACTGTCACCTCTAATAGTCGTGCAGAGTAAGTGATGGCATTTTTCTTTTCTTCCAGGCTCCCAGGAGGCCAGAGTGGCTAAAGGAGGCACAGGTGGGGCTGCAGTTGGAGCAGGGGGTGGGGTTCACAACCCCTCTAACAGATTGCCTGCAGGTATGTTGACCACCCCTGCCTCCTTTCTAATTACACATGACCTCAGAACAATGCAGGTACATTCAGGATTAGCGTCAGGGTGTAAAATATGTGGTAGTAATGCATCTTCTTTATCTTAAAGCAGATGACCCGGTGGTAATCCAGCCAGATGTCCAGAAGAGCTTTCGGACAAACGCTGCAGTGGCAGCTACATCCCTCTCAATCCTCTCATTGCTAGTCCCATTTTCATTACTGCTATTGTTGCACTGAGAGGACACGAAGCGGCTGCTGTTGGCAGACCTTTTCTTTCTTTCAGGGAGTACAATGAAGACAGTCCGTGGGGATGAAACCATTGACTCGAAAAGATAGTTTTTCATGCCCTGTGCTGGCCACAGGGGGATTTTTTTTTTTTTTTTTTTTTATGTTGTGCTTGCAAAGCACGGACATCGCAAACTTGCGCAACATGTGCCGAGAAGCTCTAGAGCATTTGAGACAAAGTACGCGTGCTTTGTCTTATTTTTCCAAAGGTGACAGTATTTTTTTGGGGGAAAAAGCAAGCTCTCCTTGATCTGTACTTTTGGTTGGCTCTCCGGCCAAAGCACATGCACCTCTTTGGATGAAAATCCCAGAAGAAAATATGAAGAAGTGGAGGAGAGGCTGGAGAACAATCAAAAGGAAAAGCACCAATCCGTTAGATAAAACGTCACATGGACATTTAACGGAAAAGTCATCTCTTACCTTTTGAGCCAAAGATGGGTCACCTCTCCAACGTGTTCCACCCTTTAGAGTCGTGTACTATCTGTTGTATTGTTCTCGTAGCGGTATGGAGTTGCATTGACCTCCCGTGTGATCATTTCTCTAAATGTAGCGTTGACACACGGGTGCTGCTCACATCGCAACCAATCCTTTTTTATTTTCTACACTCGACCATGTGCTTCTATGCTGTAGCACTAGTTCTGCACAGTACAGACACACACGACACACTGACGCTCTGCAACACATGGAAACACACAACATTAAGCTGTGTTAACTTGTACATTCTGTGAAGATAATTTATAGCATTTGCAGCTGGGACGTTTTACTGTAAATAATGAGCTTATGAAAGGAAATGTTTACTGTCGCCAGCGAGGGTCGGGGGGGGGGGGTGAGGCTTCATCTCTCCCTTTCTCCTGGTTGCGTTTGTACTTGTGTGAAAGGGAACGTGTGCGCTTGGAGGTGAGAGGGCGAGACTGAGTGCGAGCTACGGGGCGATTGGACGCAAGCGTGACACGACAAAATGTTTTTTCTGCCAAAAGCAAACACTGAGATGTTGTGTCTATCGCAGAGAGGCTGGACTTTTCTGTGCGCTGGATCTTGCTCCTGTATTGGTTCAACTGTCTGACGCGAAGAGCTGGTTGTTACTTGCTTTTTTTTTCAACCCAGAGTCACCAGTTCGCAGAAGACAAGACAAGGCCTCACAGCGCGACGCCGAGCACATCTTCACAGGCTAGCTTGATCAACGAAGCACAACCATGTATGACTACCATTGAAGTCAAGTCTTTTTTTTACCCAAATTCTTGTTACCTGATTTTGTACATCTGTAAGTAAAAAGAAGTGTATGATATGTACATATATAAATATATATAGAAGATTATATGGAAGACCTGTTTGATAAATATTCTAAATGTGAACATTTCATGTGAATTAAAAAAAAACAAACATATTTTTGGAAAACCAGATCAGCTTTCTTGTGGTTCTTTTACTGAGGCATGCGTTGACTGGAATGGATCAAGGCATGGCACTGCTTTCTGCAGGCTCCTCACGAACAGCAATATTCCGCGTTTTGTTGTATTTTTCGCAAGCAGTGAAAGTTTTCAAGGTGGTTTCCTGCATTCTGTGGCCTGTCCCGAAGTAATTTGTCTGAAGGCTTATTGATCTGTTGTGTCAGAGGGTTTGAATCAGAGTCAGGCTGCCTCTCCAGCATCAACAAAATAAAGTTTAAATGCAGCTTTCAACCAGCAGCAACAGTTAAAAAAAGTGCTTCATGATGTGATTTACTGTGATGCAAGGCCACAGATGTGGTTTTTATTCAGGAAGAGCTCATGACGAAAATGTGATGCTTCGACGGTCATCTCATGCTTCTGTAAATCTTCCACCACGACAACACCCATCCTAGCACGTTCTAGTATCTTAGTGAGGACGTTCATTGGTGTAACACATTAACCAGCCTCTTACCTTAGTAGCGTAAACCATCCCAACTAAATGCCCTCCCCTAATTCTAACCCTAACCCTAAAAGCCAAAGTCAAACAAGCCGTTGAAAGAGTGACCAGCCACTCTGTCAGGTCTTTGCTCAATACTGTCCTCACAAACCTACAAGTGCGAGCACGCACACACCTCCTCGGACACTTTGCTCATGTGCAAGTTGCATGACAAGCCATTGTTCTCGTCTCTCCTTCTCTTGTCTCTGTCTTCCCAGGGGAGCTTTATGGCCATGACAGTAAAAACAGCTGTAGCACCAAAAACTGGTGCCGCAGCCCCACAGCTCCCCAGAGTTTTCAAAGAGACGGCCATAAATTAAGGCTGGCGGACAGGGCCCTTAACCGCCGACCCCAAGAAGAGGCTCCGCCAAGTAGAAACTCGTCAAGAGGAGACAATTCTTTTTATTTACTCGCTCGTTGGACAGGCAGCTTGAGCAAATGTGAGAGGCAAGTGTGAGACCTTTAACGCTGTAATAAATGTGAAGGGCAGTCAAGAGGTAAACATGGAGCAAACATGGAAATCGAGGACACCCTGTGAAAGAAAAACATAAAATGTTTGCATCAGATTTTAAAGCCTCATTTCAGAGATGGAAAGTGATCATGAAACTCTCGGCTGATCACAGTGCGTGTACCCTGGCTTGTGTCTGTACTGCATACCTCTGTGCTTTAACACTGAGAGGAGGTTTTTTTAACATTTCCTGGATCTTCTGATTTTAAAAGTCGTTCCATAGAGGGGCGGATGGGTCCTTGGCGGCGGGTGTGGGGCTCTTGGATAGCTCTCGAGCACACACCTTCACCAAGACTGTTAAATTCAGTCGAGCTTCACCAAGCGCCGGCACTCATTTTCATCTGGATCCATAAACTCTTGCCTGGGAAAATTGTAGAGGTTGAAAAACGCCCTTTCTTGCAAGTGGAAAGTTTCGTGGAAATCCGTCCAGTGGTTTCTGTGTAATCTTGCTTACAAACAAACAAACAGAGGAGGGCGAAACCATAACCTCCTTGGCAAGACGCTCCAAAGTCGACTTGAACCGATGATAAAACTTTTCACATTTGAGTTGAGATGCTTTTCATCCACATGGTTAGAAAAACCGAGGCAAAAAGGGACTGCTGATTTAGTATTTCATTTGAAAATCCAATGTGATTTAAAGCCAACATGACTGGAGCTAAATCAAACCAAATATTTACCAACAAGATCCACAAAAAAACCCTGGGCATTTATCAATTTATCTGTCATCAGCATTCTACAGAGCGAGAAATGAGCTAACAGTCTGTGACAGTACAAACTGGGAGGAGGCCACGAGACGCAGCGAGAGAGATCCGTGATTCAGAGCAGGTTTGGCGTGGGCAGCTGCTCCGTCTCCGCGTATCCACACTGGGTCGCGCCATCGCTATCAGCGGGACCCGTGACGGCCGTTCCCCGTCTGCCTGCGAGCGTATGTTGCTCCTCAGAGGAGCCAGGAGTGGATCTGCCTCACAGGGCCTCGGGCAGGTTACCTAATGTTAGTGTAGCTATTTGTAGCGCTTGTAAGCCTCGTCGTCGCCTCGGAATGGGAACCCGGCATCCTGTAAGTATCAGAGCAGCTGTTTATGAGCTGCGAAAGAACAATAGGCTGACCCCTGTGTGACTCCTCTGCCTTGTTTTATACAGTGATGATGCACTGCATGCTGGGATTAAATCTCATTTCAGCATAGCAGCCTGTTCTTCAAGTGCCTTTATTCTCTCTCTCCGGCCTTTTAAAGCTTTAAGTGCGGGTCAGTGGGGGCTGATGGGAGGGAACACTTCAGTTGCACGGGGTGAGTCGGAGCCTTTGGGTTCAATCGCCACAGATTTTGGTCGGCTGCCATCGCCGGTGGTCAGGGTGTGGTCTTCTCTTCCTGAAAAAGTCCTGTCATACACTTTTGGCCGCTGCCTGGGTCGACTGTCTTGTTCCAGCTCATGCTTTTGGTTTCCTGTCCGTGTCACTTAGTCACTCAAACTTTTTTATTCACTCTCACTTCTCTCTGCAACTGTCTGTTTCTCTTCCAGCTCACGTCGCTCTTTCAACCTGCCCTTGTTGTTCACCCTTCCAGTATCAGATGCAACTGACCTCCATCTCCTCCAGCTCTCTCCCCGTCTCTCCTTCTGCCCGTCTCTGGACGTTTTTGAGGTTTCGCTGTGAAACGTGTGGGTGGGAGAAAAAGAGAAGTATTTTCTGTGCAGAGAAATGATAACCTATCATTTTACAGTCTTGGTTCTCAGCCTGTCTGGATGGATTTGCTCCCAGCAGTGTCACTTTAGTGTCTCTAGAAATGTTTTTTATAGTGTCTCAAGGTCTGAGTGGGGCCACGCTGCGGGCACAACCCCGCCGTCCGCTCTACCCCCATTACATTTCCTCCTGTTTCTCGGGCTCTTTTCCCAATTTAACTGACGCTTCTCACTGTGACACTTTGGGAGAAGGAGGTGAAGAAGATTCTGTGCACGTTTATCGTCTCTCTCAGCCTCCCTCGGTGTCAAGAGAAGAGCAGTTTTGAGAAGCGGGGAAGTGGCTGTCATCCCCTGAGAAGCGCTCCAAAAAAAAAAAAAAGAAAGAAAGAAAACACGCACAAAAACGTGTGAAGAGTGTTTTGAAATCACCATGTCGACGTGTTCCACCGCTGAGAGAGTTTAGATCACACCGACAGCTGTACAGAACTAAGCACTTTGCGATACAAGAATCAATAAATAATTTGGGTAATTCTTATTTTAACATGAGAACTGAATCCCCACTCTGCTTTGGTGTTACTACATTCACCGGGGAGGTTATGTTTTTGTTTGTCTGCCTGTTATTTCGCAGCATTACGCAAAACCTAGCTTGTATGGCTGAGAGAAGAACCCATGAAATGATGGTGCACATCCAGATCAGGGTGCGGTTCCCCATCTTTTTTTCCTACTTTCTTTAACATTGTGGGATTCTGCATTTTTTTTTTTTTTTTTTATACATTTCTCAATGCCTCTCTGTCTAACGGGATAATGAGCTGGCTTTAGCGAGACAGATTCAACATTTTTAGGGGTTTTATCTTAATTCAGTTCCTGTCCGGGGATATTCTCGTCTAGTTTCAGGTCACATCTGACCATCTACGGTCAATGATATAATGAAGGTGTGTATAAAAGCTCACAATCCTCAATAAAAGGATAAAATATATGAGGTACGGTAAAATAAAGTACAGTATGGACTGGAAGCCAAAAATCTTATTAGAGCTACTTTCAGACCAACTCTGGCTCATTATTAAAAACACATAAGTCTCTAATTCAGTCAGACAGAGCAGCAATGATGCCAGCACAAACACACACACACACACACAAAAGGACAGGTCATCCGGCAGAAAAATTGAACCTGACTCAACTTTTGCCACAGAGTATCATAATGTCTCCTGGCAAGACGCTGAGTTGGCAAACAACAGACATGAAAGCATAATCTACATTCCTGGTGGATTCCGACTAAGTAAGAGCTTTAGCATCTCGTTATTTTTGAATGAGTGAATCTAAATCCTGACTTATGTATCTCATAATTTGGACTCCCTATGACTGTTTTTGTTTCTCCCATGCAAAACTTTTGATCTATCTTATTATTGTCCTGGCAGAAACGGTCTTACTACGTACCAGTGAAGCAATTTAGCAGAGGATAAAACATTTTTAAGAATATGAAGCATCCAAGTGCCTCTAAGTTTTCCCTGATTAATTTCCCAAGAACGAAGAACAGAAAAAAAGGGACCTCCCGTGACTTCAAACCAGCAACAGAAGATAATCAGCTGGCAGCTGAATAAAGCACAGCACAGATTCAGGGCCTGTTAGTGCTGCACCGCTAAGATGATGCACACTAATAACAGCTCTCAGAGTCGACAACACTGAATCTTCAAGACGTCCATTGAAATGCAAAGCCTGCTCTCTGCAGCCTTCTCCTCAGAGGAGCAAAACTTTCACCTTGGAGCCACGAGAGCAGAGATATGAAGTTACCTTCCAGTCGTTACTATGGATTTTGTTCTCGGTGTTTCAAAAAACTGCAGCAACTTTATCAGGTGGAGCCTCTCTTATGAGTCCTGACACTGATAATAATCTGACAAGGAGATTATGTTTTATCAGTGTTTGTTTGTCTCATATTTAGCAGCATTACACAAAAACTAAAAGGTGGATTAGCACAAAGCTGTGGTGGAATGATGTGATATGGAACAGGGAAGAATCCGATAGATTTTGGTGCAGTCAGGTAAATTGGTGGATTTTTCTCTGAGGAACCAGAGAACCACCGTCTGATCCAGAGCAGCACCAACACTGAATGTGTTCCTCTCTCTGACCCAAACCACATGCTCCCACCAAGTTCCGTGGACTTTTGTGTTATCCTGCTTAAAACGTGACAAAGAAATGGACGGGAATGAAAACATAACCTCCTTGGCAGGGGTAATGAAATGCACTGAGGTTTAAATTAAAAAAGAAAAAAGCTTTAGTGTGCGAGGTCACAGTGTTCAATGCACTTTCTGTCTGAGCGTGAGATTACACTTCATCACATTTTCTATAATGTAAACGCTGGCAGCTATGTCTGGGTTAATGCTTATGTGTTGCATGTTAGGAGGAAGGGATTAAAAAGAGAAATGCTGTTCGCATGCACTGTAAATCGGCTATAAAACGTCTGGCCCGCTCTGATGTATACTTTTGTCTGATAGCCTGCAGACAGACAGGGAAACAGATGGACGTCTTCAAAGTTCGATTTTGAGGGAGAATGATGACAAAGAAAGTGATCAACTATTTCACATGTGGCTACGAGTATGAACATAGCCGCCTGCCGAGGGGAGCCTTTGGTGTAATTGCCAGAGTCGAAGATTTTCTGGTAAATAACAGGTTGCCTTTCATCCAGGCTGCTCGAGCAACAGCATGCAGACATTCGTGGGGGGGGGCGTTGCGAGGCATGATGGGGCAGCAGCCAAAAGGCACAACAGGCAGAGCTAGCACGGAGAACTGCCAACTCTTTGCATTTGTTCTGAAGTTATGGGAGCTTTTGAAAACCCCATAATGAAGCCTTCAGTCAGGCTATGCTTTGTTTTCGCACAGCAGGGACTCAGTGAAAATGAGCAGAGGCAGCCTTTTAAGGATCACACAAAAGACTGGCAAGAGCCAACATCAGATTTCTTCAGGATGACGTGTTTAACTTGTATTTTCTGATTGGAACAAAGGAATTGCTGTACAATGTATATTTCACGTCGTTAGCAACTAAGTGGGACAAAGGGGACTTGTCTCTCAGACAGAGGGAGACACTGGCCAGTGGATGTATATATGCCAGCATTCATGCACGTGCTCGTGTTACTTCTGAACTGACTCGGACCAACAATGACACACAAATACTCGTAGGCAGAAAACCTGAAGAAAATAGACTCCATTTTAATTACAGCGCAGCAATAGCCACAGGGAGCAAGTCTGAGACCGGACAATGGAATGTACACACAGATAACCATCTACTCCATGAATTCTGACAGGCAACGATCTCCAGACAGGCACGACAAGGCCGACACTGTGTGGTGCTGCCGTGGAGCTGACGCAGATTGAAAGAATGTAAAAATTCCCGCTCAAGAATCTAGTCAGGGGCTGTTTTCAGACAGGAACTTTGAACTTACACAAATTAGAAACACAGCTGGAGATTGTCCAAGTCAGACATGAGCAAAACAACAGAAACTTTTCTGCATCTTATTCATGAATAGGATCTCTTTTGTCATACATTGTATGTTTTCTTGATATTTCTGTTTTGTGGCTGACATTTTCCTGCTGTATTTTTACACTGAAATTTTATTTGAGGTTGAGATGAGGTTCTGATAACTGGTCAAAGATGATGATAAATAAACACAACAGTAATGTGAACATATAAGAGGTATTCAACTGTGGTCATTAGTGCCACTATGGGCTGACTTGAACAGAACTGGAAGCTACAAACTCATTCTACTTCAGACATATCTTTGTACTGACAGAACAGGCTGGTGTTTTCTTTTAAGTTTCCAGTCTCATTTGATCTATGAGTAACACAAACAGTCAGTTGACTAATTCCTCTTAAAGACGTGCTGGTTAATATATGAATAAAAACAAACATGTCTGAATGAATGACTGGTGAAACAGCTGGAATCAGTAAACAGGAAGTCCGTCCAACATGTTTCAGAGTGCAGGGCCCAGGTTGGGTGCAACAATCGCAAGTGTCCGCAGGATCCTTCTCAAGCTTCACATCTTCAGCCCCTTTCTCCTCAGGTCCTCTTTGGCTTCTCGTATCTGCTCCTGCAGCTCTCTGGCCGCCTCCTCGCAGTCGTTGAAAGTGGCCACCCTGTAGCCCACGGTGGCCAGCGAGAAGCAGCCGAACGACACCAGCAGGTAGAGGGGCATCGGCCATGCCACCTCCCGGTACGCGTGCGGCACGCGCAGGTCCAACAGGTCGAAGGACACCACCGCCCACACCGCGACCACCACGGCCACGCCGAGCAGCCACTGCAGGAGCTTCGTCATGATGAGACTCCGCCGGGAACCGACCTGGAGGAGAGAGGGAGCAGGTACCGAGCGGTTCGTTTAATTAGCCTAGCGTTAGCTTAGCGCCGCTGCTCTACCACTGAGAGCGGATAAACAGCAGGGGGGCGGCTGTGACGTTGGAGTTTCACTAGACAAACATATTCAAACAAATGAGCCGATCGTTCATAGACTTAGATAACGCCATATTATCTGAGTTAGAGGCGATAATTCCCCCCCACAACCCGACGTGTTTACCTTGTGCTTAAAGCCACCTCAGCTCTGCGCACGTCTATGACGCAGCACACCGCCACGCATCATGGGAAATGTAGTTACAGTTAAGTTACAGCATATACTAATATAAGAGGAAGTGTATGAATGTATATTATAATTTGAATTGCATATAACTTGCGAAAAACTCACAAAATGAATATGTATTTTACTTTATATTAAATAATATATTGTTTCTGTATTACAATATATTCTAAGAAAATATTATTATTTTCTACATTAATAAAGTTTCTCTTTCGAGATGAGTGAGAAGACACTGACAAAGGTGAATTATAGAAACTCTTGAGCATTCACTCCATTAATCCCAGTGTTGTTGCTGTTCTTCAAGAACACAGACTGTTGTCTGTTTGTCTTGTTTGTATTAACACTGGTAGGCTCTCAGCTGGGCGAGAGAAAACTATTTGTTCCCACAGAGTCTTTAAGAGGCCCCCACTCCAGATTTAACACACATTAGACCTCTAACTGTTTCTCTGTGTCACCCACTTAATCTAAAACAGCCATTTTGAAAATTAACCCACCATTAACGCTAGCTGAAAGCTATCTATAAACACTAATGTTGTTCCAAAGCGAGGAATCCAGCAACAGTTTCATTAGGGCCCTGCGGGAGCTGACAGTTGCTGGATCTTTATGTCCCTTTAGGGGCTATGGGGCATGTCCTTGCACTCAGGGCAGTGAACTGTCCAGGTGCAGAGGGCACAGACCTCTCCAGGGTGAAATCATGAGGGTCTGGAGACGTAAACACCATTCACTTAACTGAGGGGAGGGACGTCTTAAGGAGCCACTGAGAGATAAACATCATTCTTTGGGGAAAAATGGAGAGTTATTCTTAGAGCTGTGGTGTTTATGTTTGTCTGCACAAGTGTTAATAGTGAGAGTGATGATCTGTGGGCCTGCAAGACTGCAGCAGCATATGTCTTCTCTTCATGTAGGATGGGTTTATGTCTGTTTGTATAAAATGTAAATATTTAAATCTTGAAATCAAAATGTGTTTTCTCTTTGCAGCGTCACTTGAGGTTAATTTACACTGTGAATGGCGTCTTTGAGGGCCATCCAGCTTCTACGTTTCATGATCACATTCAGAAAAAAATTCCAAAAGCAATATACGTGCAATCTGTTGTTATCCCAGTATTAGATTACCAGATACAAGGACATATTTGTGGTCCAGTACAAACACAGTTTCAAACCAAGTACCTCCAGTTGTGAGGTGGGGCTTCCCTACACTCAAGTTCCTTTAAAAAGTCTAAGTTAGCCTGGAAACCCAAACTCAAACTGGAGCAAAGACTGAAGCCTGTCTTCTATGATGGACATTTTGAGTAGAAGTCCAGGTGGTCATTAACAGTCGTTCTGAGGCTGAGTGATTAATTTCAATATTTACACCTTGTCCCTACTCTAACATCACCACAGAAAACACCTGTAGGTTTTATTACAGCTCAATGCAGCTCTGGACTAAATAGGATGTGATGGGATACATATCAGACTGTCAAGGTCAGGCTGCTCCACTGTCTCTATAAAATAAACCGAATCCAGGTGAGCTCACCAATGACACACTGCATCAGAGGCGTAGCATGTGTGCCGTGTCCTGCCTGTGTTGTGTCGGTATGAGAAGCTATGTGTGTGTGTATGTATGTGTGTGGGTGCGTGTGTGTGTGAGAAACACTCAGTGGGAACCGTGGAGCTGGCTTTTCTCAGTGCGTCTCCCTGCCAGCACCTGTTCCGTTCCAGTATTCAGGAAACCTGCGCTCCAGCCGAGAAGGTCTGGCAGACACAACGCAACAGCCTGCGAGTGGGAGGGGTCACTGAAATGGAGAGAATGAGGCAACCAGACAAAGTAAAAGAAAAGGAAGGAGGAGGGCAGGTTGTGGCAAAAAAAGGAGACAGGGAGGGGGTGAACCGTTATTTTTCATAAAGAACCTTAAAGGCTGGACAGAGGGTTCACAGGGATGAAACATTTATCGATATCACGCCTCTTTCATACCAATTTTCTTTTTTTTTTTTTTACAGCAGCAGGCAGGTCAGAATGAGGTAGACTCAAACATCAATTGTTTCTATATAATTTAAACATTTTCCAATAAAATACATCTAATGTATATTTTGTGCATTTTCGTTCCATTTTAACAATTTTACCAAAAACCTGTTAACCATAATAATATTTGGTCACAGTCGTTTATAATGTTGACACTTTTTAATCTGTGGTTTGTCGCAAGAGAGAGAGCGAAAGGTGAGAGGAGCAGGAATAAAAAACGACGGGGTGATTGAGTATGTGGACGAAAGAAGAGATGGCAACAGAGAAGCAAGGAGAGGAGGGAGGGAGGGGAGCAGACGGGGGAGAGAGGTTTACATGGGGGGGGCGATGAGATCGAGGGATTTGCAGGTGCAGCTTGAACAACCAGTGACCTTAATGGTGTGTTAAATCCAGCTGTTGCTTATCCAGACTTTTCTTCAATCCCCCCCTCAGCACCTTCAACTGTGCCGTGCAGCACCTCGGTTCCCACAGCACCGAGTCTGCAGAGCAGACCGAAACTCACCCAGGCCGCGTGTGTGAGAGAGGGACTGACAAAGACAGAGAGCGACGGCAGACGCTTCACCCTCAAGTGCAGGAATAAGAGTGACTGTGGTTGACTCGGGCCAGAGAGCGCAGATAAGAGGCTGAGGTAAAACAGGGACGGTGGTAATGGAGAGTTGTGTTGACGCTTATCTCTCTGGCTTTGTCAATATTAGCAGAGTGAAAGGTCCAGATAAGAATGTGTGCTACTGAAGAGCTATACAGGGATTGAGATTTGGTCGGATAATTATTGCGTAATATCATAAGAGGGGTTGAGAGGGCCAGACAGAAGGGGGGGGGGGGTATGGACTGTTCGTACTGTGTTTAAGATAACAATAGAGCTTGGACTCAATAACAGGAACCCTCTGTTTCCTGAGCTGCAGATCAGAGCTGTGTGTAATGTTGTCGTTCGGTGTGTGTGTGAGTGATGTTTGGGAAAAGGAAAGGGTGACTAAAAGTGCGTCACCGTGTCCCAAAGCTTCCAGGATATCGCTGGTAGAAGAGTAAGATCTGATACGTGTCTGAGAGGAATGAGCCTGCAGCCCCAAATCTTTCACACTCGGGCTTGTGTTTTGAGAGTCGGGCCTGGAAAAGCACGGGCAGCGTGGACCAGATCTATGAGGAGTGGTTCAGGTGATGAAACGGCCGCTCGAATCTTTCCAGCATGTCAACCTGAGCTCACCTCTGAGTGCTGCAAAAAGTGATTACACGTGAAATCAGAACAAACTGTAGCCAGCAAGAATTTCCTGAGTTTTCTAAAAAATCGAAGCCAATCTTTGAAGCACGTTTTGTGGAGTAGATTTTTTTTTATTTTTTTTTTTTATAATGCTGCAGCCAAACCGACCTGTGTAAACAGCCTCCATGGCCCAGGTAATAAAAAGTCACTGATTTATTCAGATACATGATGAAATAGCAAACAGGTGAGGGGCGGTGTCTGGCTGGACATTACACATAAAGTTAAATTAGAGAGAAGTCGAGTCAAAGGCAGGTCTCCACTATTGCTTTAAGTAAATTCAGTTCATTTCTGTGTCAAGCAAGTTTAATTTTCATCCTTTTAGGAATTAGGTTTACGTCAGTGAATCGTAATCGATTGTAGCTCCAAGTTTTGAAGTCCCCTCCCCTTTCAAAATGCTTTCTGTGCGCGACTCTGAGTTGTGTGAGCGGGATGACTTTGTAAGTTTAATAAGAAGCTCCTCAGACAGGCGAGGTGAGTGCAAATCAAAGTAGACGCATCAGGGCAGAGGAGTCTGTTGATGCTTCTCAGCGGGGGTCCCTAAATTCCAGGCTGGGCTCCTGAAGGTTTTGGCATTGACGTGGGCGCGGCTCATAAATATCCTTGAGTCAAGATCATTTAGGGACGACGAGCGGCTGTGTTAAATTGCCAAGATAATAGTTTGCGGGGACCCCTGCGCCACTTTAGGGACGGGCTTAATGAAGTCTCGGGCCACTCGAGGGGTCCTGAGGTCAGAGTGTGGTCGAGTGTGACCAGCCTCAACCATGTGAGAGGAGCACTTGTCGTGCTCTCTGCGCCCCGGAGTACAGACGCACACCTGTTTCATGTGCTGCTGTGACGGCCGCAGTGAAACAGCAGAGGAATGCGCCCCCCCTCGCCCTCCTCCCCCCTCCCCTCTTCTCTCCTCGCCCCATCTTGTCTCGCTCTCCATGCTCTCAATGCTGTCCTAATGAATCTCATCACACGGCCTGCATTTGTCCCACTGCTGCTTTGTTTGCTGACCTTTATAAGACGTCATTACTTATTATCTTCATGGGTTGTGTAATTCTGCCCCCATAGCTTACCCCCCATCCACAGAGCCCTAATGTATATGAGTGTGTGTGTGTGTGTGTGTGTGTGTGCCTGATCAAATGGCTCTTGTCAGTGTAACAGCCGTTAACAATGGTTCGAGCTTGATGATGTCTCCCTCCTCCGTCTGTCCCTCCGCTCCTCTCACCCCAGAACACAATGTCCTTTAGCGTTAGCATTATTGACAGTGGAACTAATTGGCACACGGTTATGAAAGTTTCCCCGAGGCCATTTTAAATTGGACTGCACAATTTCCTCCAGCATCTGATAAGCGAGTCCTCGCACGGGACCCACGGAGGTATCGATTATAAACGTATTAATGTGGGTCAGCGCCGTGTACTCAGCAAGGGGTGGATGATGCAGCGATACATGTCTAGACTAGAACAAACTGACCTCATCCTGTGTGCACATAATGGATGGCAATGGGGGGGGAAGATGGGAAATTGTGTCTCGTAATCTTGTCTGCTCACTACATCATCTTGCTTTGATATATCTTTGGCACAGTGGTCGCACAGAGTGGTAGCTACTGTACGGGGGCATTAAATCTGATCACCGGAGCTGGAAACAGCACGGCTCGTCAATGACACATCGATCTCAACTTCATTGATTCATTTCAGCGACGCGATGAGAAGCAGGGATGTGCATCAGGAGGCCAAACCGAACATGAGGGCACGTGAAAATCTCATTAGGTCGACCAGTGAACGCATCACTGGGTCTATAGGAGATGTTGCCTTCGGTCGCTCATTATATAGACAACAGGCTTTGTTGTTGCACCAGATTAGATTTGGCATTAGGATGATGGCAAAACGGAGAGGACAACGACAAATTACAAACCAAATTAGAAAATGCAGCACCACGCAAGAAACATAAAATTTAATACAAATCACGATGCACAACGGCATAAAAGAAGAAACAATTTTGAAAACACAACACATGTGAAGAAATGAAGTAATACATTTAGTACAAAAACAATAAAGACAATCAATGATAAAACACCACAGCAATATAGAAAAGGCTGAAATCGTTTTAGGAGTGAAATAACACACAGATTCTGTGTTGATGCTTTTGCCACCGTCAGCGGCTTTATGTTGAAAATGCAAAACAAAAGGTCAAGGACTCAAGGATTATGGATTTGTGGTGGGCAGTGAGTAATACCCTGAAAGCTGATTGTGGGCCACCTCAGACCCGGGCTGTCATTGCCAGTAAATGAAGTTGATTAGGTGAGACTGCTGCTCTGTGGTCCTGTCCATCGCCGATGGTCTGGTCCAGACAACAGGCCATATTGTGCCCCGTCCCTCACTCCTCCCACCTCGAGGCTGCAACTGCTTGACCTCTCAGAAATCTGACCCCCAGGGCTCCTCGCTGCTCCCCCAGGCACCTGCCAACCTTTCACCCCTTCCCTGGGCGAGCATCTGGAAGGTGAGGAGAGACAGACGAGGAGGCCAGGGTGGGCCGTCGGGAAGCACTGACACAGTAACGGATAGGACCACAGCGTCGTCAGACTTCAGAGGACTGCTGGGACTGTTTTTCTCTCATCATAGATCAAATTCAAACCTCCCCCCGCTGCATGTGTACATCTGCCGATATCTGTTATCGCACGGCCGTGCGTGTCCTTCGCTCGTCCAGTCTTTTATTTCTTTCTCTAACTGTACACACATATCACGCCGGCTATGATGTATGCACAGCTGGGCCTGACAGGGCTGTCCGGGAAACCCGTGGTTTACGGATCCCCTGTTGACATTCTGATTTGACTTTTCCTTTCACTTCCCCAAGACCTGGAATTTTAACTGTGTGGGGGTTATTGACTCAGCATGTCTGACCATGGAGGAAAACCACCCAAAAATCCACCTCCTACCTGACTGACTGACGGACTGAGTGAATGTGTCACATACGACGTAAAGCTCAATCAGAAAGCCTGCTCTCTGACCACACAGACAGCGCTCCCACACCTGCTCGCGGTGCTCGGTACAAAGAACCTTCTGTCATTAGTCTCGCTGAATCGTATTCCACACCTCGCTTTTATGGAAACAATAATATCCTAGTTGTTAAGTTACAGGCAGGAGTGTAAAAACTTACATTACATCTGAAGTTACGCCAGCCTTAAAGCTACACCTCAGGACCCACGGCTATGAAATACATTTCAGTCCATGATCCAAAAGAAGGATTTTATTGTTTCGAACCAGCGAATCATTCCTTTGGGTTCAGAATGGAATCATTTCTAAGCAATGGGATGACCACGTTCTTGGCTTCGCTGTCGATAAACCTGAACATTTGTTAGCCTCTCAGGAAACGAGAAACAGGACAACATATCATCGCCTTTTAATTTAATACCTTGCTTACAGTTGCATGTTTAGACATTCAGCACCACATCCATTCATTTGGAGTCGAGTTTCCGCTGCTTGTCAAACGTGAGTTTAATTTCCACCCTGTGTCGGATCTGCTTTCATTCTCTGCCAGCTCCTGAATGCAATATCTGGCTGCTAATAAGTAGCCACTAAATGCAGGGCCGGGTGCATACCTTTACAGCCACTTGCTGCATCATGCACTCCAAAACGATTACTCACTATTAGCTCGTAAAAGCCGAGGGTGGCAACAGATTCAGGTGATGATTTACTATAGTAATTACTTCAGTGTTTTCAAAGTGATTAATTACGGCTGCTTTCAAGTGGTAATGTGACATTTTGGTAATGATGGTTACTTGCTCTCTTGCCAAATTGTGCTTGAAACAAACCACATCTCTCCTATGACTCTGTGATGTTTCATATTTATTCAACAATAAATATGAAACATCAGGGAAACAATCACAGCTTCCAGTGAAACACAATAACTTTACTCGAAACAATAAGAAAAGATCAAGTTCAATGTCATCTGAGAAGTTTTTTTTTTTTTTTTTTTTTGGGATCAAAAATTGACCTGACACACCTGAAGATCGTAATCACCGAGGAGCCGCGTCCTATTGTTCCAAGTCATTATGCTAAGCTAAGCTACCCAGCAGAAGGCTGTATGTGTGCTCTATTAGATAAACACAGTGGTGCAGGTCTTCTTTTCTTGGCAAGACCTCAGATACATGTATTTCAAATTAGCTTTCATTGTCACGGGACACTTGTTTAATTATGTGTATCCAGTTTGATGTATAGGATAATTAACTGGCCGATCAATGCACGGCCCTCATTGCATCGTTAAACACAGAGAAACAAAGTGCAGTAGAAGAGGACATGGCACTGGAGTGTAAATGTGAAACCGAATTAGCCCTGTGCCTTCCCCCTCAGTAGACTGGGTTACTGTACATCTTCGGCCATATGGGCTCAGTCTAGCATTACTGTCACCCCTCATTTATTCTCGTGAGGGAAGATGGCCCTGCCATGCCCCTCAAATCCTCTTAGCCAACATTTAGCTGATTGATGTTTTTCCCCCTCTACCTCGATTCAAATTATCAATGCGATAAAAGCAGGAAGTTGTATATTATTGATGTGGACGGATGGACCAGAGAGAGAGAAATGTTTCAGCTGTGTCCAGAGGAATAATATCAACTGGTGTTATTGGATTTTAAAGCAGAGCCAACAGAGTGAATAGAAGAGAAGAATGATGCGGATGTGATTCACTCCTGTTACATATGGAGGAGCGGTGGATTACAGGGAAATTAGACTTGTCATTTCTTGTGAGTGTGTTCTGGCGGATTGTTCTCAAGAGGATTAATAATGTGTCTGCGTCTTCAATCACATAAAGGCTCCACAGATATGAAGTGTATGAAGCGGCTGTCTGACACTGGATTTACATTTGGAAACACAATTTTAATCCTCCAAACCCCCCCCCCGCCTTCTTAATTCATACTGGCAGCCTCCACCACACAGATCCATGGTAATAGTTTTACCCCAATGAAATATGATTAAGCAGGTTCCCTATATTAAAGTATTCCCCTTCAGGCTATAGAGGCCAAATAACCCGTTCTCAAATCAGGTCTTTTAAACATGTGGTTTAGCTTCATGTTGTTGAAGACGGTTGAGTCCAGAGCGACTCTGTCCTATGTGTTCTCCAGATGGCACCGCGCGCTGCTTCTCACAGATTGAATGTATATATCTCTGAGACCCTTCACGGGTTCAGATGATTCCCATCCCCGATCATCTCCCTCTGAACTATGCTAAATGATGATCATGGAGATTATGTATTGCTAATTCCTGCCAGGTCTTTAGAAGAATGCCCACGCTGTGCGCTTAATGCCCAGCGGAGGGATTATGCAGACCCCTACATGTGGTGTTGTGGCTGCATACCTCCAGTCAGACTAAACCCAATCTGTTACAGATTTGGACTAAAGAAGAGAGGTGCAGCGAGCACAGGGGGGTGGGTGGAGCGCTGTGCAGAGCTGGATCCATGCCTTACTGTACATTCCACTGCATCTATATCACGAAGGATCAGAGCTAAACCTCCCTTTGGACGCTATATTTTTATCTGTGCGTATTAAGATGTTAGAAAAAGAACCTTGGCTTGTGTCAAGGCTGTAAGCTCCATTTCTCCTCTTGATTCTCTGGTCTTTTTTTTTCATTCTACATGTTTTATTTTCCCTCTGTGGTCCAGGCTAACCCAAATCCTCCTACAGTTTCCCCTTGAATGTGGGTCCAATTAAACACATATGTGGACTTTTTTTTTTCATATTGAAACTCGTAAAAGGTAAACTCGGGCGATTTACATTACATTTACATAAGGAATGCTAAGTAAGTACACGTGTGAGGTGTGAGGCTCTGGATCAAAAGCAGATGGTTGTTGCTATTCATCACGGCCTCACCCAAGATGTTTCATTGAGCATGAATCTCATCCCCAGACGTGTGTGTTTGTATATGTTGTGTCATGTGTTTTATTGTTAATTAAGTTGTAGTTTACTGATGTTCTCCAAAGCAAGTATGTCAACAAAATTAAATATGCTATCGGAAACATAACATAGCAAGAAAAAAAAAAAATCATCAAAGCAGGACACCAAATCAAAACTTGACAGTTTTATAAAAGAGATCTGGGAATCGTACAATTTTCTCCAGCTCAATTTTTCTTAAGAGCATATCTAAAAAAATCTATGTTTGCCAATTTCCTCTGACAAACTAATATGTTTAATGAAAAACTGGCCCCATTACGAATCTGCCTGAAATTAAATATCCTGAGCACCACAGCAGCAGCAGCAGTGGGTGATGAGGCGGGAGCTGCTGTGGCGATGCGCTGCTGCACCCTAGTGGTGAAAGACTGCACTACTCAGATTACCCCCCCCCAAAAAAAAGAACAACAGAAAGAAACAGAAGGTGTTTTTGTATTTTAAACAGTTTGTATTTATTCATTGTTCATTTCCTTGATCCGTTTTTCTTTTGCAAACCTTCTGCCAGCAGGTGGAGTTTACATGGATTTAATGTGCTGATCAAAAGAAGCGCAGCTCGTTTACTTAAAATCAAGCAAGGTTGAGAAAAATCAAAGGAAACGACTTTTTACCCTCAGACAATTAATCAGTCCACACACACGCACGCACGCACTCATTAATTAAAAAAACAAAATAGCGACGCACAAACAGGACTGTGGAAACTACTGATTATATGCAGCAGAGGTATAATTGCTTCTAATTACAGTATTGCCTCATTGTTCCTCTGTACCTCTAATTTACCACATTTACATCTCATGAAGACAATACAACTTTGGTTTCACGACTGTGAAAGTTAAGTCACGGCTGCAATAAATTATTCAGGACCTTTTTCTACTCACAATTGAATCATATATATTTATAAATCGAACATATGTGAAGCTTTGAGCATTAAGGACATGAAGTGACAGAGTGAAAGCTTCTATAGTAAAGTTAACTGATGGTGAGGTGCTGTATCTACATTAGCTTTATAAACATATGCAATATAGCCGCTAAGTGCAAGCATCAAAGATAGAATTACAGATCAAGTGCTGGATATTCCAACACTACTCAAGCAGTACTTCTTGCAAAACCGCTCATAACAAAAATGTAAGAAACTTAATTACATTGCATATTTGTTGCTATAGAAACATTTTCTTGTAAAAAGTAAATGAAATACGAAAAACAAAATCGCTGAGATGTCTAACCTTTCGCTCTAGCTGGGTAAATACTTCACAATCACCAATTACATTCCAAATAACCATGTGACCTCAGATCAGGCATCAATTGTTGTTTAAGTTAGAGCCGCGGGGCTGGATGGTCACCCTTCTGACCGGAGTCTGATCCGCGTTGCGATTGGCCACCAGCTCCTGCAGCTGCAGGGCCCCTCCGCCAATGAAGCAGAACGCCGGACACACCGGGCCAGAGCAATCCACGTGACCTTCCCACAGGGGGCGCAGGGAATGGGCGTCGTAGAAGGTGACGCGACCCTTCTCAAAGTCAAGGCACACTCCCAGCCGGGGTGGCAGAGGGTAGGTGAGGCCCGTGGGCGAGGAGGGGCCGTTGCCGTTGGTCATGGGGTCCCGGGCATTGTTCCCGTGATTGCTGTGGTGGTGATAGTTTTGCTGAGGCAGGTAGATTTTACCCATCCCCATGGTGAGGAAGCAGAAGGGTGGAGCAGAGTCCAGGGCGTCCTCCGCTCCACTGTCATGGCCGCTGTCTGGGTCGTAGCTGTGGAGACAGAAGGCTGGGTCTCAACATTCTGCATTCAGCATTTACCGTTTCACATCACGGCCACTCACCGTGGACTGGCCATGTCTTGAGGAAGGTGAAACCACTCCTGCAGTTTAGATTCCAAACCAACTCCCACCTGTTCAAAAGAGAAAAGCATCAGTTGGTGATTCATATTTTATTTGTTTGATCGATCACCAACTAGAGTTTCCTCACCTTAACTAAATAAGAGCCCGGCTCCACTGAGCATGCCCAGTAGTGACGTCCCTGTGTGATGGCTACATCCCCAACCAGAAGGTCCGAAGTCAGGTGACAGGAAGTGAGGGCGTGGTCAGCGGCCTGCAGCAGAGAGAGGCCGGGGACGCTGCGAGCCCCACGCTGCTCTTTACTGACCACCAGCCGGTCGGCATGGAGACCCCAACGAGAATCCAGATAGAAGTTGAGCACTGTGATGGGGGGGGGGGGGGGGGGGGCAACAAAAAAAAGGGACACAGAAATGGGGAAAAAAAGGGACGTGAGGTCAAAGAGAAGACGGCGACACCTCTGAAGGGAGGAGGTTAGGAGGCAAACTGGTGGGAAACTGGTGCAGATTTACAGTCAGAAAGCAGCAAGGAGAAACTGGGAAAATAATCAACGATTGAGAGGAGAAACCATGGACTGTAAATAAAGACAGATGACGTGGCTGATCCCCAAAAGTCAAGACGCATCACGTAGATCATTCCCTGTCAAGTTAGTCCTAGCCTAGTCAGCCACATGGTGTTTTATTGCGAAAGCCTATGACATCCTCTTATAGCCCTAGATGACTGACGCGTCTTACAGTAAATGAGCTGGGGCGTTAAAATGGATGATAACGAGACTAGAAGTTTCCCAACAACACACTCAGCCATCGGGTTACTTTAGTTTTAATTATTCTTTTAGTTCTATAAGAACTGAGAGTCTATCGGGATCGATAGCTGACCGTGACCCATGATTGATTGGGTGCGTGCAATATCAGGATCTTGGGAGGAAACAGGCGCGTCGTCCATCTTTATTTACAGCCAATGGGAGAGACTGAGGAAGGAGGAAACGGAGAGCAAGCATGCACGTCCTCCCACCAGCACTGCGAGAGGAGACAAGCACACTGACCTGTACAGTGATGACTCAGGGGGTAAAATAGAGAAGGTAAAGCAAAGAAACGGCACTCTCCTTCAAGAGGGGGAACATTCGCAACGGCAGGAAGGAAACAAATGGCCTTGAAATACAGACACGAGGAATTCAACAAGTTCACCGTTTTAAGAGCCCCGGATCTCAATCCGATCCACGTTGTTAAGGCTCAGGTCTTAACAAACTGCAAACCTCATCATCAGTGCTCGCACAGATCTCGTTATAGGGAGACGGAGGGCTGAGTGGGCGGAGGATGCATGGGATGACCACAAACTAAGAGAGGAGAGGAGCCGAGAGTCATGGGAGAACAGACGGGTGTGAATACACTTCTTACGTTCCACAGGTGGCGTGTAGGTTGGCAGCGTGGATGTAGCGCAGAAGAGGAGGACAAGTACAAAGCTGTGAAATGGAAATGACGCATGAGAGAGAGAGACGAGGGAGCGACGAGTAAGGGAGTGAGGAGATGTGAGGACAGGTGGGGGAACAACTGAAAAAGAAGATGGGGATGGGTAGAAAAGAAAGAGAGTGAATTATTAAGAGTCTCACAATGCTTTTTATTGTGACTGATAAATAAATGCAGGCGTGAGGAGATGAGTGGCTCCTGGATGACAGCGACGGCAGCTGCAAGAAGCTCTCAGGCGCTTTTATGTCATCAGCTAGAAATAACCATATTTGTTTTGGAGTGTATTTAAAAACGACCTGATGCCGGTGAGGGATGAATCGTCTGACTTTGCTGAAGGAAAATCCTAGTTTGTCACAAGTTATTGGATCTTACTTTCAAAATGTAGAAATGGGATTAGATACAAACAGTGCTGAAAAAAGGTCTATTGAATAACTTACCAAACCTTTGTCTGTAGTTCCCCAAACTTCCCTTGAGGACTGAGGGGATTCAGGCGAGCTAAACCAAATGGCCTCACATGCTGCTGCTTTTGAAACCTGTCCCAGGTTTGAACATTTCAAATTCAAAGCTCGTTAATGAAAAAGAGATGACTCTATGCACCCCGAACAGTCATGATTTTTTAAATTCTAATAACTCCATTTCATAATGTAAGAATCACTCGGCTCTTTTTGATTTCCCTTTCCCTTTCCACATCAATATTTCACATCTAAAGGTGCCGCTCACATCTCGTCACTTTCAATCCAGGGCACAGATTGACCTTTTTTTTTTATTACACCCTCTGTCTGTGCTCTGGGCGACTTCCCCCTGTGGCAAAGTCAAACTGTTTCCGTCAACTTGTTAATGAGGCTGTCCAAGTTCGGCGTGCACTCTCACCCGGCGCAGGTGGCGTGTGCAGGTACACCTCCTCGCTGTACTCCCCGTAGCCCGCCTTGTTGCAGCCTCTCACGCGCAGCACGTACACGCTGTCCATCTCCAGCCTGTCGATCACGGCGCTGCTCCCGCTCACTTCGTCCAGACGCTGCCAGCCCCAGCGGGCGGCGGCCAGCCCTCCTCTGAACCCGCCCCTGGACGCTCCTCCCGGCACCACGCCCCGGCGGCGGTACTCCACGGAGAAGTGCCAGGCGGGCGCAGACTCTTGGGGCAGTCGCCAGCATAGAAAGAGCTGGTCGTAGGCCAAGGTGCGCTGGGTGTCGATCACTGGAGCCAAGGGCGCTGGGATGAATAGAGTGTCTGTTAGTAAAACTGCTCAAATAACGGTCATAGATGTTCAGCTTCAAAGCTTCAGGGTACTCCCACACGCATTGGTGCTTGCTTTGGCTGCACGTGGTTGTGTGCTTTCATGAAAACTGATCACTCCATCCACACTCCCCTCCTCACCCTGGATGAAGTTCAGCTCCGTCAGGAGTTTCAGTTCTTTGGAGACGTCCAGCTGGAAGTGTCTGAAGGATGGATCGGCAGCCAGGCTGAAGTGCTGGAGATTCTCAATGGCTTTACTCAACCTGGTGCAGAGGGAAACAGGGGGGAGCAGTGTTCACATGATGCTTTGATCACGCTGTGTGGGGGCGGAGCACTGACGAGCAGAGGAGGATTATTTGTGGAAGATACGGCGGACATCATTTTGTATTTGATCTAAAAGCAAGACACGATAATCCCCCGAAGGGAGAGAAATGGAGAACCTGTTATGAGTCTGCCGAGCGGCCTGAACGAAGCACGGCTGGTCTGACTCTTTCAGTAGCTCCTGGGTGAACGCCATGAGCCCCGCGTGCTCCATCAGCCCCCGTCTCTCCGCCACTTGGGCGGCCAGCGCCTCGCCTCGTTTCTGCCGGGCCACCTCCAGGGCCTGCGTGAGGGAGGCGTGGCGCTCAGCCAGAGCGGCGGTCAGGTCCCTGATGCTCTGGGCCAGCTGCTCTCGGGCTGACACGCTGTTTACCTGGTGATGAACGACACAGACGGGTTGAGGCATCTGAAGCTGATAAGAGCCAGATGACGCTAACTGGCGCGTTTGAGTGATGTCGATTCCTTCGAGGCTTTTTTTCCCCGTGAGAAGATTTGTGTTTGAAGTGCACAGAAACAGATGAAACGCATTATCTCGACCAAGGATGTTGCGTTTTCATTTCCTCTGCCACTGAGGCTGCGAGCTCGCCGCTGTCCGTTATTCGCTTTGATGGCTGCTTTGGTTTCAACTGAATGGATTGCCACAAAACACGGTGGAAATATGGAACATGGCAGTGTTGGCAAACAAAGAGGATAAAGAGGCTTAACTGGACATTTGTCACGGATTTCAAGGGGAATGCTTCACGGATCTTAGCGAAAATAATCAGGCATGTTTAGAGAACTAAGCAGAGTAAATCTGGGCGAGCAAAGGAAACAGGGGATCTGGATTTCTTCAAACACAGAGACGTACGGTGTTTGGTGTAAATCAACAGACAGGAACCTCGTCCACATTTAGTCAATCCTGTAATCACCTCGGTCTGTGTGATGCCGCTCTCCAGCTGGGTAATCTGAGCCAGGACCGTGTCCTGGTTGGACAGAATGTAGTTCATCTCTTTCGTAATCTTCTCCTGTCAAACGACAAGCACACAGCAGACAGCCTGTCTCACACGTACTTCGCTGAACTACGTGTTCACTGAAAGATGAATGGTACCTTCAGGGCTTGGTAAGCCTGGGCCACGGGGAGTATTTTGTGTCCGGTGTGGATGCGGCGCAGTTTGCAGAGAGGGCAGAGCAGCCGCTGACACGAGCGGCAGTAGAACTGCAGCTTCTCCTGGTCGTGCTCGGGACAGGTCAGAACCTGAGGAGGAAAGAGAGTTTTATAATTAAGAAAGTCAATAGTTACAACTTATGTGCCTTTTGAGAGCCTCCCTGTCCTACCTTTGGTCTGAAGTTGAGTGTGGGCTGGATGTGCTCGTGCTGTGCCCGTGGCGTCCCCCAGGGGTGATACAGCTTGAAGCACTCATTGCAGAAATTGGACCTGCAGTCGGCACAGCCCTTGGTGGCCTCCAGAGCTTGAGGAGGCTTACAGAACTGGCACATCACAGCCACGCTGCCCAGGCTCACGGTGTGTCTGTATCTGGAGGAGGTGTAGGGGGAAATAACACAATAAAGTGACCACGAAGCTACAAGACAGCAGGAACGCACAGTCAGCCAGTTCAGCCACGGTGTGTTGCAGTGCGTGCTCTGCAGGATTCTTGAACTCCCACCTTCTGTTGTTCAGACCAAGTCATCTTTTCAACTGGCCCCAAACTGTCAATACCACTGCGTGTGTGTGTGTGTGTGTGTGTGTGCACCCACCTCTCAACGATACGCTCCAGGGTGAGGTTGCGCAGACAGTCGGTCAGACCCTTCTCTCCAAGCTCCACATCCCGGCCGCAGGGGACACAGGGGAACATCATCGCCAGGGCTGGGCCCTCCTTGCGGCGCCGCCCGCCGTGCGTTCCGTATCCCGGAGACCGAGGCATGGATGGTGATGGCGGGTGGGGGCCTACACCCAGGAATAAGGAAAGCAACTTGTGAGACAGTCGGTGACAAAGAGAATTGTCGACGGTCACGGGAAGACATGTTCAGATCTGCGTCTGTGACCTCACCTGACCGCAGCACGCGGTCGATGGGCCGCTGCTCGGCTTTAGGCGTAGGCCTGCGAGCCTGCCGTGGCGAGCGGGTGTTGGGCGTGGAGGCTGGGGAGTTGGGCTCCGGGGGAAGCTCTGGAAGCGGGTAGCCACTTGCCACCAAGACCTCGGAGGCGCACATGAGGCAGACGCTGTGCTGGCATGGCAGGACCACGGGCTGTTTGACAATGTCCTTACACACGGGACAGTGGAGCTCTTGCTCCAGGCTCCTCATGTTCGACTGTGGGAGGAGCAGAGGAAACAAGTTAGGCTAAACCACGTTTCACCTCTTACGCAAATGTCAGCTGTGCACACACTCATAGATCTCAGTCCCTTAGTTACGCCTGTTTTTATCTAGAAAAATGATGATCTTGGTGACTGAGTGAATTAAAATCTTGGCTCTGTCCCCGATCCAGAGCTGCATCAGAACCTAAAGCGTTCCTTCTACTAAGTTCTAAGAAGCTAGACCGCAGTGATGTTGATTATATGATAGGAAATGCAAGAGATGAATTGAGAGAGAGGGATGGGATGAAGGGAAAACGTGTCATAAGTCACAGCAGGGATCAGTCTCCTTAAATATAGATAAAGACAGAGCGTTAATTATTCAACCGCTGCTCACGGTCCATCCCTTCGATGACCAGCCTGCAACGTGAGTGGGGCCTTTCTGATCTCTCTTTCTTTCATATGGTTCATGCTCAGAACCTCACACAGCTCCTGCTTGCGCTTAGATTTCCTCTGAAACACACAAAATGTCTGAGCGCAAGCAGAGCACATCTAAGCAGAAGCAGCAACATGCAGATATACCCGGCTTCATTCATGCTCGGCCGAACGTGAAGATGGTTCACGGGACAGGACATTGGTCAGTCAGCCCGGTTTGAGGGTGATGAGTTTGTGTCTCAGTGCTGAACCAGCGTCTTCTCATTGGCTACAGGGATCAGAGCTCACGGGACGAGCCTCTCCAGAGCGGTTGGCGTGTCACCGACCCGCTCAAGGGCACGGATGTGACAGGAAAGGACACAGGGGCCGTTGCAGACACTTAGGAGTTCACAACTACAACTTCTGTTCGTCACAGAGAAACAGAAAGGCTTTGAATGTCTTAAGAGTGTGCATTCTTTGGATTTCCCAGTGCAGCGTGAGGAGGAGGTTTGATCTCTTAATGGTTTATTTTCATTCATGGACGTCCTTGACACACAACCTCAACCTGAAATCAAAACTGTTGCAGTACCACTGACACAATGAGTTCACTTCACACACCGGGATGAGACAAAGTGACGGTGCTGCAGGGTGGGGGGTGTTCGGGGGGTTTTGTCACTGCTGTGATGGGATGAGATGTGATGCAGCATCAGCAACCCAGACCAGCCACCACTGTTTCTGCAGAATCAGGGCCACATGCAGGAGCTCATGTAAATTCCCTATGTGTCAGTTTTAGAGAGACGAATGCAGCCGAAAGGATGAGACTGACACACAGAAGGTAATTGAGCCGAGAAGCCATGTCCTCCTAGTTTACATTATAACACATTATATAAACAACAGTTTCCCAGTGGGGCTCCCTCTGTGTCATTCTCCAATGTCAACTCCGGCCTGTCTTTTTCCTCCTCCTGTCGCTAATCCCGGCGACAATTGCCCCTCCAGCGCACAGAGAGCCCCTCAGCGCCCTGCAGGCCAGCGCCATGCGTGTGAAAACGCACGGATGCGCACTGCTAAATGCGGAAGGCCGGCGTGAAAACGCGCCGCAGCGGACAGCGCATCCTTACCTTCACCTGGAATCTGGGCGCCATGGCAGCAGAGCAGACTACGTGCACGTTTCCCCAGCATCCAGAGAGCGCAGCCTCGCGGATAAAAAAAAAACGGAGGGAGGGGTTTGAGGCACCAACATCGAGAGCCACCCCTCCTCCTCCCTCCCTCCCTCCCTCCCTGAAAGAGCAGCAGCGTGAGACGAAGCCGCTATGGTGCATGTGCGCGAGTGGAAACCTGTAGTGGAGCCACCACTGACCATATCTGTCGGTAGTTCGTATCACTTCTTCCCCAAATTACCACCGATCCTTGACGTACGAATCCCCAGACGCAAGCACACACACTCCTCACTTCCTCCCTGCATCAGCACCAGCAGCCCCAAACTCCCGCATCCCGTCTCCATGGAAACGAGCATCCAGTGAAAAGAGGACATAATGCAATTCCGTGATTTCAGGTCTGCTTCTTTACTACATTTTATATTACACCTCAAAACAGCCTCGTGCGACTCATCAGAGACGGCAGGTGATTCGCTGTAGCCCAGTGAGAGAGGCGCTCATCCAGGTCCACCTCCATTACACCACCACAAACATTCATTTCTATATCGGATAGCCAGGGGCAATATCGATATTTATATATAGGTTTATTCCGTTTTTGTACTCGAAGGTTTTTTTTATTCTGGATGCAGATGTTTTTGAATGTCCAAATATAGGCCATTTTTTTCCGGAACGTGAAACACGGAGACGTGGCGTCCACACACCGCTGATGCTGTTCTAAAAATACAGCGAGCCATTATGATGATAAAGGTGTATTTCGGATGTGCAGGCTGTGCACAGCGACAGCAGAGAGAACACTTGTACTCACACTGATGCGCACCAAAGCTTCCATCGTCGACGTGGCTGTTTTTAGATCCATCTCTGCCATTTTAGGAAAGCAGCTCCCCCGTTTTCATCATCTGGATCCGAACCGAGACGTATCTAGGCCACAGGCCATGAGGAACATATCAAAAATGTCGGTTTATCCATCTTTACCCATTTTGACGCACGGAGGTTAAAAAAAAGGCTGATAACCGTCAGCTCCTGGGGCTAAAAACCGAGGGTGGAAGGCGCAGGTGGATGAATGTGATGCGAATGTGAGTGTGTGTCCACGCTGAATATTAACAGCTGCCTGTAGCTGTGCTCCTCACCCAGACATCCCGCCCCCCACCCTTACCATCCCGCACCGGATGCATTCAAACGATGTGGCACACACTCACACACACACACACACGCACGCACGCACGCACGCGCGTACAGCAGGGTGAGAGATTGATGTCATCGGATGGGAAGACTTAAGAGAGGAAACATGGATCTCCGTGCACGATGTAAGGCAGCCCGACACCAGCAGACCGCTCCAGTGAAGGATCCTTAGAAGGTGCGGCTGCTACACAAACATGTTCCAGGTGATGTAAACCTGACTCATAGAGCTGCTGCAGATGCAAAGGCTGATATCAAAAGATGAACCTGCTGAACTGTGCGATCTCTGCGTGTGTTTCAGGTGTGGTGCGCAGAGGCCTGGGTCTGCCAAGGAACATGTTCTGGGTTAAGAAGAAGCACAAGACTCCTGACATCTAGACCAGGACCTGGATGGGCCAGAACTCTTCTGCTAGGTGGGTCTGAATTTTAGTACGAAGCGGCTTCAAATGAAAATACTCCAATTGTGTAGAAGTACCAATAGTTAAGTAGAGTACTTGAGCAACTACTGAATTTCGGGTTTACCATGCATGCACACCATGATGTGTAGTACCAGTCAATTCCACGTGAGGGCGCATGTGGAGCTCTCTCATTCGGTAGGTAAATGTTTTCACCACCAGATGGCGCTCAACTCTGCAGTAAAACAGAAAAAACAAAGAACACATAATCATGAAAGAAGTAGAAATATAATTAAATTGATGGACCATCCTCCATCAATTCAGATGCAATAATACATATAAATCATGTTTATCATTTTATAATATAAAGCATCTCATGGCAGCAGCAGTAATGTCTTTAGTTCTGTTCCAGTGTTGATCCAATCACTTGGTCACATCGTTAATCACTCGCTCACTGAGGCACAATGGCTGCTGTTCAGTGAAGTCGTCCTGTAAAGTGTGTTTAAATGCTGTTCATTGATTTTACCACATTATCTCCCACTCACCCCCCACATTCTTTTTTTCATGATAAATCCACCTCTTGATTATTCATCAGGCAAGTTTCCTCAACTGTGTCATTAGTGAATCACACATTCCTATAGAAGTTGTGTGCCACAACTTTTAGAAGCAGTTTACCAGATATGTAATTTATGTAGAGCTGCTTTTGGTTTTCGATGTTTACAAATTGCTTAATTAGAAATGAACATGCAGAAAAGGTCAATAAATCTGGATAAAGTTGAAGTTAATACTTTGCACTTTGTGTGGTTACTGCCCAACACCGTTATAGTCAGGCTGAGCTGCTCATATCTGACTCACACTCAGACACACACACACACACACACACACACACCCGCACAGTAGTCTGGGCGTCGCCTTGCTATAAATGCATTGCCTCACTTTTTCCAAACTTCTTTACATTCCCTCTTCTGCTGCTCTGACTGACCACGTCGCTGCTCTGCACGGTAAGATCTGCCTCTGCTCCTCTGATCCTCACAGACACTGTTATGCCCGCAGGGACAGTTAGTCTGTGTTGAACTAGTCAGTCGTATCCAGCAGGGATTCGAAAGTGAAACGTGTCCTTTCTGTGGAACCCAGGCTTAGATTTCAACTTTACTTTGACTTTAAAGACTTCAGGAGTACTGCTGTCTAAGAATATTGTAAGATATTTATAAGAATTATACATGAAGATAATCTATTAACTTTATTTAGCCGTTATAACAAATGTATAAGATTCAAACAGCGGATACAAATCTTTTCTTCTCCAGTTTTACGTTACTGGGCTGTCATGAACAGACTTCTTGTAGTTTAGTTATGCATCTCCCCCGAGGGTGTGGTGGGATTCCTCTCAATGCTTTTTAACCTTTGAAACTCAACAGAAACGAGACACGGGGACGTGTGGTTGTCTTTGTTTAAATCCTGTCAGCACCGCTGTGGTAACAACTTAATAACAGGTCTTATCTCGGCCCCTGATGCGTGTTACTCATGCAGTGGGTGAAGAAGCAGAGAGCAAAGTATTGTGCTTCTTCTTCATGAAGGGAAAAAAAAAACACAGTCAAGCAAATCCAGTTATAGATCCAGTCGTCAGAGGAAACTCTCCTGTTGTTTGAGGAAGTTTTCATTGTGCCATCTCTGAGGTCATTTGAGGGTAGCTGTGCCATCCTCACTTTCACTTGATTTTGTTTTTTCAGTCCAAAGACAGAAACCATGCCTTCTGAACTGGAAATAGCCATGGAGTCACTGATCAAGGTGTTCCACCGTTACGCCTCAAAAGACAACAAGACCACCACCCTGAACCGACGAGAGCTCAGACTGCTGATGGAAAACGAGCTGTCCAACTTCCTTCAGGTGAGAGAGACGGCCACCGGGCCCGTCTGTTCAGGGATCTGACGCTTTCCTTCACTTGTCACGTCACCTGTCTTTTGTCGCTGCCCCCCCCTCCAGAGTCAGAAGGACCCCGCTGCTGTCGACAAGATCATGAAGGACCTGGACACCAATGGCGACGGCCAGGTGGACTTTGAGGAGTTTGTTTCTCTGGTTGTTGGACTTTCCATTGCCTGTGAGCAGTGTTACCAGACACACATGTGCAAGCAGACCAAGAAGTGAAGGATGGCAGCGGGAGGCCGGCGAGGAAGAAGCCACAAAAAGCATTTCAATTTTTCATGTAAAGATAGTTTTGTCCATTAAAGGCAATGAAGAATTTTAAACCTTGTGTGTGTCTGCTGTGTTTGTCTTTCTTTGAATAAGAGACCAAGTGTCTCTTGTCAGCTGAAAGGACGATTCAAGATGTTGAGACATCAGACACTTGCACAGTTTACACTGGGTGTACAAAAGGGTAGACAGACCTCTAACTCTCGGCTTGATAAGGCCCCCTGCTTATCACGGCTCTGAGGAATCTGCAGAATGTTCTAGACGCACCTCTGTGAAGGTGATGTCACAACATAAACAGACAGATCAGGAGTCTGGGTGCAAGCGGAGTGAAAGTTTGCTGCGCTCCCCTTTGTCCCCTTTGAGCAGGACGAATACAAGCGGAGCGCCTGAGTCACAGGGCATCGGGATCACCACTCTGGGTTTTTCCACTAAATTCTTTTCATTGTGCTTCACGTCTGCTGAAAGTTGGATAACACCGCTCACCCACTCCTCCTAAACTCTTCCTGAGCTGGACCCTGACTCTGTGCTCCGAAACAAAGTCTTGCAGGCAGCACTGCTCCTCAGAATCACGCGGACCCAGCTCCACCAATCCAGTGCTTCCATGCTGGACTCTGGTGGAGTGGGCAGGCTTTCTCTGTTCTCTATGCCTTCGAGGTAAAACTCAGGGCACAGAGTCTCATGAGCGTTACACACACACACACACACACACACACACACACATCCTTGGGCAGAGTCAGAGAGTTCGTGGCCGACCACTGTTCATGACTACAGGGAAAACAGTCACGTTGCTAGGCTACAACATACTGTACTTGTTTCCTCTAACTCTTGAGGACCTTTGTTAGTCTAGACACTATACTTGTGAGGACCAACAGCCCTCGGGGGTAACCAGTAAACTTAATTTCTGAGATGCTGATTGAGAGCAGTGGTGTGGTTGTGTTGAGGTTAGTTAGGTTAGTTATTGGGCATGGTTAAGTCTTGGGATAAGGTTTTTTTTAAAGTAAGTCCTGTGTGTGTGTGTGTGTGTGCTTGCAGTTTGTATTCAGCCCCATTTCTACACGAGCACCACACCCGTATGACCCACAGCTGACCACCGAGCCTAGAATTTGGACTTTTGCTGACTGTTTTCTCAATCTCCCATCAGTTCACACAGCCCGTTGTGCATCATGTACCTTTAAACGACACCAGCGTTATTTGACTGGATGAGTTCATTCCTTGCTGCGTGGCGTAAGAGGCCAGGCACGGAGTTGTGACGACAGTGAACGAGCCGAAACTTGCCTCCTTAGTGATGACATCTTCGCTGCCTTTGTCGCCGCGCGATTAACGCTGCATCCACGCGGTTTTACTGTTTGAGCCGTTACCACCAGAGACCTGGGCTGATTGAAATTCCAACATGAGCAAACACTCACCAACCCATGCCACACCTTTGTTGCACCGATGCAGGGAGACACAACAGCCCCCCTCAGTGGACGTTACGCAGCAAACACATCAGCCCTGAATGTGCTGCGTCACCTCCGTTTATTTGCTCCTCTTTGGCCGTTGCTTAGATGCGAGATACAACACTGCTTGATACAGGAAACACGAAACCTCCACGATTACTATTAATATTAGGATACAATAACTGTAACCAGTATGGCTCCAGCTCAACCCTCGACCCTAAAAAAAATTGATTAGCTAGTCTAACGATTGTTTCCCTGGTCAAAATCTTTCTTTTCAGAGGAATTATTTTCTGGGAGGGCACGCTTGGAAAATATGCAGTGTGTCTACTTCACCACTAGATAGTGTAATTGCGGCCGTAATTTTCTGGGCCTGGGATATTTGATCTCCATTTAAATCTGCTGCAGCTGTATACTGTAAACATCTCTGCTGTGAGTCACAGCAGGAAATAACAGTTTATGGTTTCCACGGAGACTCCTTCTCTGGGTGACTGATGGAGGAGGAAGAAGACAGAAGGAAAAAAAGTTTGACTATGTTATTTCAACACAGTGAAAAAAGAAGTGCAAAGGAAAAAAAATCTCAGATTGTGCTTGGACTACAAAAAAAAACATGAATGGTGCTCAACTATGATCTGTACTTATATTTAAAGTTGCTAATTACAGACTCATACAGAAGTAACTGTGCCCTGATCAAAGAGGACACACACACACACACAGGACTTGCCAGTGCTGATTTTTGTGTCTCTCTTTTTCCAGGTCTCTGCAGCATGATTCACTCGTGTCACGGACGTGACTGTGAGTCACAGCTTCGACCACAAAACGGGGATGACGGCCGCAACAATCCAGCTCCACTGAGTCACCAAGCCTAGCGGTTTTTATTTCAGAATCCCATCTATCACAAGCAATCCAATAAAAGAAGAGCAAAAGTGCAAATGAAAGATGCAAAACACCAGGAATTAGTTGGTACAACATATAGTTGAAATGAAAAAACAATGCATTTAATTTAAAACAAGCACAGTGCAAGTGCAAGGAAAACTGTCGAACAAGAGGACAGGTCTGCCCAGCAGTAAAGCTATACAAAAAAACTATATGAAGTTTTAAAAAACGAATAAGTTCCATTAAAATACAAAAACATCAAACTCCACAAATGCATTTCACTAAATAATAAAAACTGTCTTCAGACTATTTTTTCTGAGGTTTTATTGCAGGATTTACAAGAACTGGACAATATTTCCTTTGAAAAAGTCAGCCTTGGTGTTACATCACACTGCTGCTCTTTATTCCACAGTCAGCTGTGCTAACCGCACTAATTTTAGATTCACATCTTGAGATCAAAACATGGAGATAATGTGTAACCTTATCATTTTCTTTAAGCATTTTCTGAATCCACACACGCACTGCAGCTGTGTCACTGGCGTAAATTCAATTCAATTAATTATAACAGATTCCATAATAATTTGACATTAATGATTATCTGTTGATGATATCCAAGCAACACATTTTTTCCTCACAGAAAAGAAGTGTCACAGGACACCGGAGACGGAGGTGTGGTGACGAAAGAAAGGGACATTATGGGGCATCATGGAGGGAGGGACGATGGGTGTGGTAATGTATAAAGCATCCTCTGAATCCTTTTCCCCACCCATCACTCCAGTGCCTGCAAGACTGATTTTCACTCTCCAATCTCTACAAACTTCAACCTCGGTGAGTAGAAATCTAAACAATGTTGTTTTATTGGTTGGTTGGTTTGTTATGTGTGTGAGATGTTAAAAAAACCCACTAACTACCGGCGTTGTGAATACTTCAGAGCTCTGGCTCCTCGTCATTGCTTTGTAGTGTTGCAACAGACACGGCTCATTTTCCCTTCACTGTCAGTAACGTGTCTTCAGATGTCTTTTAACTGTTGCACTGCACGTTCAGAAACTTGTTGCGAGACCTTTTGGAGTTCAAATCAAATCAAACTGCACTGCTGTTCAAATCTGAATAGCAGTGCAGTTTGTTTTCTGTGCTCTCTTCCTCCACGACTCCCATCTGTTTACAAACCCTCCGATGCCTCAGAGTCCTCCCCTGGAGACAAGGCAGCACTGTGTGAGTCAGACCTGCAACCAGAACCGATTCTCTTGGGTTTGTGGAGTCAGTGGAAAAAAATAAAACCCTTTTCAGACATTAAGAAAACAGATCACCACAGGGACTTTCATCAAGTCTTGACCTGCTTCTTCACCTAGTTCAGCGTAGATACCTGGAGACAATCCGGTGTCGCCATAACAGTGTCCTGGGTCACTCGCCAGAGATGCTGTGTTAGAGACCGGCGACATGGGCAAATATATGTGGTTGGGCCCCTGGTGGAAAGTCAGGGTTTATTTTTATCCACCTCATGGAAAAGTCAGAGGGAAAACACTGACAGAAACAAAAGCAATGATAGCAACAAAGGAAATTAGCATGCATTCCACATCATTTATATCTACAGATGTACAGCCACTAATGCTGGAGCAGGAGGGCAGGGTGCACTCAGTCAAAACAGCTCAAACTTTTATCTTAACTGAATGTCACTGCATTCCTCCCAGTTCTCGGCCTCTGCCAGCACCCTCCAGCTAAGGAAATAAACTGTGCTCTCTGTTAGCAAATCAAATTTCAAATGCCTCATGATCCATTTTAATTTACAACGCTTGGCCTCTAGATGGAGCCACAGCAGCTTTGAACGAGAGCCGGATTCTCCTGTTTGGTCCATTCTGAAGGAATTATAATAATCTGACCCCACAGTGCAGTCGACACCTAGGCATAATGTGTTCCTGTCCTTTGAAGCAGGTGTCATCATGTCTGACGTCCAGCAGGCCATGGCCCACCTCATCAAAGCCTTTCATAAGTACTCTCAAAAAGAGGGGGACGAGCTCCACCTGAGTAAGGGCGAGCTGAAAGACCTGCTTGAGAATGAGCTCAAAGAAATGCTGGGGGTGAGTGATGTCTGTGCCCATTGATAATCCAGCCCTCTTTGACGACCAGTAGGGGGCGATACTGAGAACCTTAATACAACTAATATCCTCTCGAAGCATGTCTCCTGATATTTCTTTAACCTGCAGAAAGCTGATGACAAGGCCGCGATAGATCGCATCTTCAACGACCTGGACCACAACAAGGACAACAAAGTGGACTTCGGGGAGTACACGGCCATGGTGTGCAGCCTCACACAGATGTGCCACGAGTTCTTCACGAGCAAGAAGAAGTAGGGACCCGAGCGCCACCTGGGGGCCAACACAGAGAGGTGCCTTTCTGTGAAAACAGTTTCTCTAGCTAGCTGTTCTGAAAAAAGAATAAAAATTGACTACTGCTTGAAGGTACTAACGGAAGAAATATATGTTGCATTGTAAACTGAAATAAATGTTCCTTTTTCTTCTTTGAGAGAGTGGTGAGCTTTGTTACTGCATGTGCTTATATGGGCCTGACCCAATGGACATACAATTGGATTTATGTCATTATAGAAAGTGCAAAGACAAATGCACAGATAATAAATCAGTATATACTTAACCTTTTCGATATTGTTATCGAGGAAAATAATATAATCAAAATGCTTACATGTCGTAAAAATAAAGCCTTATAAATATATAT
Organism: Pseudorhombus dupliciocellatus; assembly: GCA_016785235.1. Taxonomy (NCBI): domain Eukaryota; kingdom Metazoa; phylum Chordata; class Actinopteri; order Pleuronectiformes; family Paralichthyidae; genus Pseudorhombus; species Pseudorhombus dupliciocellatus. Next base: position 777,612 of record JAFBJW010000181.1, read on the forward strand.
TAAATTACATTTCATTTATTTTGATGTGGGGAACATTGTGTCCTGCAGCAGTGATCAGCTTTAGCACCAAGATTATTTTAACACCTACAGGTTTTCATTTCAAACAAATACAGAAGAGGTGATTTCGCAGATTACACCGACTTTAATCAAAATTATCCCCACCCCCCCGCTCCCAGTTGCATTCACAATAACATGACACAAGGCACAATAATATCAGTGGTTGGCATCAGCTTTAAATGTTGTCACAGGGCAGGAACTCAGTGAGTGTGGCAGGAATGCGTTGTGACACTCTGGCAGAGAAGAACAAATCAAAATAAACTACAAGTGGCTTTGTTATCAAAATCTGGAATGTGCCGCAGTGTTTTTGTGCAAGTTTAAATGCAAAACATATACAAATAGGAAAATAAAATAAAATATAAAAAACACTAGTGGAGAGATTGTGCAATATGTACAGTTTGGCCGTCATTTGTCAAAGTGTCCCAGTGATGAATCATTATTCCCAATTATCATTGAGTGTTCGAGAGAAACAGCATTTTCTGGTTTTGAAATATTGCTTTCAGCTTGGTTTACACACGCACACACACACGCAATTTTGCCTTTGCATTGATTTCTATATATCATTTCAAATGTGTTAATAAAATGTTATTGGCAGTATTATATATATTATTATTATGTGTACATTAATGTATCATAATGAATTTAATTTATGTATGTATATCACTCTCTTACCTTCCCCTCCGGGTTCTGCTGTCTCTGTACAACATGTTGACAAGTTGCCTGCAGGTTGGAGAACTAAAGTCATTTCTCAACACAATCCGTCACATGAGCAGGTGTGATGACAGACCTGGAGATAAATGATCGGCAGTGAGATGACAGATCCGAGGGTTTTTAAAAGGAGAGGACCTGAGCCCCGGTGACGCCTCCGGGAGGTCACGTTGAGAGGCCGTGTCTCGTGACGCTTCCTGGGGGCGGGTCATCAACAACAGAGCGGGTCTGTGGAGCTGACGTGACCGAGGGACAGAGCCCGAGTGTTGTTTTGAATTCACCAGCAGACACCGACAGGAGGGGGGGTACGGTGTGCGGAGAAGATGGCGGATGTAGGAGGCGATGAAACTCGGTCGGCTCAGCCTTCGGTATCCCGCAACGGTCCAGCCGCCGGCTCCTCGGCGGCGGCGGCGGCGGGCACCGCGGGCCAGACCGCCACCACGGTAACGTCGGGTCCGCGTTCGGTGAGGATCGTCAAGTCGGAGTCCGGGTACGGGTTCAATGTTCGCGGTCAGGTGAGCGAAGGAGGGCAGCTCCGGAGCATCAACGGGGAACTGTACGCTCCTCTCCAGCACGTCAGCGCCGTTCTGCCCGGAGGCGCGGCGGACCGAGCCGGGATAGCTAAAGGGGACCGGATTCTCGAAGTGTAAGTCAGCCTCCGTCCGCCTGGGAGTTAGCCAGCGAGGCTAGCCGGAGCCCGTTACAGGCATGTGTTAGCCGACCTCAGGGCTGCAAGGCGACGCTGCTCGTGTGTTACGGCGACAAAAGTGGTCGTTAGCGCGGCGCAACTAGTTATTTATCCAGTTTCGTGCGTGTGACAGCCGGTCTGGGGTGTAGCTTCACCATGCTAACGCTAGTGACTTAACCAGGAGGCTAACCAGCTTATATAAGTTACAGCACAGCCTGTGCATGTTGATTAGCTACAGCTAGCTGAGGAGCCAGGTAGCTAACGTCCTGTTGAGCTAATGGAGAGAGGCTAAATGACAGCCTTGTTGACATTGTCTTCTCTGAAGCCCAAAGACCAATTCATCATCATAGTGTTTGGGGGGGGGCATGTCTGGAGGAGACATCTCTGGACAGTCTGGCCTGACCCACTGTGTTGTTTACATGGGACGGTTTTTAAAATTCTCTTGTATTGTTTACATGCCTTATCGGTGTCCTTGAGTGGTTTGACACAGATGGTTGGATCCTGGAGACATCTTGAGGCTGCAGGAAATGTCAGAGCTGCTGTCAGACGTTTTATATAGAAATAACTTGTTCTGCTCTTCCTCTTGCTATTAATAGATGCAGAATAGGAGCTATCGCTTCTCGCTGCTGTTAAACATCACATCACCCTGATCCTCTTCCTCTGTTCTCTGGTTCCTTGTTTGGTTAAGAACTGATTTTAAGATTTGTTGATTAGGGCTTAAGAAGGAACTACCTGAAGAGATAAGGCCTGCAGAGTCAGTGACCTCTTAAAATCCATTTTATAAACTTGTTTATGTGAGGTTTTATTGTTGCTGTGCATTATGAAAGTTTATTATTGTTATATAAAAAGACATAGTACATCCTAATAGAGGACACCATGTACACCATGGCTGTTATCCATGGCCTGACCAGTCAGGGCTAAATACTGCAATTAAGTTAATATGTGCAATTCCTGTTTACATGTTACATTTGTCTTTCTGGCCCTGTCACAGTGTGCGCAGTGAGGACATGGTGCGTGATTACAATGAAATCTCTTAAACCAGCAGTAATGGAGAACAGAAACTTAAAAAAAGGAACAATGACCTTTCTCTAAGTGGCTGAGGCAACCTATGCTTTCTACAATTTTTACTGCTGAATTGCTCCATGGGTCATGTGAGAGGACTGTTTTTTATCATGTGACATATTAACCAGCTGGGGTATTTCGCAAAAACACAAAAGCATCATCCACTGAACTATGTCTTATGTCAATTTTTACGTCAAAGATTAATGTCTCAGTGAAAGGATTGACTGCATCTATGTTAAGCAGCTAAATTGTAGTATTTCCCGACTTATTCCTTTGACGACTGCCTGAGTACAGACTGTAGAAATAAAAACGTCCTCTAACCTGTTTGTAGAGAGGAGACAGTAATGCTACCATGTCCTGCAAAGCTTTACATCAGGGAAAAGCTAATGATTTATCCAATTATCAGTAAATCTGATGACAGTTTAAACTTTGATCCAAATGAGATGACTTGAAACTTGATGACCTTTTAAAATACAGCTAATCTCTAAGTGAACAATAAAGAGAGGTGTGTTTTTTTCATGTAGATTTATTTTCTTGAGAGCACAATGAAAGAGAAACAGATCAGAATATTTGGCAAATTCAGAACAAATCTGAATTTGCAGAATATGACAGATTGGGTATCTGCAAGTATGGGAATCTATTTAAAAAGGCACTGGAATCAGATTGGTAGTCTGTATTGGTATATGTACACCTAGTTGCGGATCAGCTACTGAGACACCTCTGTTTCTGTTTTGTCTAACACAGGTAAGATTCGATAAGTTGCGTGACCAAAACACCTCTATCTTCATCTTCTTGGTCTCCCACGTTAACTTCAGTCCCCTTAATCGCCTTTCTCCCAACACAACCGCCTCGTCTCATCTCCTGATGTTTTTTTTGTTTTTCACAACAGACTTGTCCTGCACTACACAGGGATGGAGACATTGCATGTAACGGACAGAGCTCTGCTTGTGCTCTTGCTCACTCCCTCCTTTCATGTTTCTGTCCCACTGTTTCTCATTTGAAGATTAACAGAGACACCTGATGCCGGTGCCATCTGGCCTCTGTAAAGCCAAGAAGGGAGTTGTCTCACAGCACCAGAGGAGAGGCAGCCATTAGAGCTGACCTGGTTACTCAGCGCTCCAAACATAGAGTTTGTCAATGACAAAATATGAACTAAAGACCTGTACAGGACAGTTATAAGCACCATTAATAATAGTACAATGCTGTGCTGAAGATAAGGGAGTCAAGTGCCATAATAATAATTCGCACAGGTGCCAAAGTCCGTTTCATTTATTTAGCGAAGTTCTTATCGACTGTGGCGTGACCGATCCATTTTGAATGCTGTTTCTTTACCAGAGCCGTTATAAAATTTTAGGGTCTGCTATCACTTTCATTCCTTCAGTGACGGCAGGCCAACGACTCAGTTTTTAGTGCCACAGGTTGGCCTCAGGTTACTTACATCAAACTGATTACTTTCTGGATTTTAATGTGGTGACTCAAGGGCAGTGCTATCAGGACAGTATTTGATATGGGCCTTTAGAATTATTTTAACAAGCTGTATTAGAACACGCATTACAAACATTTTTTTATTTGATTGGAGAATGTCCAGTCAGGTACTGTGGTCAGTGCTGAATCCTTGGTCTGTTGTTTAGGTATTTAGAGAATCTGCCATGTGAACAATGGTGGTAAATGTCATTATCTCACTTTCTTATCTCGCATTCTCTTGCTCTCGCTTTTCTTCCAGTAATGGGGTGAGCGTGGAAGGTGCCACGCACAAGCAGGTCGTGGACCTGATCCGCGCAGGGGAGAAGGAGCTGGTTCTGGCTGTGCTCTCCGTTCCACCTCAGGAGGCCGATGGCTTGGAAGGAGGAGAGGAAATCCAACCCAACTATGACTACAGCGACAAGCAGGCCGTGCCCATTTCTGTTCCCACGTACAAACATGTAGAGCAGCACTCCGAGAGGTTTGTGGTGAGTGTGCATTTGACATGCTCGCCCACACATTTTTCATTCTTGAAATAGCCTTGTGGCTGCTCTTGAAACCTGTCCCATATAGGTTGAAAAATCACAATCACACAGTGAATAAAACATGTGTTTCCTGTGGGAGTCTCACTCTAATGCCTTTCTGTTCTTGCTTCAATGGCTGTAGGTGTACAATGTGTACATGTCAGGTAGGCAGCTGTGCTCAAAGCGCTACCGGGAGTTTGCCATCCTTCACCAGAACCTGAAGAGAGAGTATTCCAACTTCAACTTCCCAAAGCTTCCAGGGAAATGGCCTTTCTCCCTTTCTGAGCAGCAGCTGGATGCTCGGCGTCGGGGCCTGGAGGAATATCTTGAGCGAGGTAGGCTGTGTAAATGTCACCAGTGCAAAGAAAGGCTTGTGTTCTTCAGTTAGAGCAAAGACAAAAGGCTTTTCTCTCACCGATCCATACATCAGTGAAGAGGAATTACAGCTCCATTGTTTAAGGTTGATTTTTAAGTATGAGACTGTAATTAGACCCTCCTCCAAAATCCATAATATCAATAATAACAAAAGAGGGAATGACAAATGTGTAGGAACCATCTTGTCAGGAAAGACAATAGTTTTTCCCTTTTAATGGAGAAAATTGTGAACCTGAATACAGGAAGCAAAGTGACATTTAGTTGTCCTTTCGTTTATTTAATTTGTCCTCCCCACCCCCATTCTCTTTCTCTTCATCCCTGTCTGTGTGTCTCCAGTTTGCTCTGTGCGGGTGATCGGGGAGAGTGACATCATGCAGGAGTTTCTCTCTGAATCAGACGAGGTATGCATCTCTGATGTGTTTTTCGAAACCTACAGTACCCACCTTTAGTTAATCCACACGTGAGTTGGCGCTGCTTGACTGTTCTCATGTTTTGCTCCTCTATGCAGAACTACAATGGCGTGACAGACGTAGAACTGCGGATAGCCCTGCCGGACAAGACCACCATCTCTGTCAGAGTCCGCAAGAACAGCACCACAGACCAGGTGTACCAGGTGAGATCAGGCAGATTGAATGTGTGTGTTGGACCTGGTGTTCAGAGAGTTGTTGGAGTGTAAAATAATTTTAAACACTGTTAAACATTTTTTTACTTATATAACTGACTGTGCTTCTCTTCCTTCAGGCGCTAGTGATGAAGGTTGGCATGGACAGTATTATGGCGAGCTACTTTGCCCTTTTTGAGGTCATCAACCATTCCTTTGGTAAGAACCTTGTGTGTACTTGGAGTTTCACAGCATGTTAAATTTAAATTCTACTCCAACATCATTACCATGACCACTAAATAAAGATGAGATGATGCAGGTCTATATAAAGACCTGCATCATCTCTGGTTTGATTCAATGGGCCTCAGGTTATGTCTGCAGTTTTAGACAGCCAGGGTTATTTAACACAGGTTATTGTGAATTATTTTTTTAATGACTAAACTGACCACCCCTACTCTGTCCACTTCAGTCTCCCTCACCTGCTTTGTATCTGTTGTCACAGTACGGAAGCTGGCGCCCAATGAGTTTCCCCACAAGCTTTATGTGCAGAACTACACCTCGGCCGTGCCGGGGACATGCTTGGCGCTGCGCAAGTGGTTGTTCAGCTTCCAGGAGGAGGAGTTACTAAGAGACAATCCACTGGCACTGCACTACTGCTTTCACCAGGTAATACCAATATTTTGGTCTTATTTGCCATGAACTGGTGGCTGTTTGATCTTCTGTCTCCCCAAAGAGTTTGTAAACTTTGCCCTGGATTGTTGGACATTTCAGCACTTTTGTTAATGGATTATTTCTGCCATTATTTTCAAAATTAATTTTCTCGACTATCTATGCTGTGAAGGGCTGCCTACTGTGATCAGGATGCCAAAGCAACATGCTCTACAGACATACTCTGCAAGCCAGTTGCCAGTTTTTGAAGCATAAGTGGGAAGTGGAAAAAATAATCCTCTAATGCAAATGCCCCAGCTACGGCTATTTACTAAAAATAGCCGTAGCTGGGGCAGCAGGCTTCAGGCTGGCCACTGACCAAGAAAGGTCACTACCTGAAGCCTGTTAGGCATGAGAGGTTCAGATGTGACGTGGTAAAAACATTTCTGTGAAAGGAACATTGTTACTGTTACTGGATTGTTTTAACCTGCAGTGAATACCTTTGACAGTGGCCTTGAACCAGAATGTCTTCTTATAATGGTGTTGTATCTTTTCATGCCACCTTAACCCTGCCATCCACCCCACCCCCTGTCTGTGCAGGCATTGGATGATGTGAAGAAGGGATTCATAAAAACAGAGGACAAATCCTACCAGCTGCAGAAACTGGCAGAGCAGCGCAAGATGGCCACGGTCAGTCCAACAAACCGGTCTTTGTTTTGGGGGGGGGTTTGGGATGACTGCACTTTCAGAGTCATCACCAAACATTAACTTATTTAGACTGAGGATAACTGCATGACAGAATGTTTTCCCTGTAGGTTTTAGAAAGCAGAAATCAGGTCTGTATTGATTTTAATCGAAAATTAAATCTAAGGAGAACTATTTAGCCACTGAGCACATTTCCGAGCTTTTGAAGAGAAACCATTGAAAAATGAATCTAAAATCAACTCATTTCCATTTACTTCTGTGAGCTGATTTATTGATGAAGTGCAAATTTGCACAAAAAAGTCTGGATTTGCATGATAAAGACACGGGATGGTGAATGTGGAGGAATGAAAGGGGAAAAATATCACTGGGAGCTGTGAATCCTGCTTCCAAAGTACTTTGTTAAAATGGAAAACCGCTTTCATCTTGTTTTATTACGGGTTTTATTGTAGATCCATTCACCCAACCATCACACTTCAGTGTTTGTTCCTAACTTAGCCTTTATTAAGTTTTGTTCTGGAGTTCTGGAGATGTGACCTTTCTTCCAGGGGACTCAGTGTGCACCCCCCTTCCGATGTAGACTCAGCAAACCCACTGATAATTTACTGCAGGCGCTGATGTTTTGAAATATGTTCTAATTCCTCTGGGAAGATGAGATTTGGTCTCAGAGTTGAAATATAATGTTTTTCTGGTCTGTTAGGACATGATAAATATATAATGTTTTATTAGACAGTTTAACAGCAAGGCTGCCTCTATGAACTTTTGGGTTCTAATTTATCATCATATGTGTATAAAATAAATAAATATAAATGAAAAATATGGTCTACAATTAATCTTACTTTATTTTATAAACATACTTTATAGATAACCCCTTGAGGTAAACCTGGTTACTCACAGTAATACTCATGTGTGCTCTGTAATTCTTACCTTTTAGTACCTGAGCCTGTTGCGGACATGTGAGGGCTACAACGAGGTCGCTTTCCCACACTGTTCCTGCGACTCCAGGAGGAAGGGACATGTCATCACAGCGATCAGCATCCATCACTTCAAACTGCACGCTTGCACAGAGGACGGCACATTGGAGGTGAGCGTGTGTCTGTGAAAGAGGTGTAAAAAATATAAATGCAGGCTCCAGTTTTCACCTTCAAGGCAACATAGGTTTGTTATAACAATATGGATAAACCTACATCACTGGCACTGTTTGGTCCTCAGAACCAGGTGATAGCCTTCGAGTGGGGGGAGATGCAGCGCTGGGACACTGATGAGGAGGGGATGGCTTTCTGCTTCGAGTATGCCAGAGGAGAGAAGAAACCTCGCTGGGTCAAGATCTTCACTCCATATGTGAGTGCTCTGCACTCACACTGCTTTTTGCCACTTCATCGTTTATGGATTTAATTTGTTGGAATTTCAAGTTTTACAGTGCCTTGTCTCATAAGTAATAAATGTGATTTAATAGACCACACACTTTATTTCCCATGTAATTAAAGCTGTAGTCGCAAATGCAATGCCGATCTGTGCATTTAAGACTGAATAACACTTGTGTTTGTCTCCCAGTTTAACTACATGCACGAGTGCTTCGAGCGAGTCTTTTGTGAGCTGAAGTGGAGGAAACAGGTAAGAACCACTCCTTTCCTCTTTCATTCTGGGAAGCACATGAATCTGTGCCAAGTTTGAAACTCCAAACTTGGCTTATTATTACACTGGCCTTCAGAATACACAAAGCCTCAAACCTGTTTTCTTAATATTTCTTGTGTTTTATCCTGGTTTTCAGGTGGAGGAAGAGGCCTCTGACAAAGACAACAAAAACTGCAGTAACAGTGGTGAGTACAAAGTAGTATTTTTCCCCTCTAAAAAAAATTGGCCATGAATACTAAGAGGCTTTAAATTTTATCCGGAGAGAAAATCAAAAAGAACTACGTGTTCAGATCTGATACCGAGCAGTGATTAGAATGACAGGACTCATCAAGCTCAATAAATTATGCAAAAAGTTCCTGTCTGGCAAAAACTAAAAGGGCAAGGGCAGGGAGAGGATACAGGCAAATACAGTGAGAGCCGCTCCTAAAGGCCAAAATATATGGGAATCCTCTACAGGTTTATGAGCATTTTAAGTTCAGTGACATTAAATTACACCTGGCCCTGGAAGAAGCACATTCAGGAGTGCTTGCATTGTTTTATCTCTTTTCTGCAGCTCCTATTTCATTGGAAGGAACTGAGAAAAGTCGAGCAGACACGGCAGAGGCATTTTATAGACTGTTCACCAGAGCCTCACTGAGCACTTAACAACAGGAGAGTAAATTCTCCTCCAAGGCTCTTGGGTTACTGGGAGGAGACACATCCTCGTGCAGTGCACTAGGTATTCAGAATAGATGCACAGAGAGGCATGTGACTCGGGGTTAGAGTCATCTGGGAGAAGTTGAAACTATTTCCCCCTGAGCTAACGAAACAGACAAAGCGCGCAAAACAAGTATATGTGGACTAGCGACTGTGAGCAAACCCAAGAATGAGTGACAAACATTTGGATTTGTAAGAGAACAGACTGATTACTACGGAGGAAATAATGAACAGCTACAGGCAGAGAAGCTGAGAACAGAAATGAAGTCAGAGACAAGGAGAGGGAGACATCATGCTGGGACAGACTCAGACACACTGAAATCTATGTTGTATTGTGGAAGCGTTTTCGTGAGTCGCATGATGTTCCAAAACAGCCCGTCATTTATACCCCGCCCCCTGAACCGTCTCTCTGTTCCAGAGATTCTTCCTCCTCTGGAGACGCAGCAAAAGGGATGGCGCCACCTAGGGGGGGAGATTGCAACTTCCTAAAAACCGTTGGTCACCACACAAACTAGAACTGCTCCACTTGCATCATTACAGCCACCCCTGAGAGCGCCCATCGACAAACACAGGACTGACTGACGGACTGAGGCGATCCGCGCCGCCGAAAACTGAAGTGACTAACGTGGGAATTTGGAATAGTCACACGTAACCAAACCCAGGGATACACACAGCAAGAAGAGCAATGGAAGTTAACAAAAGCCAGCTTTCATGTCATTTACTAGATCTCCATAGTGTGTCTGTTGTTTTCCTCCATACAATCTCCTTGAGATGTCGCAGGACACGAGCAAAATTTTCGCCACCGGTTGAGATCTGTCGCATGTCCACTGCGTGTCACCGCTCACAGAGCTGCCGTGACCTTTGCTCAAAGCAACATTGACGAGGGAGCCGACACCTGGTGGTTGGATCCCAACGCTTGGGTCTCCCACTCGGATGGATTCAGCCTGAGGCCTCCTCAACTCGACCGCTGACGAACTGAACTATGTCGACGGAGAACAAAAACAATAAGGGAGGGATACGGACGAACAGGATTTCACTTCTGTCAGTTAGTGACAAAGTAAGCAAAGTCATGCTTTTACACGGATGCTGGACATTAACACAAAACTGATGTTTTCTGTCTTTGTCAGAAAACATCAGCGACACAAATGTAACTAAAACAACTAAAGAAAAACTGATGGGAGGGAAAATGTTTTTAATTATATGTTTGGTTAACATAAATATAGGTTAATGTAAGACCTCTAATAATTGGTTTCTCGATCTAACACAATGAAACACTAACTGAATTGCATTCGAGATGCTCCTTCTAATCCGCAATCATCACTTCCTCTGGTCTAACCTTCATTACTTGAAAACCACGTCAACCATTAACGTCAGCATGGGTCTTCATCCCGCTCGCAAGTGTTTTATCATGGTGATTTCGCAGAGTTGAGAGGAAAAGGCTTTCTCCTTCTCAGCTCTGCACAAGAATGATGGGCCAAAGCTTTGACACTGAAATGTCACATGTTCTGCGCGAAGAAACAGGTCCAACAGAATATGAATATACAAGTACGGAGACCGGAGAGGTTTTGAATGGGTGAGCGGCTGTCTTTCTGAACGGACACCAGGGGGAAGCAGAGTGTAAGACAAACGCAATTGTGGGATTTTTGAAGAAGTACAAATCTTGTGGAGTGCTCCCACGGGCTCTGTAAGTCACCCAGAAGTATTCCTCTGCTGCAGTTTGTCCATTAACCGCGTCAGGAGGACAGATGTGCGTGTGTGTGTGTGTGACTGAGCATAGATGGTGCATGAAGTTGTGCTGTAACCACAGCCATCCTCATACAGAGCAATGCAGGCATCTGTCTGCCTCTTAAAATATAAACAGTATTCACTGTGTGTACATATGACAAGATTATATGACACTGTTATGATTATCATGGATCGATTTTATTTTGAAACGTCATTTCACTTTTAGAAAACTGCGTCTGTACAGAGAGCGTTTGGGCAAACGAGCTGATCTCTCCTGAATGTGATGAGAGTTTTTGTTTATCACACAAAGCCCCTTCCTCAGCCAATTCATCACTGACTCGCTCTTGTCCTTCACTCAACCTTCCGACAGAAACCAAACAACCCGAAACAGAGATGTTTTTTTTTATTTAATCACTCTGTCTAGAGCAGGTTCGACTTCATGGGTCTCTTGTTTTGTACTGTCCATCTTTTAGCTTCCGGTCGGATAAAACGTCTATTTCACGCTGAGGTTTAGTCACAATTTTCTTTTCTGTCCTCTTGGAGAAGGCTTGTGTGTGTGTGTGTGTGTGTGTGCATGGCTGCTGTGTTTTGTGCATACGTCCTCTATGTCTATCAATGACATTGCTGATAAGCTTTCAAGCTCTGATTGGACGTGTCTGATGAGCTGTCGCTGTGAGAGCCAGAAAATGAAGATGGGGTTTTTCTATCTGTGAGAGTGCAGATGCCAGACAGATGGAGACAAATAGGAGGCGTCTCCTATTGTCAAGCTCAGATTCCCAGCCACCCAGAGACACACAAACACACACTTACACACATCCCGTGTCCTTGCTGCGTCTGGTTTGACAAAATTGTTAAATTCAGCCTCACGAGCTGCTTTGTTATTCCAGTTGTTGCCTCTCGAGGACAGGCATCCGCTATACAACAGCCTATAGCAATACATGTACCCACTAAACTGTGGCAGAGTGATGTATGTTCTACACAGCAGAGATGGCTGGATTGAGATGGAGACTGCAAGGTGCAAATTGCTGGATGGTCACTTTGACAGCTAAAGTAATGGCCAATTTGGAGATGGATGATGAGAATTAAAGCTGTTCAACCATGCTGTTCTTTTCCTGTTAGAAGCTGGAGAGTCATATAGATTGTGTTGGGTCGTGTGTGAGCGAGTGTGTGTCTGCGTGTGTTGGTCTGTCCTGTCCTATGCTCCCACTCCAGGTTGGTCTCCCGTCATCACGGGGAGATGTGGTTGCCGTGGCAGCACCACGTTGGCTCAACACTCTGTGTTCCTTTTATTCCTGTCAGGAGACTGACTCGGCGATGTATTCAAAACAGTGTTGTTTTTTAACCGTTCGATATTTGTTGTACGTCCTTGTGGCTCGTGCTGCTGTGAATAAGCGTTTAGAAAACTGCTGTTGGTTTGTTTTTGTTTTGTTTTTTTTTTATAATTTTGTGTTTTCCGCTCACCTCGTCCACGCCATGTGCCACCCTCTGCTCTTTGGCAGGCGCTGGCAGGCGTGTGTACCGTCAGTCGTCGTCCGTCTCGGCCATCGGTGAGATAAATGTCATGGTAACGGTGTTAAAGTGAAGGCGCAGAGATGACAGGAATGTTAAGAAGCACGTCTTTGTGCGGTTGGCCTGTGTTTGGTAGTTCTTGTTCGTCAGTGTGCACTGTGCTGTGGGCCACCCGTGTTTGTGTCTGAGATGCTGGCCAGGCTGAGCTCCTGAGAAAAAGATTATTTATGAAAAATGATCGAACTTAATGGATAAAAAAGAATGTTTCACTGTAAAACGAACATGGTGGCAGGAGAAAGTGGAGTCTGTATGTGAGGACTGCACATGAAACTCAAAAACTTTGTGAGCATCATAACAGTGCTGTTGACGTGCACATCGAAATGATGCAGTTGCTATGGTAACAGCAGTTTGCCAGAGTCTCATGTGCCGATCAGCACTGATTTCCAACCAGTCTCATTCAGCTGCAGGTAACGTACAAGATCTTTTCTGAAAACATTTTGTAGCGCTCTCGGACTGAGATGTTAGAGGCGGCGTTCTCGCTTTTGACTCTGTCCTTTTCAGTCGGAGCTGCCACGTTGGTCTCATCAACAGCGCTTTTGTGTAGACTCGATGTTTGTCGACCTCTGGGACGCATGTCCAGCGTGGAGGGGCATTAGCTGCTGGCCTTTTCATTTCAGCTGACGGTCCCTGCCTATAACTAAAATGAAGGGTGGATGTAAGTGCTGTTTGAAAAGTGTTCACCTCTCTGTAATTACTTTCTGTTCATCGCTTTGAAACAGGGCTTTTCCATGACAGGTAGGCAGTGGCATCAATTTGTTTGTCTTCAGCATAACCTGTAAATAGCTGTTTAAAAAAAAAAATGATATCCTTTTGACAAAATGCACTCTTGTTTCTCCAACTCAAAACTTTTATTTATTTAAGCAGAACTTATTAATATTGGGGGAAGTTTAGTGTACAATGCTAGAGCCACCGATGAATCATTAATTTAGTGCGTGAGCAACGGATGGAGGATTAGATAAACCACACAGTGAAACGAGCTGTTCAGAACAGACGCAGTGTTGCATTTACTAAAGTGTCGAAAGACGTCGATTAACACTTGATGCTGAACTACGCTAAAACACAGAGAGTTTTATATCTTAAAAAATACACACAAAGGTTTACTAACCAATAAATTAAAAAGGACAAAAAGATTTGAAAATGTTGTGTAGAGTAATAAATTGTAACAATATTTTAAATAAAGTTATATATTGGGGAAGAATGCTGCTGGTCTTCATTTATTCGCTCTCTCTCTCCAGGACATGCGATGAACCGTGGAGGTGTTTTCCTTACGTTGGCAGTGATCTCCATTGGCTTCCCAGAGGATTTTTCACCAGCGGTTAAATGTTAAAGCACTCAAGTTGTGTTTTGTCAATGTATAGATTCACCTCCCATCCAGTGAGACCAGCAACAGCAAGCACTCATCTGGGGCTGTTTGACTTGTTGAATGAAAAAGACGAGACCTCCCTTAACAAGGTTTTAATATCTTAAAATTAGAATCCATCAAAATATTATTGCTGTGAATATATTTCTTTCATTAGTTTGTCTTTCCTCGGCTGCCAAGCAAGACGCCTCATTCATGCACTGTTGTCAGTCTCAAGGTTTACTTGAACCGCTTCTCTTCAGAGGGGATAAGCCTCTTCATCTGCCTATGTGGGAGGCGTTTGTGCAAAAAAGATGACAATGTTCAGATCCAGAGGTATTTTAGCTTCGGTTTTGGCTGGTGGGACGAAGTGGAGACAAGTTGTCCATCTTTACTTGTAGTGTGCTGACTAAGCTTGTTGAACTCTCATGGGTTTAAACCCCCAAGCCCCCAAACATGTGACATCTGCACAGCCTTGATTGTTACTCTGTTATGATGCGTGTTGACTTTTAAAACCGTGGCAGTCTTCACTTTATGAAGACTGCAGCTAAGAATGAATGAGTCATGGCTGTTCCAAGTCCACGAGAACAGAATAGAGTACAGAGAGGAAAACGTTATAAAGAACGCCTCTTGTTTCAGCTTGATTAGTAGATATCTAAATTAGTGCTGTCTGAGCTGTGCTATATTGCCCAGTGCTCTTTTTCAAATTTCACACTAACAAATTTTCACATTTGAGTCGTGTGGTTGTTTCCTAACTGGAAAATTAAGTCCCCAGTCTTCCCTGTCTGCATGCTGAAGTGTCCCTGGGCTGAGATGCTGAACCCTGAATTGAACTCTCATAGAACAAAAAGTGCAGTTAATAGATGCACCACATTAATGTGCGTGCAGGTTAATGGAAAACTGAACTCAAAAGCTCTTTGAGTGGCTAGAACTGTGCTATTTAAATACAAACCATTTATTTCCTGGCTGAAAACAGTCCCGAGGTCTGCGGGAGAGAGAGGAGTGCTCTTCAGTGCGTTGCAGCTCCCTCAGCAGGGAGCGCAGCTGCTAATAAAAGGTCCACAGGCACATCATTCTATCAGTGGAAGGGGCTCAGTGACATTTTCATGGTCACATGCTGCACAGATCTTTATGTTGTTCGCTGGATTCCAGTCTTTTACAGTCCACGGTGGGGTCGTAGTGGGACAGCCTGTGGTGGGGTCATAGTGGGACACTGAGCTGAAGCGTTATTCAAGCCAAAAAACACAGCATCTCCAAATGCACCCTGTGGAACCACAACCTCACTGTTGTGTGAGAGTAACCCTTTAGATTTGTCTCCACCTGTGCTCATTTCTCTTCTTAATGTCCAACTCAGACGGTAGAATTTAAACTGCCTTGGCTGTACTCTCACTGATCAGTCTTAATTAAGACTCTCCAAACTGCTGTTAGTCCACAGCTCCAAGTGATCCTTTAGAAATGTGCCCAGGCACCAACAGAGGATATTGAAATTCAACTAATTATGCAAGAAAATTATATTGAAATTGTATGAATAGTTAATGATTATCGATCATTATTAGTAGAAATCAAAGACGGAAAGGATTAGGAGACAATGAGCATTCTTGTTGTTTGAACAGTCGACTGATTTTAACTGTCAGCATCGAATAACGTTCTCCAAAGCTCAGAGTAGCTGTTTACCCGTGGAGTCACACCCGAGGGAAGATGTCCACTTGATGTCCTCCTGCGCTGAGGCTTCAGCTCCCCCTTCACCGACAGCTCGCTTTAGTGCTCGTCTTTTCTGACGCACAAGACAAGTAAATAGCTTATTTTTGTCTGTTCCGCGCTTGCGTCTCAAAATGGAAAGACGGGTCTGCAATCGCTAATAGCGTTACATAACAAGCAAGTTATATAATGTATAATTGAGCAGCGGTTTTAAATCAAGACTCCTCCAACACCCGGCGTGCACAGGAGTTCCACCTTATCCTTGTTATACCTCTTGAGTAAACCTTTAGCTGCGTGGCATGACAACATTCTGCAGCAGTGGGGCAATGAAAGACTTATTGTTCATATCATTCTGTTTTTCTCTGTTCTTAACGTTTGTTCTTTTGGAGGGCGATAGAGCCGTCATTGTTTCAATCCCCGGCTCCACCATTCCAAGTGTTTGTGTCGTTGTGTGTGTGTGTGACAGAGACAGTGTTAGTGGTCATCGAGACGAGCTCTTGTTAAATACAAACCATTTACCATTTATCCAATTTACTGGAGAGCTGTAAGGGTGAAGGGGGAAAATGTAATTTCATCTCCTTCAGATGAGATGAAAGAAATGTTTTCCTCTGTGGAATAAATATTACCAGATACGTTCTCAGGTCTTGATTTGTGTTTCTCCTCATATTAGACACAGAGTGAAAGTCCTATTTATTATTATATATGTAATTATTTATTGAAAGGAGTCAACAGAAGTTGTTTGTGATTACATTGGGTTTGTCGAGGGCATTTTATGCTTTATTCTTTTACCAGTCGGGCAAGAATGGAAAACTGGGTCAACTCGATGATAACGTTCACCAAATCAGAACCTGTACGGACCAACCAGCCGACCATGACTTATTGGCTGAGGGGCCCGTGTCCCTCAGGACGGACACCTTGTGTCCACTTAACCTTATGACCGCGGCGGCCTGGGCTGGTTAAACGGCCCGCTGTAAAGTGAGTGAATGTGGCTTGGCGGGATTAATCAAGCCTAACAACACATCTGTAGGAAGGCTCGCTGGGAGGAGGGAGCATCAATCACTGTCCGGAGCATCTCTCTCTCTCTCTCTCTCTCTCTCTCTCTCTCTCTCTCTCTCTCTCTCTCTCTCTCCCTCTCCCCCTGTGCTTCTCATCAGCCGCATCGACCGGCGCTTTGGGCCCTTGGTAATTAAAAGGCATCGATCGGCCTCAGCCGCAAGATGTCGGGACATAATCATGCAGCGCAGCGCGCTGGGGCCCTTCCAGATAACAGGTGTGCACGCACATGGCTGGTGAACCTGGATATGTTTAACATCCTCATGTATGTAACTCGTGTGCCATGCGAATACTGATGGGTGAATAAGTACAAATCAATGTTTTATGCCGAGGATTAGCTTCATAATGTTTTTCCCCGGTGTGTTTAGTCTTCTTTAACCCGCAGGCTTCTTTCTGCTTCATTTGTATGCTCTGAAGTGACTGCATCTTTTTAGCTTCCACATCACCGCCGCGTTTACACAGGCATGGAGCCGCGTGCGGCCTAATGTGCCTCCAGTGAGGTACGGCGGAATTACCCATCTGCTAAAATATCGGAGGCTTTATTATTGAATGGGATTGGGTGCGTAGGAAAAAACAACAAACACTGATTGATTCTGTACGTACGGAAAACCCTGCAGCTCATCTTACCCATGCACACGCACGCACGCACGCACACACACGCAGTCTTTACTCACCATTTTTTTTTTATTCCATCTGAGTGAACACAGTAAATCTAAGTGCTGCTAGATTGCTGGCACTGCACATTTTTCTGCCTCAGAAAGAAAGGGAGTCAGCCCATCAAACAGAGAACAAGGACCAGCACATGACTATAAATACCCCCTCTGAGTCTGACACACTGACTGAGTGACACACTGGAGGCCATGTCCCCCCCCCCCCCCCCCCCCCCCCCCCCCCCCCCCCCACCCCACCCCCCCCCACACCCTGCCTCTGTCCCTCATAAATCCGATGAATTACCCAGTATGCCCCTTCTTTCCCCCATTAACCCTCCCCACCCCCAACCCCCTTCTCCTCTTCCTGAACAGTGATCAATTAAGGCCCTGTCCGGCTCTGCCTGCGCGTCAGCACTTTCTCTCCTCCTCCTGTGCCCTCGCCCTGTCATTTTTCTCCTCTTACTGGGTGTCGTGCCAGCCACTGTCAACGCAGAGGGATGGGGAGCAGAGCAGACCAAAGGTGGGATAGAAAAACGAGGGAGAATCCTTCATTTTGTGAGACTGTTTTTGTGTGAGTATGAGCTGGAAAGAGAACATACCTCTGCAACCCCCCTACCCCCCACCCCCACCCCCCCTCCTACAGGAAGTTGACTGTCTGCCTGCAAGGGGACCAGACTACAGAGTAGGTGAGAGCAGGGAAAAGATGAAGGAAGGTGTAGCGTTAAGAGATGTACCTGTCCTCTTACTGTGTGTTGCAGAAAATTCACATTTACAGCCAGACTGTGGGAAATCAGACTCTGTAACTGCACTGATATGAAAAGTTTTATTTAACAGGATACACAATGCAGAACAGTCTCATTTATGTTTACATTGTCGGTTAAAAAAAAGCAGTTGTATATATTTTTGTTGTATTTGTTTTCTTTTTATTTATTAGTTATTATCTTTAATAAACTTTATGTAAGTTTAACTGTAAGATATCAAGCCAAATTTACGTATTTTGTCATAATAACAACGTCTTAGGTTTTCATTGCCAAATAGGATTTTTTTTTTTTAGATATACAGTATGTCAGTCAATATACTATATTTAGGGAAAAAAAGGACGTGGTATACATCCTGTCTGACAGAAAGGATGGTGTGTAAACATGTCAATATTTTCCTAATTGAAATTGAAATAATAATATTAATAACAGTAGATGATCAATACAGAACCAAAGGTGTGTTAACACTCAGCTGATCCGTGTTTCCTCCTGTTTGATGAACAGTTGAACCAAACTCAAGCTGCTGCTTTCAGAACTGACAGAGGCTTGACTTCTCTGAATGAAGGTTGAATCCCTGATGGCTCGGGCTTCTATGTGTGGATTTGCAAGTGTGAAGTACGTGTGGGTTTCATCCTCCAGCCTCGTCCCATAGTCCAGAGTCATGCAGATGGGGGGGGGGTTAGGATGAGTGAAGGAGGGTGTCAGAGTGAACGCTGGACCTGTGATGGACTAGTCAAACTACCGCACCTCACCTCTCGCCTAATGTCTGCTGGGCTGGACTCCAGCTCCCCGCGATCCTTAAAAGATAAATGCTGTAGATGATGGAAGGAATGGATTTATAATTGAGCTCCGATTTTAAGAGTTCTCACTGTATTAGTCAGGCATGGGGCTGTGTGCGACACTCAGTGTAGGAAAGTACTGGGGCTCGAAACCCCTGAGGAGATTCAACAGTAATTCGATGGGATGTGACTAATACTCCACATTTTGAATGATCTTAACTCCATTTGTGCTGATTTAAAGACCTGAACTCCTGTTTTAGCTATTAAATCTTTAATATGAAGTCCAGTGTTTGATCAGTTAGACCCTGCCTGACACAATTACGCATCTGCTTCATGAGTTATTAATGGCCCGAGCCTCCACTGTGGTGCAGCCACCGGCCACTGCCTCGTTGATGACCAGTTAATTCAGTTTAGCTCAGTGCTGATAAGTGCTTCACAGCGTGCCCGCATCTGAGGAGCTTTTGATCGCCACTGATTGCTGCAGATTGGCAATCGTCTCAAAGAGATAAGGCCTTGGAATTGGAGAGTGGTCTGCAAAAGGAGAGGGGACTTCATCTTTTAGGAGCTTTATTCGTCTTAAAGATTATCCCAGGTCTTTCAATTTGACGGCCATTAGATAGATGTGATTGAATAATAGATGAGATCTTTGTCTGTTCGTCCGCGCAGTTCTCGATCTTTATCTTTCGGTCCACTTTCGTATACCCGAGCGTCAAGCCGCTTGCTCCGCCTGAATCTGCCAAAGACACGAGGGATGAAGCTTCATCATTCCTCCGCGACGGCTCTTTGTCATCTCTCCTTGTCAAAGTCTCCTTCTCCCTCCCCGGCACTCTCTCCTCCTCACTTGAGCCGATGCAGTCTCCTCTTCATTGTGTGGGAGTGACGGCCTGTCCTCCCCAAGAAAATAAAACAGCCAAATGACTGTCTTATTTATCTGTCCCTATCTATCTAGGCCTTGTCTCTTCTCCTCTCGTCTCCTCTCAATCCCATCCTTGCTTTAAGAGCTGGTGTTATTTGAGGTTGCACAGGACTGATATGTTCTCTTTCTCCTTCCCTTTCTGACCCCCCCCCCCCCCGCCCCCCCCCCCCCCCCCCCCCCCCCCCCCCCCCCCTTAATTGTTAAGGGAAAGTCTCTGTATTAACCACAATCCATTTCACCTTGTCAAGGATCTGATAAAGCACCCTGCATCAGCCTAATCTCATTTTACTTCACTCTGTATCTCCCTCCTCATCTGTTTTCCTCTTAGATTTCAGTAGAAAACAGAAAGCAGTAAGAAAACCATTTGTTTGTTTTTTTTTCTATTTCCGAGTCCCTCACAATCACAAATCACAAAACCCCAGTCCGCTGGAAATTGTGTTTCCAGGTCCACTCCATCCGTCATCTTACGTTTAATCCCCCCTCATCCATCCTGTCACACTATTTCCCCTCTTTGCTTTCAAACAAAGTCCTTCGAAATCGCGTCCGCAAAGTTAGGAGCGGACATGAGGATAGAAATGGTGCATATGATGTTGAAGACGCTGAACGCCACCAGACAGAGACGATCGATCACGGCCCCGGCAAACTTCCACTGGTCGGCCGTGCTCTCGGCCTCGTCCTGCTCCCGGAAACGATCTGCCATGTAACGCACCTCCTCCAGGATAGACTGGAGCTGGAGGTCTCCTATGCCTGCAGTCGAACACCCTCCAAGTCCTCCTGGCCCACCTCCAAACCCCCCACCACTGGAGACAGTGCTGGGACAGCCGACGGTATCCGTGTTAGGGGCGGGAGGCGGTGGGGAGCTGCAGAACTGAGGTGGCAAGTGTGGAGGCGGGCTTCCTGCCACACGCGGGGGCCCCACTGTGATGTTATTCGCAGGGTCGTCCAAGCTCTGGAAGCCCATGTACAGAAGGTTCCCATTGTTGTTGGTGCTGGACTGGGAGTGGAGGTGGTGGTGTCCCCCATGGAGGAGCCCCGTCTGCAGAGGGGCCAGGTTCTGAGGGTGCAGCGGATGGAGGATGGGGTCCGGAGGGTTTGGGATGCTGCCGCTCTGGGAGCCCGAGGAGCAGCGGCGCAGATGAGGGGCGCAAGGGGGCCGCTCAGGGTCGTCATTCTCTCCGGGCCGCTTCATACGCAGGAACCACGCGACCCACTGCAGCAAGACGAGCTGCACCTGTGGACGGGAAATACAAATTTAAAGAGGAGGATGGCGGACTGGGTGAAACAGATGAGAAAATATTAGAAAGCTTTAAATCTTTGCAACCCTTGACCTTTTGGACTTTTAAAAGACCTCTTTTGTTGCACACTGGCATCGATGATGGCTCCAAGATAGTGTTTTGTTTCAAGACGCCGCTGCACTTCTCTGAGCTGCAGAACAAGATCCTGGTGAAAGTGCCCGAGGCTGAGGAGATCTTTGTGCTTTAAGTGGATTCCCAGCAGACTCCATATTCGCAGCTTTAAATTCAAACTGTGGAAGCGCAGTCTCTCGGATTACTGCTCATGACCACAATGAGCTGAGCACTAATGTTTCCATTTACCGCAGCATTAAGATAAAAAAAGAAGATGCTGCACCTGCTCCCCCAAATTTCCATTCCAATATATTTCTCCTCGTTTAATCTTCTCACCTCACTTTTTCTTCTACCCTCTCTTCTTTTACTCTCTCTGTTTTTCCTACTCCCCTTCCTTGTTTCTGACTGCACATCTCCACTCCACTATATTTGCTCTTCTAGTTCACCCCCCTCTGTCCTTTTTTTGTCCTCTCGCTGAGCCTCGTTTGCTCTCATCTGGACACTAACTACATGTCCCCCGAATGCCATATTGTCCCAACTGCATCCAGATGGGTGTCTGGCAGCTAATGAGAAGCTAATGCCCAGATGACTGCTCAATTAGTCTCTGTGAGTGTGTTTACGGACCAGGTAGCAGTCCCAGTTGTTGATGCTGTTTTTTGGCCGAGCTGCAATTATGAACTGTGCTGGTTCGATGCCCTCGTCTGAACCGCACCAATTAGCCCGTTAATTGGCCCGCGGACTGTCTGAACCAGCCATTCATCAACAGGCCGTCCCTGCAATTGTCTATGAACAGCATCTGTAGCCTCACACTACCAAACTCTTATCAGGCGACGGAGCCTCGTCGATTTGTCTCCGCAGTCTCAACATTTATCACAAAGACTAAATATCAATGACCTTATCTGTCGAAAAGATGCAAATGAGAGAAAGAGAAGGAAATTAGATTTCCTGTCATTATTTCACTGCTTTTTCCGTTAACTCACTTTTCTTGATACGCTCATATCAGAGAAGAACTTTTTTGGGGGAAAAAAGAGTTTTAGCATTAAACAGGAAGCAGGAAGAGTGAAAGAAAGGAATGAATAAATTGAATCCGCCCACATATTCAGAGAGCTTTGAAACGCTCTCCAGTTGAAGTCTGTGTCTCAGCATTTGATGAACACACTCAGGCAGAGTGATGCTGCTGGATGAGTCACTGCCATGGAAGTCAGAGAACGAAAACAGAAATGAAACTCTACGGCAGAGGGGCACAGGTAGAGCACCAACCGATGGAGGGAATAAATGCTACTGAAAAAATTTGCAGAGCAGAGGAGTGGCGCTGTAATGCTGATGTAGAGATCAACAGAGGAAATCTATCATGTCTGAATACATGGAGAGGAGCGATTGAAAGCCGATTTGAAAAAGCATGATGTATGTAGCGGATAATTGCTCTGACGTTATGACGGAGAGTGTGAGCTCACCCATTTTGGCATGGTTCCTCCGTTTGGATCGTGGTGATGATACTGCAGAACCACCACTGTGGCGATGACCGACATCCCAACGATTATCATTATACTGGCGAAGTACTGACCTTTGGAAGAGAAAAGTATCGAACATTGTGAGGTTTGATTGTCTCGTTGGCCAACGTGGGTTCGGACTTGGCACCACGGCCGATAAATCTGACTGACTGAATAACCCGAAGGTTATCTTCTAAACAAAATTTCATTGTGTTCACCAGTTTCTTCAGAATCGTCCTGTTCTTTTTCTTCACTTCTTGTCAAGCAATGCAAGGTCACCGAGACCCGCTCCATGACTCTTAAAATTGTACGAGTTTCGTTTTTCCTGTTTCACTCACATTTTGTTCCCACCTGCTGCCAGCACCAGCGCTCTGCTTGTTGCTATATTGTGTTCGCAAATCATCAAAGAAATCTAGACTATATCTGAGTGTGTGTTCTTAATGGAGAAAAAAAATGCTGAAGGTTTTTTAATTTTTTTAATCACCAGGATTTGTGTCTTTGGGCAAACGTCGCCTTGCATCAGTCTCTGGCTCTAATCGTACCACATTATACATAATTTCCTCTAATGTGCCCACAATCAGTTCTGCCAATTAAACTTGAAGGCAAGCAGATGGCTTAAATAAATTTTGTTGTTCTGTGATTCTGAGCTGCTTCTTTGGTTTTGTTCATGCCACAAATGTTTAAGCTTTCCTCTAAAAGAACAGACCGGGGATAAGGGGTGTGATGAAGCCGGCAGATTGGAGCGAGTCGTTCCGCCACTTTGGGCCGGACTGAATGATCAGCGTTGATTGTTGGCTAATTTCCGTTCACACATTTGTGGCCCCCAGAGGATGGTGGTTATCCTCTGGCGTTTTATGTAGCGCCTACATTTGGTTTATATCCACATGCCTGCAGAACTAATGACATCCCCAGGGAGTAAGATGTGTCGTCGTTCAGTCCACCACTTCAGTGAAGAAGTATGTAACGTTTGTCTTCGTACAAATGATTTTTTCCTACCCAGAGGGTGAACGCTGCTTCCTGGGTTCTGTCAAACAGCTCCACGGAGCCTCTTGTGTGGCTGTGCATTGATTTCGTTGATTTATAAATAAACCTGATTTTCAAGGAGCTGAAGCAAAAGCTTTTTCCAAACCCACTGAAATCTCTTCTGAAGAGATGAAAGACGAAATATTGATCATCACCGTCAGTGTCATCTTTATGGCATACATAGACAATCACTACGTGTTGTTGAATCAATAGGTTTTAATTGGGTGCTGTGGAGCCATTCACTCGTTAAAGTGGAGGTCGCGCTACAGCAAGAAAATACACGTACCTATGAGAGGGACCGAGTCAGACGTGGCTGGCATGATTTCTGCAACCAGCAACATGAAAACAGTGAGCGATAGCAAGACAGTGATACCTGCAAGGATAGGGAGAGAGAGAGAGAGATGTGAGTATGTGATACTGTAACTTCATTTTATCAAGCAGTCAATATTGTGGTCCAGCCTCGTCTCGTGAGTAAATTAGTGCGTTTGGTATTAAGATAAATGATCTTGCTCTGGATGAGATCGGGTTTGATGAATGTAAATGACAAACTAATGCTCATTCAGTGCAGTGGTTTATGACGTTCTCTACCTATACGGCAAATCACATCTCTTCTCCTCCGGCACCCCGTCTTCATTTATCTACCTCTGAGCTGTCTCGCTGCTCCTGCGCTCTGGGTTTAAGGAGTGCTTTGCTGGCATAACCGTCCGACGTTCAGAGGAATTCAATTAGGCAGAGAGATAAAATGGGAATGTCCTTTAAGGATATTAAGCAAATGAAACGCCCCCAAAATATTCCCATTCCTTTTTCCCTTTTGTTTCAGGGAAGATGCTTTATAAAAGCCGTGGCCCTCAGACTCTAACAGGCCCGGTGACTCGATCCCTGCGTCTCCTCCATCAAGCAGAGTGACAGAGTCTTTTCTGGAAGGCATTGTGTAAGCTCTCTGCCTCTAATCAATTCACTAGCCTTAATTACATCAATAGGTTAATTGGCTGTGTGACGGGGTTGGCATTTTTGGTCCGGTGGAGAAATGCTGCGTAATGCATCTGTATTGATGCTGAGGATAATTTGACAACGCTGTCGCTGCCGCTCAGACACGAGTCGCATCATATTTACCTAAAAGCATAAGCACGCAGATTTAGTTCCCAAACTCGTATCCAGGCAAATGTCAGGGGGTTAAGATCACGATCAACTCAACATTAAAACGCATGAGAGAATCTTTTTGTGCCCAACTGTTTGGCTCAGCCTTCTGAAAATATAATTGTTCCATAAAGGGCCTATTTCATTAATCAACTCATATTTCCATCCTGTCACAGAGTCAAAGATTTATTTGCTTTTTGACTGTCGCTCCTCTCTCTCTCTGTCTTGCTGCCTGTTGTGTGTTGTGATTTGATTCTCTCACACCTTTCCCTCCTCATCATTCCTCTCTCTCTCTTTTGTGCTGTCCTCTCTCGTTGTCTTTTTTCTCAAATCCCCCCCCCCGCGCCCGTGTTCCCTTTCCTCTACCTTCCTCACATCCATCCATCTCTGTTCCTCCTCCTCACTTTTCTCATCTCACTGTTTTTTTATTTTTTTTTTCATGTAATCCGTCTCCTCCCTCAGCCCCACACACTCTCCTCCTCGCCTCTTTCGTGCCTCCCCACAGTTCAAAGTGCCACTCCTGCAATTTTTCTGCCTTTCAACAGGAAGGGATTGGAGTGGTTACAGATACATAACCCTTCAACAGAAAATATAAAAGCATAAATATGTGAATTTTGTTGTCATACATTTCTGTTTCCATTACTGCTGCTCTGTTGTTTCTAATTAACATACTATAAATTAATTTCCTTCCTTTATAATCCCCTATAAGCCTAAAACCTGCACCGTTTACATTCGTATTTTCTGTGTTTCTTTGCATTAAACAAAAACGTAGCTCAGAAGCATGTGGTGAACCACATCGCGTCATCCATTGAGTTTTGGCATTTTGCCCTGCACCAGCTGGTTTTGTGAGCAACGTCAAAGGAAATGCCGAGCAACATGCCTGAGCTGCGTTGAAGCTTTGCAACACACTGTTTTTCTGCAGATTCCCAAAGAAAGAAACTGAGATATCAAGCCAACGCGGCCACCCTCCCCCTGCCCCCGTCCCTGCTGCCTTTAGGCACCTGTTTCATCGCTGATGGGTGCGATTGATCCACTCACCCAGCGAGATTTTCTCCCCAGAGTCAGCTGGCAGCACAAAGATGAGCAGAGTCATAGAAGAAAGCAGCACGC
Organism: Pseudorhombus dupliciocellatus; assembly: GCA_016785235.1. Taxonomy (NCBI): domain Eukaryota; kingdom Metazoa; phylum Chordata; class Actinopteri; order Pleuronectiformes; family Paralichthyidae; genus Pseudorhombus; species Pseudorhombus dupliciocellatus. The sequence goes on from JAFBJW010000181.1 coordinate 803,362, forward strand.
AGGGGATGAGCAGATTCAGGGCATAGTAGAGTGTTCGCCGCCGTATTGTCACAACAAATGTCACATCCGGGTAGGGCTCCTTACAGCAATCATAGAAGACCTCGTTTCTGGTGCCGGGGACTCCTGGAAAAAGAAAGAAAGAAAATTCGGTCTGTCCTCCGTCTGTGACTAGTTGTCTTAATGAGTGCGGAGGCAGAGGCTTCACCTCACTCACCCATTAGGTCCCACTCTCCGTTGGGCATGAAGCCCGAAATATCCGCATCAGTCATCTGAAGGTCCAGCAGCCAACCATCATATGTCCAAGAGCCGAACTTCAGCTCACATTTCTGGATGTCGAACGGGAACCAGCGCACGTCCACATTGCACGTGCTCATAAATATGCCTGAGGAGAAGACAGAGGACCACAGAAAGATGGAGGAGGTCAACAATCAATTGTCTAAATGACAGTATTGACCGCTTTAGTTTCTTGGGCAGAGTTGACGTGGGAGACATGTATTGAGAAGCCACACGTGTGTGGAGGACGCCTGTTTGGAATAAGAAGTTCAGCAGTGAGGAAACTGCTGCAGAGTGCAATGGGACTTTTTGAGCTCAGGGACCTGAGAAGTGAAAGTAAAGATTAGATTAGAAACAACGACTTGGAAATGCTGCAGTCGCGTTGGTTCTGTCGCCTGCCTGCGCACGCAGCTGCCAGCTGAGCCCCCAACATCGACAGTGACGCTATAAAATGAGATCGTGCACAGTTGCTCTGACCAGATGACCACTATTACTATGCAGACTAAATGGACCAACGGGCAACGCGAGCAACTGCAGGCACAAACTCATCGAGAATCCTGCTGCACGCCAGTGATCACAGTGATCCTGGCAGTGGGCGCTGGCAAACTCCGGCCCTTAAAGTAATTGCTGAAATAAATGAATCAAGCCCGTTGAGACATTCAGGATCAAAATGCCAGTGAAGCCTTACATATCTCAGAGGAAGTCATCACAAAGCCTCCGAGTGGAGCGGTGTGTGAGGGGCCGATTTAGAAATAATAGTTGCAGTTGGGGGATGTGGGGCGGAACTGGAACCAATCGCCAATCTCAGGGCCAACATGCAGAAAACTGTAAGAGTCCCCAATCAACCTGTTCCCGAATTCTATGTGTGACTGAGGGAGGAAGCTGGTGTACCCAGAGAACACCCACACACACTCAGGGAGCAGATGCAAACGACACCCAGAACGTTAAGGCAACAGGCTGCTTATGTTGAAATATATACTCCCTGAAACAATTCCCTGCTAATGGAATGGTTAAGATTTCAAAATGCTCCCTTTACAACCAATTCTAGCTTTTTTAATATAATTTAGGACTACAGATAAGCATTTTAATTATCTAGCAGGCTCGCCCCAAAGCCCAAGTCCTTGAAGAAAACCCAGGTGGAATCATGGGGGATAATGCAGACGGATTCAAACCAGCTCAAATCCTTCCACTGCTCAGGAGAAAGTATTCCAGCGCTCACAGTTGTGAAACCTGCCTCTAACCTTGAAACCCCTTCAAACAACACGCCTCACTTTCTTCCCCTGCAACTTGAAACTATCTCGCGCTTTCAGCGTGCGCAGCCCAAAATAAACCTCATCACCCCGAAACCTCGTCTTCCAGGAAGGTGTCACGAGGCCCGGAGACGAGATTACCACGTAAAAGTCACCTGACGCTGGTTTGAGCTGAAAACCCCCCTGCTCCTCCTTATCGCCTGCTCCGCCAACCTCTGCAGCGGCTGTGAGACACATTCTGCAGATGGTGGTGTGCAGCAGCAGACACCTGGGAGCGGACGTTAAATGATTTAGGCTGTGTGAAGCTGTGCGCCTGCCACCCACAGACCTGTTGCCTTTTTAGTGACTGACAATAACGAGCAGAAAAGAGACCGCAGCAGATGCAACCAGGCTTTTGCAAGGGTAAAAAGTTAGATTCTTCTTCTCTTTTTCCCTGTTTTCCTTCCATTTCCATCCCCCCTGCTGCCTCTGTCGTCGCGTTTTGGGGTAAAACCTCTCCTCCTCTCATTGTACCGAACCAGATCTTTTATTATCCCTCCCCCAAATTGGCTTCCACCCAAATTGCAGCATTAGGGAGCTGTATTTACATCCAGCCTGAGCCTATTAATAAACATGGATCACTGAAAAGAATTGATGGGGTGGCCTCCTGAGCCACGGCCGGACTCAACGTCGGCCTTAGTCACCTGGCGTACAAAGGAAATACTGAGAAAATCCACAGTAAAGACCTGAAGGGAAACACAGGGGAGCCGTTGCTGTCTCGAGTTTGCACAGGTATTGCGTTTGAGTCGAGAGGAAGAGGAGGAAGCAAGCGTCGCCTATTTATAGGTGTTAGGGAGCCCGTAGACAATGAGTAACCAGGGATGTTGTTTTATACTAATAGAATATTAATATGAAGTGAACAAGCGGGGGACAGAGAGGGATGGGATGAAAAGACGGTGATGACGGAGAGGATGAGGGAGAGGAGCAGAGACTCACCTGGGGGCAGGTACTCGGCGTAGCCACTGGAGTTTACCAGAACGTTGGTCTTAAAGGTGGAGTCAAAGTCGTCATCTGCACTGAAGGAAGGAGAGGAGAGGGAGTGACACTCTTGGATTCCGAGCTAGCGCGTGTGAGCCGCGTGTTTGAACGGGGATTACCTGTTGTAGAGCAGGATGTCCGGCGTCCACACCTGGTCCGTGGTGAAGCGGAGGTTCTTGACGCCGGGGTGCTCGCTCTGGTTCCACTGGAGATAGTGGTCGAACCAACTCTTCAACACACACAGAAGCAGTTTTGATTTGTATTCTTCTATTTTCCCCCGATTTCATTTTAAATGCAGCATTGATAAATGACAGAATTGGTTTGAGTGTGGAAAAAAATGTGAGCATTCTCGAAAACAACATTAAATCCCTGAGATTCACAGTGATTAGGATTTGCTAAGTCAAAACAAATCACCTTAACCTAAAACAGCAGCAGTGTCATTACCGCCTCAAAGATTCTTACCATCCGTAGCCAAATGTTTGATGTCAGCACCTGGTTCTTCTCATCCTGTGGAATGTTAAAACAAAATTTTAGCACATTTCCTTTCTAAAAGTCATTTGCTCTGTCTCACACGTCTGAGAGCAGAACATCGCAAAATCCACATTTGTTTTCTAAGCCTTTTGATATCTGCATAAATTGTCCCGATCATCACGGTTTCAATCACAAACAAATTGAGTACTTGACTCGGAATCAAATTATACGCAAAATTCTTTCATTTCAGGCTAATCTTGAAAATAATTAGCACAACAAGACGCTGCAAATGCTTCTTATTTTCCCAAAGGAAACGCTTCATCACATGGCTCAAAGACAAACGAGGTTTATTCTCACGCCTACCACGTCCATGATCTGTATCAGGCTGAGGGAGAAGTGAACGGTGAGGGGCTGCGAGTCGTTCCACACCGGCCGCTCCATCCGGTTGTAGTCTTTCAGCAGATTCTTCAGCAGGTTCCTCTGGTGAGGACCCTGCAACGACACTGAGGAGGCAGACAAATATCTGATTTAATCTCCAAGTGGGATAACCGGGCTCAGTTACAGCAGCACAAAACTTCTCCTTGTGGAGATTTTGTTCGCCTCCAGCGGCTGATTAAGGCTGTTTCCTCTGAAGTGAATCTAAATGAAACCTCCAGTAACAATCTCACTAGGGAACCAAATGAGACTTTGGGGATAAAATTACAGCCGGGCAGAGATGGATACCAAAAATATATAAAAGAAGAAAAACACGTTGCTCTTCAAATCATAAGATATTGCCGTCAGGTACGGAACTTCCTTGTCCATAAATAATCCAGAGGACCCAGACAGAAAAGAACAGACAGAGGAAAAATGGAAAGACCTCGAAACTGGACATCTGATGAAATAAGCAGAAATAAAAAGTGCTTATTTAATAATTCATTATGCTTAGCTTGACTGAGATGAGGAGTTTAGGTTCTGACTGTAATATGAAACGTTAACATCGAGAATAACGATGCTATTTGATCAGAGAGAGTTTGTAGATAAAACAGAATCTATGTTTGGAAGCGTAGCTTCTTCTTCTTCTTCTTCTTCTTCTTCTATAATTCTTGCCAAAGTGTCCAATTAACCCTAACCCCAATTTGGATAAAACACAAGCAAACAATACTGAATTTAATTTAATGGTATAATCCAATTTCCCAAAGTTTTTGCATCAACTGTTTATATCACGCTGATGGAATTACTGTAAAGGGATTTCCTCGGCCGGTGCAGATAGAAACGTGTGTCTTGGTTTGGATATTTCCCGCCTAGCTTAACATGACCCCAATAAAGTGCCAGAGCGGCACATGCAGGATGTTCTGAATTTGGGACGTTGATGACAAGTGCAGAAACTTGTTTTTGACGCAGAATTTGAAGCAATCAGAGGGAGCGTTTGAAGGTTGAGGGTGCAGGCTCTCCAGGAGCTCTGGACGTTTTATGGAAATCCGGCGCTTTTAAAATTCATCACATCTAAACATTTGCCCCTCTGTGCCCGCTGTTCACAGTCCTCTCTCTTTGTGAAAGCCCTCAGACAAACACACTGCAAACCCAGATCCGTGCTGGGGCTTCTGCCTGTGGGGAAAGTTCACACGCTCCCCGCTCAGCCCTGTCATCCTCTGTCATCCTCCACGTTGTGCCACTCAGGGCCCCCCCCCCCCCCCCCCCCCCCCCCCCCCCCCCCCCCCCCCCCCCCCCCCCCCGCCCCCCGCCCCCGCCCCGTCAGCTCGGCTGCTGCAACACGTCCATCGCAGCGGGGGAGCCGAGATGGCAGAGACGTTCTTTTAAATGTGCAATTCAATTGATCTGTGACCTGTTTTTTTTTTTTTCCTGCAAGGTACGGTCTCCCCTCCCCGACGAGCACGCCCAGAGTTAATGAGGAAAGATGAGCGTATGAAATGTTGTGCATGCTGCCGCCGATTCCTTCACACTTCAATCATTCTGCCTCGCTGCACAGGCAAGATGCCAATCTGCATCTCATGCAGAAGCTCCAGGTCAACATGTGCATCCCCCAAAAATAAGAGCACAGGAATGAAAAATCCCAAAGCTGTAAACAAGTCTGCAAACAGGTGAGTCACATCCTCACTTTTCTGCTTTTCTACCGCCTTTTTCTATCTCGAGTTTCAAATCTGATTCCAGTGTTCCTCACAGAATTCCTGTGACAACTGGAGGAATTAAGTGCGGCTGCTGCATCTGATTCCTGAAAGCAGAGGGAAGGAGAGAGAGAGAGAGAGAGAGCCGGGCGGTGGAGCTCACCGTGGATCAGAGCGGAGAATCCAGAGAGGAGCAGAGCCACCGAGTGCCACATCCTGGTGGTGAGGAGCAGGAGGGATGAGGAGGCAGAAGAGGAAGAAGCTCCGGATGCTAGAGGAGAACGTAGAAGAAGGAGGAGGAGGAGGAGGAGGAGGAAAAAGAGGAGGAGGGTAGGGAGGAGAGGAGAGGGAGGACACACACTCAGGAGGCTGCTGGAAATCCCCTGGTCTGCATCCAGTCAGCATCAGAGGGATGGAGCGTGTGTCAGGGAAGAGAGGCAGCGCAAGGAGGAGGAGGAGGAGAAGGAAGGGATGCTCTCTCTCTCTCTCTCTCTCTCTCTCACTCAGCCTCCCTCCCTGCTTCCTCGTCTCTCTGGGAGGTGTGACTAAAATGGAGAGCACGAGAGAGGGAAAGGGGGGGGGGGCAGCCGTGGGGGTTCAGAAGGGCTGAAGATGGAGCGGGCAGAGGAAGGGGAGGTTTTTGAATTGGTCCGTTGCCACAAGTTGACCTTAATAAACACAAAAGAAAGAGATGATGCACACAATCTCGGGTGATTGTGGCCAATAATGGAGAACTGATTGAAGAAGGTTAATTGTATGAAGAGTGGGAAGAAAGCAAGGCATCTGCAGCCAAGCCAGAGAGGAAATGTGCACTTTAGAGATGGATTGTACTTTGACTCACCTGCATGCGCGTGTGTGCGCGTGTGTGTGTGTGTGTGTGTTACAGCTGGTTGAGCATGTGTCAAAAAATACAGCTGCTGGCTGTACATGTGATAACACACCACATGGTTACAGTCACGCACTGCTGAGTACGGGGCTGCAAGTCTATGTGAAATGGACTCTCCACCACACACACGTTTATCAGAGGGGTCAGCTTTGAATCAGCAGGGCAGATGGACTCCACTTTAATTGAGAAAGTGCTGGACTCTGCAGGAGGTGCATCAGGAACGAGCACGGTTAAACTCTTCCCCTCATTTGTCCTCACAAAATGCTGATGCAAGGGCAGAGGCAGCGAGAGGCCGAAAGACTGAGAAAGAGGAAAAGGAGGAGAAGGAGGAGAAGGGGGAGGGGGGGGGAGAAGAGGAAGAAAGAGCTGGACTGTATAATAGATTACCCTATTACTTCTACTGCCCTTCGGAATTACCCCCTCTGCTCGGCAGCCTGTCACACACCCAGACTGCTCCCGAGCCACAGATTCATGCTCGGCTGCGCACACAGGATGGAAAGTGGCCCTGGGAGGAGAAGAGGGACGGCCAGGTCACTGGTTACAGCAGAAAAACTGCACCGAGGCGAGGAGCGAGGCCACTGTGCGGAGCGTCAGCAATGTGTCACGGCAGGAGGAGCATCCTGTTGCTGCTGCATCCCCTGCAACACTGCTACTTAACTATGCCAAATTGACTTTGCACATAAAACGCTCCTTGTGCTGTTTAGGGCCAGAAGCAAAATTAATTTACTGGCTTCATAAAAACACACACACACACACACACAGGAGGAGTCACTGGGGCGTGGGTGACATCTGGTGGATTGTTCTCCAACTGCACGCTGGAACCTGCAGGAGGAGAGCTGCCTGTCTGAATCGGTGGGAGGTGGAGGGGAGGTCATGGTGTTAATTGGCAAGGTGGAATTAAGGCCAAGTGAAATGAGATGATGACGAGAGCGAAGGCTGTTAAGAGAAAGCGAATGAGGAAACAATGCAGGCTGTGAATTAGAGCCGTACATTGATCGGGATGATCAGGTCAGAATCATCTGGACCATTGTATTCTGCTGTCAGTTTCACACGTCCCTCTCTGGACAGCGGACATTAGACGTGTCTCTTTTATTGCTCCTGTTGATCCTGATTGTGGTTTTAATGGCACGGCAGCAGTGACGGCCACAGCTCCCTCCTGGCATGAATACAACCCCCCCCGCCCTCGCTCTCTGTGCTAACTCCTGCACGCCGGCCCCTGACAGTGCAGCCATCAGGGCTGCTGTGCTGTGTGTTTTTAATTACTCTGCTGATTAGATTGGGCCCTCACCGACGCTGACACGTCCCCTCCACTTAATAGGGTGTTATCGACAAAACCGGCTCATACATCTACTCACCTGTGACGTCTGATTTGTCAGGGAAGCCTTTTCTTTACTCCCGAATGGAGTTGAGTGGATGAAGTTCTCTTCCAGTGGACACTTACTTCCTGGCTCCAGCAAACCCAGAGGGGCCGGACAGGAGTCACCCAATAAAACTTAATGGTCTGAAATAGTAAAGGTTTATGCCGACAGTTTAGCATCGCACCTCTGCAGTCGGACAGTTCGATGCAGCTGAATCGGAGATGGAATAGTTTTTATTCCACACATTTCTTCAGCTAATCTGGCAGCCACATTACCCACAATACAATTCATCTGCCCACAATTGATTCTGCCGAGGGGGATTTCCTCAAAGAATGATTCAAGGATCTTGATGAAGTCTGGTTTAATTGAGTTTGAATTTAGTAAAATTGCGGGACTGACGGGATTTGGCGGTTTGCTCACGCGTCACAATTTTCATTGCTGTTCGTCTGTTTGTTCGCAGGATTACACAAAAACGACTCAACCGATCTTGTTGGAACTTGGTGGAAGGATGGGGGGGGTCGGCCAAAAACAACCCATTGGCTTTTGGAGCAGATTACATTAATGGAGCCGGTCCAGGTTTTTTTTTGCACTTTCTTTAACGTTGTTGGACAGGGATTTTATTTTCTCACTTTTTTTTAGTGAATTTCACCTGAAGTAATTGGATCTTAATATTTTTTAAAAGCATCAGGCTCATTATCGGCTTCATTTAATTCTAATTATGGTGCAAGATTCCTGTTTGCATATAATCTGCATATTGATGTTGCTTTTTCTAATTGAGGTTTACCTACAGAAGAACTTAATGCAGAAAAAAGAGATATAAAAAGGCACCACTTTCTTTTCTGCATATTTCTTAAAACTTTAAAACTTTAACTTTATTCCCTAGCTGGGCCTTTAACCCTCTCCCCCATAAAGCCAGGTGTCCACTGTTTGCTCCCTAATGGAGCTTGTTCATCTTGTGACTGATACTCTGCCGATTGAGGCTGATGCAATCAACATCCTGAGCGGAGGATAAAATGACCCTCGCTTAAGATTCAGATCCTCGGAGCAGATTTGCCATTTACCAGCCGCAGCAATTAGTGGACTCAAAATATTTAATTTCACTTGCTTCTAGTGGCCAAAGGATGATTTGCAATGGAAGGAGACTAATTGAAGATGCACTGGCAAACAGCCACAGAGGCAAAAACAAATTGACATACTTAGCTCCCGTGCATCTACAACAGCCAGGATTTACAAGCACTTGGCTGCAGGCCTGGATTAATTTGAAGCCTTGCAGATGTGCGTATATCCTGTCAGCATCTCGTTATTAAAACGACACCGTAACTCAGGAGCACTTCAGCCTCTGTCGCCCTCAGTGGGGTAGAGTTTTGCTTTATATTCCTGCAGTCATATATTTGCAGTGTGAGACACTGTCTGATGTACCAGATAGCTTCATCCGCAAGGGTTTGGTGTTGACAGAGGCGCTCTGAGGCGCAGACAGCAGGGGAGCTTCCTGTCTGCAGAATACCAACGCAACACAAAATCCAGACAGCGGCATCTGGCTAAGTCTTATAGGACCGCGTGGGCTCAGCATAATGAATCTGCCTTACATCTGGAGGGATGTCTGGGGAGGCAGAACTCACGCCGGCTGATCAGACTGCCATTGCTCTCCCACCGGACACGGTCACCATCTTTAGCTACGCGCTGTCTTCAGAGTAAATAATGCTGTCCTTCATCCCGCCGCTATCCGGATGCACTCCGCCCACCCTTTGCTCCTTGGGCCTCTCCATTTGGAGGGAGATCTATTATCTGGACCCATCTGTCACCGGGATTTAGATAAATAAATGATGCTGAATGTCATTGTTATGACTTTAGTGCTTAATACTCCTCCCCGGGTCTCTGCATATTGTTCGGTTAAGAAGTGACATATTTGATATTTCATAAGCTCATAAGCATCAGCTCTCTGTCTCACTTGATTAATCTGAGATACTAATCTGCTGAATTGATACTGAGGAGCGGTGTTTTCTTTTGAAGATTAGATTTATTTAAAGTTGGTATAACCCATTTAGAATTCTGCCCAGACAATAATGGCTTCAAATGATGACGGGACAAATGAAAAGTGATGTCATGTCATTTCTGATCAGGCTGGGCCCTTACAGGGAGACGATTGACAACAAGGCACCAATGTATAAGCAGCCCCCCCCCACACACACACACACTCATGGAAGAGGAAATCTGCCAATCCCAGCTAAAAAAAAAAAAAGCCTCCTGACAGATGACACATTCTTTGCCTTTGCTCCACGCAACATCTGCAACTCAGAGTCCGTGCGGTCATTAAGCCCCTGCAGCTTTAAGGAAGATGTCCTGATGGTGCACAGTCATGAAGCAGGAAGCACGGCCAAACAAGGGCACAAATGGCCAGAAAATGTCATGGATATCCACGTGGGTGTTTACCTCGCATGTCGTCATACACAGGATGAGGCCATAACCTCTGCCTGAACGTATGGGAGGGGCTCCGCGGCGCTGAGGCTGCTAATGGATTGCTGGAAAGTTCATATATGCAGACTGAGGACGACTGGAATATTTGGATCTGATCACACCGGAGATCTTTGGAGTGCTGCAACTTGATTTGTTTTGAAATTTGATTTTGTCCTGGGTGGATGTGATGCGTTCGGATGATCTGTATGTTGCAGCAGGACTTTACTCGGAGGATCTCATTGTGTTTCCGGCGGTCGGACCAACTCAAGTCTGAATATTGAAATAGAAAAAAAAAAAACATCTTTCATCCTCAAAGCCTGGAAACCAGACTGAAAAGGTAAGAATAGAGATAAAAGAGAATTAACTGGCTATTTTAATGTTAGGTAGTTATGGCATAGTGATTGTTAATAGAACAAAAGTATGTGAAAGGGCAAATTATGATGTGAGATGTTTGGTTTTCACATGATCTGAATTATTTCAGTAAACATTTAAACCACACGTTTAACATGTCTTTCTTTCCCACCATCTTTGCTAAAATTCAAAAAGATCCACTGAATCGTCACCTTCAACCCTGTCGGCATGGAGCACTCGCCTTCTATGAACTTGTCGGTGGTGAGTGGAGACGAGGTGGAGGACCAGCGACCCCTCCTACCATCGAGGATAGCTCCTCCACCCCAGGCCTGCTCTCCACAGTGCGGGATCCACCACACGATCCAGACGACGGCCGATCACACCGTGTGGCTGGACAGGACCCAGGCCATGGCCACCACACCGTTGTACAACGGCCACCTGTACGTCACGTCCTCCCCTCGCTCCAAACAGAGAGGCAGCAAGGCCAAAGGCAAAGAGAGGAAATGTGAGAAAAGGTCGGGGGGCAGCAGACAAGCTCCAGCGCACAAGGAGAGGAATCAGCAGCGCAAAGCCAAAAATGTAGCTTCACACAGACTCCAGGAAAAAGTCACTTCTTTCACTGACGTCCCCGTGTCTCCCTGCCGGTGTCCCTGCAAGGGCCCCTGCAGGTCGCATTTAGACATCAAGGCTGTGGAGGGCCGCGGGAGCGTCTGTCTGGAGATGCACGACCGCCAGTGTCTCCCAGAGATCATCATCACCAGCAAAGACGACGACCCCCAGCCACAAAACGAGACGTCCCACTACCATCAGGACTTGTCTCACGCTAAGGGCCTCCTGCCGGGGGCCGAGTGTCCCAGCTCCAGCTCCAGCCCCAGCTCCAGCCCCAGTCCTCCGCCCAGCCCGAAGCACAAGGTGGACGGCAAGGACGACCTCTACTGGAAGAGCCACAGCATCGGCTGGCGGCTGGTCCGCAGGAGGGCTCTGTTCCTGAGGAGGCAGCAGCTGAGCGACTGCGCCCTGGCGGTGGGGATATTCGGCGTGGTGATGATGGTGACGGAGACGGAGCTGTCCTGGAGCGTCTACAGCAAGGTCGGAGGGTCAAAGGGAAAACAGAATTCGAACGATGAGCGATGTGAACGTGATGCTGAGCTGTGAAGGCTTTTCTTAAAGAGAGGAGTTGCGGATATTTTCTTTTGTTTTTCTCTTCGCCCCTACCGCCTTTGAAAATCACATTTAATTTAGATCTTCTTTAGCGAAACCTGTTCCTCACGAGCTGCAGAGTCAAATGTGTTGAGTCAGTGGGAGGACAGAGACAACAGCAGCAGAACGCACTGGGAGTTCATGAGATAATGTTGATTATATCAATAGTGGATTATGTAGATTTCCAGTATTTAAGAGGAGGAGATTACACAGGATCACTATAGCCATTTTGTGTGTGTGTGTGTGTTCTACAGAGCTCCATTTACTCCCTCGCACTCAAGTCCATCATCAGTTTGTCCACGTTCATCCTGCTCGGCCTCATCGTGGCGTTCCACTGCTGTGAGGTGCAGGTATCGGCTCATTGACACTTTCAATAATCATCCTCCATCTAAACACTTCACACAACCAGGTGTTTGGAATTTAGAATTCAGAATTTATGCATCTGACTATCATGAGTTTGAGAATCAGCATTTTCTCCAGTTAAATGAAGCAAAGTAACCTTGGGGCTGCTTCTAATGAGATGAATCTGTTATAGTTTACTTGCACTTTCCCTGTAATCATCTTCAGATCTCACATTATGTAAACCAGCTCTTTACAGCACTGTAATGCTCCAACCCCCCCCCAGCTCTACGTCCATGACATTGGCGCGGAGGACTGGCGGATCGCCATGACGACCGACCGCTTGGCTCTGATAGCCGTGGAGCTGGCGGTGGTGGCCGTTCATCCCTATCCCGTGGGCCTGCTGTCGTACTTCCAGCAGGCCGCGTCTCCCGTGTCGCTGTCCGAGACGGAGCTGGAGATCGTGCTGGCTCTGCCCATGTTCCTCAGGCTCTACCTGCTGGGACGCGCCATGATGCTGCACAGCCGCCTCTTCACCGACACCGCGTCTCGCAGCATCGGCGCGCTCAACAAGGTCAGAGGTCGCCAGTGGAGAGTCTGGCTCTGCGCCTAACTGGATTATTGCACAGAGAAGAGGCCGTGTATCAGGCCAGATTGAGAACACATTTTCTCATCCCATATCTCCTCCCTATTACATAACCATAATCTGACAGGTGCCAGCCTAAATAATCTGGCTAAATAGGGCCCCCTACTGTCGGAGTGCTGACGTAAAAAACCTGCCCTCTCCTCAGATTCACTTCAACACCCGGTTTGTGGGGAAAACTCTGATGACGACGTATCCCGGCACAGTGTTGATGATTTTCAGCGTTTCTTTGTGGATCGTGGCAGCGTGGGGTTTACATGTGTGTGAGAGGTACGGGTCTACGCTTCCTCATGCAATACTGCAATATTACAAGGTGTAATGCAGTCTGAAGGTTGGAAGTGGCCGCGCACTGTGATCACATGATTTGAACTCATTGTTCCTGCAGACACCACAACTACAGAGACCTCAGCAGCAACTACATGGAGGCCCTGTGGATGGTCTCCGTCACCTTCCTGTCCATCGGGTACGGAGACGTGGTGCCACACACCTACTGTGGACGCAGCATCTGCCTCCTCACTGGGATAATGGTAAGCACGTGGAGGGGAAGGGGCTAAATCCAGATAGACGTCATTCATCCAAATATAAACCTCTGGTTACGTGTCTTGCAGGGAGCCGGCTGCACGGTGCTGGTGGTGGCGGTGGTTGCCAGGAAGCTGGAGCTGACGCGAGCAGAGAAACATGTCCACAACTTCATGATGGACTCTCACATCTCGAAGAGGGTGAGTACCAGCATGTGCATGATTACATAAACTAAATATAAATATCCACTAGTGAACACAGCAGAATGATTCCACCTTGTGAGCCCATGAGATGAGCTGGAGTTGAATTCAGCCTGGTCATTGTGATTCAGGGTGTGCAGTAATTAACAGCCCAATGAGGTTATATGCATGAACATAAAAGGATTCCCATGTGGGTATTTTCTTCTTCTGCGTCCTCTCACTAGCAAAAAATTGCTGCGGCGAATGTGCTGAGAGAGACTTGGCTCATCTACAAACACACGAAGCTGTCCAGAGAGAGAGACAACACCCGAGTCCGCATGCACCAGAGGAAGCTGCTCCTGGCTATCCACCAGTAAGACACTGAACCCGGGTATCGAGCTTTATACGCCGTGTGTTAGCAGTTAAACACGTACAGGTGCTTTTTACAGGGTGTCAAGTTGTATTTATCGCTGATGCATGTGGCTCAGCGGGAAGGGGAAATTTGACGTTAGGTTGCTCCTGGTTGCATCAGAAATTTAAAGTAAGATTTTGTAAAAAGAGATAATAAAAAGTTAATCCTCTCAGATGTGTTTTAATATCACATCGACTTCCAGCAGGACTCATGTAACACATACTTTTGTCTCCAGGCTGCGGCGTGTGAAGATGGAGAAGAGGATACTTGCAGATCAAAGCAACTCATTAGTGGACCTTAGCAAGGTGAGAGAGGCAAGTGAATGCATCACTCTGAACCCCATCCTGTGGAAACCTCAACCAAGTGGCATCCAATATTCCCTGATGCCTTCTCTTCTGTTTCTGCCCCGCTCTGCACTGCCGTGGATGTCGAACCCCAACGCAGATGCAGAGCTTGATGTACGACGTGCTGTCCGAGGTGCAGGGCTGCAGGGGGGAGCTGGACTCACACATCCGCAGCCTGGAGAAGCACGTGGAGGAGCTGAGGGAGGGCTTCAGGAGCCTGATGCCTCTCCTGTCCAACACCCTGTCCACGCAGAACTCCTCCATCCGCCACCTCCTCAGGGAGAGGGAGGCCAAGTCAGAGACGGCCAGCGTGAGCGGGAGCAACAGGTAGAGACTGAGGGAGACGGGGCAGAGATGGAGGCTTCTCATGGCACTACAGGTGGATCTGACACTCATAATGCAGCGACATTTACTGTACCAGAAGGAAGGAGTGTAGGAGTTGTGTAAAATTGTTGAAAATCGTCATAGGTAGAACATTTTCTGTGGTAATATCACAAAATTAAAGTGTAGTCATATTTCAATTTTCATGATTTTTTTTTAACTTCCCCTGAAGTAACTGATCAACAAGATGTTCATGCACCTGCTTCAACAGATTAATCATTTAAGCGCCAGATATAATTCCACGTTCAGCTTCTGAAATTAGTCAAATTTCACTCTTGAACATTTTATTCAACCATCCTAGGGACCAAGTTTAATTATCTGGCAGACATGTATTTTTATCTCAGATTAATCATATCTATAATTCATAATTAAAACCAAACTCCAAAAGATGATGGGGTCTCTTAACCTGATTTAATTTTTTTTTAAATATTCAAAACTTATTAAAATTTACCCCTTGACTGGAATTATATCCCCAAATTCAGATTCTACACCTGTTATACTTTCTAATAAAGTTGTGTAAATAATGCATTTGTCTAACACATCCTTGTTAAGTATCCACACACAAGCTGCTCTTTTAGCCAAAACAATTTATTAAAGAGAGACAGGGTTGGAGGGTGGAGTTACAGCAACCACCGATCTGTCAACGGTAACAGTGGAAATTCATCTGCCATCCTGTTCGTCTTCAGGTCTCGTTCTTATCGTTTCGGATCAGACAGCTGGGTCAAGACGCTGATATCAACCGGTCCATCCCCTCCTCTCCCTTTTCAGCTCCAGGGAGAACAGCTAGTGCTGCTTCCTCCTGAATGAGCACCCTGCAAAAGAGACAATGACAGTCAAACCTGCTGCTCACAAAAGAGAAGCCGTACAGTACAGAAATGCTGCACACGCACTCTATTGTGTCACATAATGCTGCATCACGTGGCTGATTAGGTCGACACCTCTTCCTATGACTAAGCACTTAGAGGAAAGTCACTAAAGCGAAACCATAATCTACAGGACAAGAAGAACTATTAGATGAAGATCCAAGTATGTAGAGGAAATGTTCTCAGCCTTCGAAAGGGGGGAGCCAGTGGTCTAGCTCAACCCTTCTGCAAACTGAGGTCAATCTGGCACTGGAATGAGATTGGAAGACCACGAAAGAGGAAGTCCAGTCACTTAGCAGTGCGGCAAACTCACCTTAAAAACATTTGAGGGATATTTCCCACGCATGCTATTTTTAAGGATTCTGGAGTAAACGTGCAAGTTCACATTGTTGCTGAAGGTCGTAAACATTCTTTTACTAATCAGCCCAGAGTATCCTGCATCTCCTTTGAGTGAAAAAGCATGTAAGTCCTTGTTTTTAAAAGGGGCGATAAAAACTGATCTGCTTATTCAAAACACTGCAAAGAGCACCGAGTGTGAATTTCACATTATTTTAGATAAATATATTGTGTCTCAGCAGCTGACAAACTGGCCTGAGTTAACATGAAGCATATAACTCAAGTCTTTGTAGATGTGAGTCCTCTGCTGGACAATACTGACCCTCTGTGAGACGTGCTTTGCCTCCAGTGGGCTGACACAGGACTGTTGAGCAGCCAACACACAGGACCACTGTCTGAGCGTGGCTGAACACCGTCGTGATCTTGTAGCATCCTGGGAGAAACAAAGAAGACACCGGTTACAAACTAAACCACGTGGTGAACACCAGACCACTCTAGAAGTCGAGGCTTCAACAGATCTATTACCTGGACACTTCACATCCATAAAGTAAGAGTTGGGACTCTGGACAAGACGCTTCTTCTTGTGCCTCCTCTTCTCCTCCTCAGGGGATGGGTGCAACAAGTCTTTTGCGAGCTAGATTGAGAGAAAACAAAGGAAGCGAGTCCCGATTAGTAAATACTCACATTAATCACTCACATTTTTATACCTTGGGCTCAGAATGAAACTCATGTTGTCTCAGACAACATCAAGAATGTTAATCTTATCTGGCTAGCCATTATAAGTAAATATGATCCCAATGAAAGTTGATCTGGTAGAATGGAGGATTTAGGGAATCAATCAATTAAATAAAGTGCGTGTTTATTTAAAAACGCAAATTGAGTATATAGGTTTTGAAAAAACGTGAACCAGCTGATTGGTTGTGCTCTAAGTTAATAAATACTTTGAATTAAAATCACGCCATGTTGTGTTAGCTTAGCCGATGCTAATCGCCGAGGCTGCTGCTCCGGCCTGTTTTCTGTCTTGGACCGGCCAACGCAGGCTTCGCGCTTGCATCAACCCGCGGATGACTTTATTTTGAAAAGCTATCACGCATCTACAGAAACGTACGCCAGTCACCACCGGGACCTGAAAGCAGGCAGTCCGTGACAGCTCGGCTCAACTCAGCCCGGGTGGCTGGCTCCATGTCCACGGTGTGTGCGCGGCCATCTTGTGCCACAATGCGCTCGCAATGTGCACCATTTATTTTGTTCAAAAAGTGGGACCGAAACTCATCAAAAGCCTCCGGAGCCGACACCAGGTCGGTGGCTAGTCTGTTACGCACACGTAGAGCTGAGTGGTGAACGCACAGCCCGGGTTTAAAGTGTAGAAAAGGCAAAGTACCACGGGCTAAGATACTCACTGGCATGTTGGCGAGGAAATAGCCGCTGCCGAAAAGGAGGCTTCACCGGAAGCGAGGGCTTCATATCGGTGTTTCCTTTGAGTCAGAGACGGAAGTGACGACTCCATGCACGGGATGGCGGCCATGACGGTAAGGTCTAACTGTTTTTTAACTGTAAATAATTATTTGTGAATTCTGTTTCTGTATTCCCTGTTTGCTTATCTTAAGATCTACATTAGTACAATCTCAACAACAATACAAATAAATAGAACAGAATAGAATAGAAATTGGAACATAGAAACATATTAATAAAAGTGCAGTCTTGCAATACTATAAGTCACATTTCACTTCTCTTGATAACAAGACCTGTTCTCGAGAAAACATACTCAGGATTTAGTATAAGTTTCATCATTCCATCACTTGTCTTTGCTGTACAGAGCAAACTTTAAAATTGTTCTAAACATGAAATGAATAAAGTGGATTGATTTACTTTGCAATCTTTCTGTTTTTACACTGGTGTTTATATTTATTATTTTACAAGAAGCTACCCAGTATGAGCAGCAGGCAAGACAGCACGGTGCTCTCTGTCACTTCCTCTCTTTGGTCTGCTGGGTAGTCCATTCACATTCCCATTGCAAGCAAATCAAATTCTGCATCGGGAATGACATGGTTATCACGATATCAACAATTCAGGTGTGACATAATTGCTGGAATAACAATGTCAGAAAGAGGCAGAGCCAGCTACTGCTGTACAGCCTGATCTGAACCATTAAAAAGCTTTCTGAACCAACTAAAACTATTCTTTTTCTCCTTCTTCTCCTCCTTGTCCATATTCTGCAGGAGCTTCAGTAGTTTCATTTGATTACTCAGGGCTTTGTTCCCCTTTGTTCTCTCCTCATCCAGCTGTTTCCTCTCCTTGTCCAGCTGTTGTCTTTCCTCTTCCAGCTGTTGTCTTTCCTCCTCCAGCTGTTCACGCTCCTGGTCCACTTGTCTCCTCTCCTTGACCAGTTGTTCCTTGTTGTCTTCTAGGCCTTTCTTCTCCTCCTTCAATGTTTTCACTTCCCTGGCCCAGCGCTCTTCTAGCCTGCTGATGTTTGCCTTGGTGTCCTCTGCCAGAGCGGTGTATTTTGTCTGCAGAGCTTTCAGTCGTGAGAGTGTGTCTGGGACTTTTTCCATCAGCTGGCTTTTAGCCTCTGTGCACTTCTTCTTGAGCATTTCATTTTCCCAATGATGGATCGGATCTATCGCTTGGTCCCTGCTCTGCTGGTTATTTAGCTCTGCGACGTCACTTTCTTCATCACTGAACTCAAGAACGGGCATGAGGTTTGAGACTTCAACTCCACGTTTTGATAAAGCCTGGTAGCACTTTGCATATTCCTCCTTAAACTTTGTCTCCCTCAACTTCAGAATATGCTCGAGTCTTTTGACCCTCATTCTGTCTTTACTTATCTTGTACTGAAACGACCACTTTCCAGCTTTTGGCTTGTTGATATGTGTATCCATGATTTGTTGATTTGTATTCCCAAGAACAATTTCCACACAGGAGTGTACGCTTCTCGATGTAGCTTGTGCTTCATTGAAATGTGTAGAACCCTCATGGGCATTGGATTTAAATGACACCCAGTTATTTATGTTCCTGATATCAACCATGGCATTGACAATTTAAGACTTCAGGAAAGCGTTGTCGCCGTGGTTGCCGTAGTTACTGCTTGTGGCCGAGAACTCAGCGATTATTTCCAGTTAATCACACAGGACCGACACGGACCTGAATGGTTAAAAACTGACCGATCATGTTTCTCCAAAGTGTTGGATTCATTTATGGTCAATAGGCAGGTGCTATGCTGGTGGCTATGGAGTTGTTTGATGTTAGCAACTTAGCGTTATCACAGAGATAAGTCTCAAGAGAGGATCAAAGGCACAGTGAGCATGATAACTGCAAGCACTGTCCTCTGGAGTTTGTCACTACTCAGCATTCAGAGCTGCTTCCCTCTGTCCTTCCTATTTATCAATTAACCCACAAGGTATGTTCCCATGTTGATGTAGCTCAGGTTAAGGCGCTGTGTCTGTGTGGTGCAACAGCGAGGAATCCAGAGACAACCTGCACCGATAACATCATGATGCATGAATGCAATGCATCATGTTTCCAGAGGCATCCCTTTCTCATCCAGACCCGATGAAAAGTCCTTGGCAGTGAGTGAATGTGTGTGAGTTAGGGGGGGGGGTTGGATGGAAGAGAAAGAGAGTAACAGGAAAAAATGACATAAAATGTTTGCTATGATGAAATACATCTTTCTAACAAATTCATTTGTTTTTTATTTTTAGATTTGTACCTTTCGTCTCTAACTAAAGTAATTCCTTTGAATGTAGGCATAAATTTGAGTTTCTTTTATAAGAAATTGCTAAGAAAATTCTATTGCTGCTTAGACTCTGACCTCTGTATGTGTCTACATGACAGAGTTCCACTTGGTGGTGGGATGAGGCATGGGTCAGGAAAGATCCCACTAAATGCGGGTGTGGATCCAGATCCGCAGGCAGAAACGTCCCTTGATCTCTCAGAGAATAAGTGCTTTGATCTTTTTTGAAAGAATATCTGACTTGTTTGTGCAATTTGGTGCCAATCCAAATACCAGTGAATTTTAACATAGTGTCATAAGGGCATGAATTGCAGGCACAGAGCAGAATGCATGCAGAGTGAGTAGTGATTCTGAGTTCCTGACTGAAGACGTAAACAGTGTCATGTGTCTAGTTTGTTTCCAAACATCACATGTAGCCTGACTAATGTAACCCACAACTGTCCAGATAAAGACCAGATGAGCTGGCAACATGAGGCGGTGTCAGGTAGATGGAATCTAATACCCGATGATGCTATCTAACTGTAATGCTTGAATGGGACTGCGGATCTTGAATGTTGAATCGTAAAAGTAAAAAAGCTGGTGGCACCTTCCCGGATGGATGCCTCCAGCTGGATGTCTTTATCTTTTGTTCTTTCATTACCAGGCCCCCAGCCCGACACCCCTCTCTGGAGGCTAACACGTTAACCTTTATATCTGACTTCACATTCCAGCATCGTAGGAATCACAAGGTGTTAAATTGCGTTTTTAATGACAAAAAAAAAATCCCATTAGAATTGCTAAGTGTATCAGTCACTTTCTGTCCTGCTCCTCTTGTCAGATGCCTGAGAATGGCATGGCACCAGCCTATAAAACAGGTCACACCTTTCCTAATTATCCCACATCAAAAGAATTTACTGGAAGTGCATTTTCCAGCTCGTATCCAAATCTTTCACCATGCTGACAGAGGTGGAGGGTAGGTACACTCACACCCTCGGAGAAAGAGGGGGAAAGTCCCTCCCTGCCACCGTGCTCTGCATTGGCTGGATCAGCATCAGATGCAGGCGAGCCGTCGGCCAATGAGAGAGGCAGGAGATGCAGCCAGAGGAGAGGGGAAACTTTGCAGACCGGGTAACAGAGTGCAGGGACAGACATCTGCTGCAGAGTGCGTAGCCACAGTCGCTTTCTTGATCTGCCAAGAAATTAAAATTTAAAAATTCACAGCTGCAACCAGTTCTGCATCAAAATGGAGGGTAAAGTCACCGATTTCTCCGGAAAATGGAAAATGAAGTCTTCGCAAAATTTTGAGGATCTTTTGAAAGCTCTGGGTGAGTACAAGGCAACATCTCATGTCACGCTTGTTTGTGATCCAAAAACCTCTCCGCCAAATTGCATCCTGTTTTTTTTTAAATCATCTTTGTGTCAAAACTTTTTTTTTTTTTTTCATCTTTTAAAAGTTTGCTTCCACTTTGGAACCAAGCCGCTCATTGTTATGTAGTTTATCATCAACCACAGAGGTCCTTTGTTAAAATGCAAATAGAATTACAGAAAGGAAAGACATGCATCTTCCATCACAAAGACCTGTCAGTCATTTTGTGGCATCGCCAGCAGGAAATCCACTTTGGCTTCCAGGTCAGCTGGTAAAACCAAAAGTGGTCTGAAGTGAAGTCTGTGGTGAGGGTGAGTCGCCGCTGCCCTGCTCGTGCGACTTGTTCAGGTACATGAGGAGAAGAAGTCCTCTGTGGGGAGAGAACAGGAGAGGAAGGTCAGGCGAGGGCCAGCCAGTGGCATCCATTAAAAATGTGAAGACAAATAGCCTGTGGAGGAATGTTAGATTAGACTCATCTGAAGCAGGGTCCTCCTCATGCGGTTGTAATTAGAGCCAGTGTAAACGGAACTAAGCCTCGACATGGGCCCCAGCAGCCAGCCGCCTCTGAGAATGACTTTCCTTCTCTACCCTTGGCCCCACTGACCCGGTCTGGAACTGTATGTGTGTGTGTGTGCTGCTTCTTTTAGTGCCACTCTCTGATCAAATAGGGTTTGACTTGAATCAGATTTCTTGGTAGTCCTGATCTCTCTGAAGCCAGTCCAGCTCAAACACACACACACACACAAAATATGGCAGCAACTTAAGGGTCGGCAGGCAGTTTACATTTGTTGTACTTTTATATTAAACATCACATCACATCTCAGCTGACCTGCAACACAGATTAAAATACAAGCAGTGAGCTTCGTCCTGGTTTTCACTTTGTTCATCAGTGAGTTGGTTCATTTTTCCGACAGGTTGTAGCTCCCTGTATTAAATCCTGTTAAAATTTTTCCTCTTGCTGAACAAATCCGTGGTTGAATTGGCCCATCATAAGCCCACTGACCGAACATATCTTGTTCTATTAATCAAATGAGTACATGAAGACAAAAATGACTCACAAAGACATTTTGGAGTTGCAAAAAAGCCGCAGAGAGACACAAAGGGACAATGGAGAGATGCAAAACAGGGGGACAACACGAACACAAAGAAACCTGAAAACAACAACCACAAAGAGATGCAAAATTACCATAAATTAGCATCTCTTTCACTGAGGGTAAAGGTCTGTGCGTGTTCGATTGCCCTGCCAGGGAGGATGTGCTTTTACTGTGTCTGTAAGCATGACTCCTCAAAAAGTACTGCGTAGATTTATACAAAACTGTGGAGGAATGTTTTACAAGTCAGGAAAGAACTTGTTCAATTTGTGAAAAAGGTTCCCAGATAATAACTGAACGGTTCCTGATGATGGAAACGTGCACATTCTGGGGGCTGGTGTTGGAGCTCTGCTGAAAATTACAGTTTCTCTTGTTCCAGTGCTGCCATGTTCACTCTCCATCTCTTTACGACATCAAACACATCAAGCTGTGAGAAGATGAACCTCCTGAACCTGATAGTTGAAGCAGTGTCAGTTGAGATTTGGCTGCAATTTGAGTTTTGTCCTTGGGTAAACTTGAAGGTTTTGGAGCTTGGGGGTTTCTTGTTCCCGCTCGTCAGATCATCAAGAATGCACTTCTTCTGTCTTTTGTGCGAACTGTGCCTTGTATCGTTTGTCACAGTAATTAGTGGTTTGAAGGAATATACCTGTGGAGCTGCACGTTCAAACCCATCCGTCCATTCATTAGCTGTACAGTTTATCCCGCGAGAGTCGCTGGCGCACTTTAAATCACATGTGCTTTACATTACTGGCAACAGTTTGCCAGAGCATACCATACATTCTAACTCGTAACCAAGGAATTAATCACAATGAGATTTTTATTGCCTCATCGTTTCGGGCAAAAAGGAAACGTTATTGTTGTGTGGCAATGCAGCAGCTCAGGCTGCTTAAGAAAAAAAGCCTGCATAACTTTTGTTTTCATAAAACCGAGGAGATAAATTAGGCTGAGAACACGTCGTGAAAAGATTGAATTGGGCTGCCTCTTTGTTTTGTGGAATAACAAGCAAGGGAAGAAATTCCTGCTGCTCTTGTAACACTTGGAAGTCTTTATCTTGAAGTGTTGAGAGTTTGATAGTGATGGATTTGTCCGTCATGTGCAGTCGTTCCCAGCTGTATGTTGTTTTCACCACCGTTCCTCTGCGTGTGTTCAGGTGTGAACGTGCTCCTGAGGAAGATCGCAGTGACGGCCGCCTCCAGCCCGGCGGTGGAGATCACCCAGCAGGGCGAGAGCCTGTCCATCAAGACGTCCACCAGCGTCCGCACCACCCATGTCTCCTTCACCGTGGGTCAGTCGTTCAACGAGGCCACAGTGGATGGACGTCCCTGCACGGTGCGCGGCCCCCTCTGACTTCCTCTTCTAGCCTTTCTGTAAAATGTCCAAACATGCCTACCAGCGTTTGGCCAAGGATGGCCAAACTATCCACGGTGCTGTACAGACAGAACATGTGGAAGTAATTTCAGTGAAACTCCAGAGTCGTTGCTGGTGATAGTGCATGGATCTGTTCTTCATTTCTTAATGCTGAGGGGTGCATTGTTTCCTGAACGACCGTAGAAAGCAGTTCTGCCATCAGACCTGCGTCCAGAGCACATAAATGATGTCAGGTGTGAATATTCCCCCTGCAGAGTTTTCCAAAGTGGGAAACAGAGAGCAAGATCAGCTGCGAGCAGACTTTACAGAAAGGCGACGGGCCCAAGACGACGTGGAGCCGAGAGCTGACCAACGACGGAGAGCTGATCCTGGTAACTGGAAGCACACTTGAGTCTGAGAGCTTCACAGCAAATATGCCTCCATCCAGATTTGAATAGAATTGAATAAGAAAAGTTCCGAGTAAAAATCCTTCCAACTAATTCTCATATGCTTATTAGAATGTGACACGTAGTATTCCGATTGGTTCAACTGTGCCTTTGCTGCTTTCTGTCTTCCAGACAATGACCGCCGGAGACGTTGTCTGCACCAGAGTCTACGAGAGAGAATGAGGATGTTTTTCAGAATCTTGCGATGCTGTTTTCTGTCTGGACCGTCACTTGCCTTTCTTTCTTTGCCTTGATTTCCTCAGCAGATGTCGGAACAGTCCACTGTGTAGAGAAGCCTCCAGTTTTATTGAATGTATGTACGCGTGACTGCCTTTTAACACCAACGCTGAATTAGCTCTTACATAAATGCCACATATTCCTTTTTAAAAACTGCGTCACAGTGTCTGAACCCATTGTTATTAAACTGTTTTATATGAATTTACTTGTTTTGACAACCTTTTTTCAAACACTCGCTCTTTACGCCGCCTCCCTCCTATTCCCCTGTCGTCCGTCCACATATCACTTTACCTCGCCTTCTGTCGTTCGTTCTCTGGATACGCAGATTATTCCGCACCCCCACCCCGTCTTTCCATTTGCTATGCAGGCCCCTGTCCTCTGGGCGCTCTCTGTCATCATAGCTCTCTGCAGTATGTGCACGATTAGTTTCAAAAAAGGCCCAAAGACAATTCATATTTCATAAACTCTGCTTTGAGAGGCACTTTGGCAAAAGCTAGGAAGGAAATGGGGAGTGGAAAGGGAAAAAAAAAAATGAGCGCGGCCATGAGAAAATCATTTCATGACATCAGGAGCCTCTCCAGCTGAGCCTATTTACAGAATGAGTTCAGTCAAATTTCCCCCACCCATTCTCTCTGGCTTAGCACCCGGGTACAAAGTGTTAAGTGACCTTCTCTCTCTCAAATTTCCAGCTGTTCTCCCTCAAAATTCCCCGTTCAACTTAATGGGTGCAAAGAAAAACATGCAAACCTGAGTTGGGGAATGAAGCGAGAGCTCCACCAGCTAAAAATGGTTGATTTCCTAGTTCTCAGCATCCCCGAGGTCTGTCCTGTCCTAAACTCAAACCCCTCAAGCACCAGTGAGAGTGTGAGACAGACTTCACCTCGCCCTGACAAATGTGTCGTTCAGGCACTCAGGCACTTCCTGAGAGAAGTCGGTTCACAGACCAGCGATGGTTTTTCCAGATTTTCAAATAGTGTGGAGACAAGTGCCCCTGTGAAGTGCTTCCCAGTTTATAAAGACAGTGCCAAGCAAGCAGCGGGAGGACTGGATGAACCCTCTCAATGAGTAAATGAGTGTGTGGTGGGAGCGTGCCAATGCAAATATGCAAAACTGCTCAACTGCGTGAAGTGAAAGTCCCACATTAAATTTATTTGAGTAATAGTACCGACAGTTCCCTTGCTTTGTGTCTGTTTGCTGCGTTTTTCAACATTTCTAATAAAAAGAATAATTCACGGACCTTGTTAAAAAATAGGGGCTGCATTACGGCGACTGAGTTTTATGTTTGTGCAATTTGGTGCAGATCCAAATAAGAATGCAGTTAATTTAAACGCGGGGACTGTTTGGCCTTGGCGGAGGTGTGTGCTCTCTGAGCGCTCTCCTATTCATACCGGGCATTCATGAAATGTAAAGGCAGGAAAAAAGTTCTGTGACACAAAACCACTCGATCTTTGCCGTGTGAATTATCGGACAACTTGACTGCAGAGCAGAAACCGTCTGGAAAGCAATGAGGGAAAATCTCTTCTGGTGAAACGTAAACTCACAAACATCTAAATTCCTCCACTGATCCTCAGTTTGTGTCTGCATGAAAGAAGTCGAGTGAAAAGATTATGTGTGACTAGGTATGTGTGGATTACACAGCCCTCAAGTACTCTACATGCTTTCATGTCTCGCAGGCAGAAAGCACACAGATGTATGTTTTTCCAGTGGTCGCAGTGAAACCCGATTTATTGTGTAAGCACCCATCTGAACCGCAGAGACTTATTATCACACTCTTGAGGGCATGCAGACACACACACACACACAAGATGCCTGGTTCTGTCTCAATGACCCCTTTGACTCATGCTTGTCAGAAACAGTCTAAACCACCCAGTCCCTCCTTGTTAGCCGGGTCACTTTCCACACTCCGCTGTGATGCCAGGTCATTCCTCAGGCAGTGATGTCATGGAGGACTTGTGTTGCTCGATTGGCTGAGGAATGCTGTGGTTTTGGGACGGGGAGGAACCCAAGTCCTGCGTTTGAATCTGGGCCATCTGGACCAATGGTGACAGGCCCCATTAGAGGAACTGATGAGTCAAAGGAGTCAGTCACAGATGAGGCCTGTGACCAGGTCCTGGCAGTGACAGCCAAACCAAGAAAGGCCTTTCGTCGATAATTGTTAGATATGTGAAGACTGTTATAATGAAAATATCAATATGCAGAATAAATAAGGCACAGAAAGTTAAACAAACTCAATCAGAGTCTACCCACTCGGGCTCACGGCTCCACTTGTGTCAGTGGAAGCTCACGCTGTGGACACAGACCAGCCGGACTTGATATTGTCTTGTGGGGAGCCAAATATTTCCAGAGATACTAAATATGTCAAGTTGAATTCTGGAATTCAAAAAACATCCAGCACATTTGAGGAAATGGTGCGGCCAGGAAACATAACACGAAGGACTGGAATTAGACAATCCAAAGCTTCTTAAAAGGGGAAATGAAAGCTCACAGGACATTGACCCACCAATACGTACAATACTTGCTGTAATATCCAGTTTGCATATGCATTGATTTTTTTTTTTTTTTTTTTTAAGAAAACCCATAAGTATGCATCACAGGGATTTACAGTATGTGTATGAACAGGTCCATGTGCGTGACACAGTCCAGCCTGTGTGTTTAAATTGAAATCATGTGATGAAATCTGCCCCTCATCCATGTGACTTGTATGAGAGTGAAAGGCGACCAGGCTGGATTGTACATGGGCATTAGGCCATGAAATGTGTGTACATTAGTGGAGCTGAACGTGTAATCCTTCCTGCTGCTGCAGGGTCATACATACCAAGAAAGACTGTACATGCATGACTGGTATGATTGATCTGGAGGTTCTTTAAGATGCACATTACAGTGTCACCCAAAGCGGATATTATTGAATTATATTGTCTTCCTGCAGAAATGAAACGAATGTTTAATGTGATTCTATTGCACAATTTCTATTTGTTAAATGTTTATGCTTTAGTTTATCCAGCGTTCTAGTCCTTATTAAAATGGTTGAACATTTATTTTTGCATTGACTGAGCCCCCTCACAGTTTTAATGACACATCTGTCCTGATAATCTGTTCAAGCCAAGGAGTGAGAAATACAACCTCAATGCACAAGAGGGACATCTACTGGAAGAGGAGGGGACTTCTTTTGAAAACAGAATGTAATTTAAAGAAAATGACAGCATTTAAATGTATCACTGTTACTTACCCATGGAGGAGATTTTAAGTTGTCTTTTTTAATTGCGTACCCAAATATCAATCAAGACTTTATATAACTAATAAGTCTTGATTGATATTATTTTTTTAAATTTAAACTAGTGACTAATAATATCAAAGAGAATTCTAAGAAACCCAAATAATAACAATTACATTAATATTAATAATAATAATGATGGTGGTGACCACGCCCCCGTCAGTCCCACGTGTCTCTGTGCCGCAGCAGCAGTCACATGACCTCGCTGGCTGGCCACTTCCTGATGGTCGCTTGTTTTCCTGCAGGACAGAAAGATGTCGGGTGTGTGTTGACGCCTCGCAGCAGCCTGGATCCTGACAGCCGGGACTGAGGAGGACAAACATCCGGGTGATAAGACCTCGAGTCTGCGTGCGGTGTCCACCGCGTTCACCTGACATCTTTCTTTGCGGGGACATGGTCGCTGCAGGAGGGGCGGGTAGCTAGCTCAGTGGATAGCCCATTTCCCCACTAACACCGCCCGGCTGTCGTTTTTCACCCCCGCAACACAAACACGTCGTGGAATTGAGGACCGTTGATTTGCCTCCAGTCCTCTTGTATTCACTGTAACTAGTGGCTGCTTCGCGTTAGCTCGGATTTCTCAGACACGCAGTCGTCACCATGTCAAAGTACACCAGCTTTCCAGACCCGGCGGAGGACCACAACCCGTTCCAGGTGGGTACAGTGAAGACACAACATCCCGTTATTGTCTTCAGTCTCCACCGTGTAGCTTTCGATGTGTGAAAGTCACTGATGTTGGCGTAATAGCAGGCGCGTTGTTGCTCATGTGACTGTGTGGGGCCTGTTGTTCCTCCTCATCTAACATGCCTATCATCGCCGGTCTGTTTGTTGCTATCGTTTCATTGCACAGCAACGTCGCACAAACACAAACAGCTAACTTCCGTGGTCCAGTTCTTCACAGACGTGCAGTTTGGTGATGATGTGTTTTCTGCCACAGGACCCTGCAGTGACTCAACACAGCAGCAACACAGGATACGCCACACTGGACCTCTACAACCCATTTGACAACAACACCATTGGAGTGAGCAATGACATATTATAATATAAAATAATATAATATCTGTTACCTTATATTACAATTATAGGTGAGGTAATCGGTTGGTAATCAACAGTTTGTAATTAAAGGCATGTGCCTTTAATTCCATTGACTGTTTGATCAAAGCACAACAACAAATAAATTCAACTTTACTTTTGTACAGTTTAACCACAAACTTTACTCCAAAAACAAATATACAAAACTGGAATTAATAGAATAATTGTCCATTTTTTTCTTGCAGTTTGTACATGCATTTTTTATTGTTTATTCTGCCATAAAATATGTATGATTCAAACTGTATAATTGAATTAATAACTCTTGACATAAATGAGCTGGAATGTCCTCAAAGGCAATGGGTAAACACAGCAGCTACAACAGACTCATATGAAATCTTTCTGCGATGCATGTTATGGTGTTGAGTGACGTTGAGCTATGACACTCAATCAGGATGATTGAAGGCTTTAAGGGCTCTGTCATTATTACGTGCACCATTGTTGCGCGCACTCCCCAGTCCTCTGTCTAATGGCCTTGATGCGCAGGTTGGATTTGCTCCCAGGCCGAACTGATGTTTGCCGTCTGTTTTCCAGCCTCCGCCACCATATGAGGCCACTTCCCCCTCTCCTCAACCTGCGCCTGCGCAGACCCCACCCAGCAGGACGACGCCCACTGAGCCCCGTAACTATGGCTCCTACAACTCCCAGGTACGAGCGCTGCACCTGTCATCTACTCGCCAGTGGCTGGAGGATGCTCAAAAATGGGTTTGCACTGTTGTTGAGCAACACCCTTCTGTTTTACTCCCCGATTTGGATCATTGTGCTTACATTGCGTCATCTACACTTGATAGAAAACACCTCCTCCTGGAATCTGTAACCGTCAGCCGCCGAGGCCAATTGTCCTTTTCATTATTTATCAGGGGTCACAACCTCTGACGCTCAGTCCTGAAGCATCATTTCCCTCTTGTCTCCCTGTGTTCAGACATCTGTGAACGCCACCACGGCGGAGCTGCTGAGGAAGCAGCAGGAGCTGGAGAAGAAAGCCCAGGAGCTGGAGAGGAGGGAGAGGGAGCTGGAGTCGCACAGCTTGGGAGCAGCAGCCTGTAAGATGGGGAGGATAGGAGGGATTCAGCTGGAAGCAGAGTTGAAAACTATTTCTATTGAGATATTCATTTTGAAATGTTTTAATTTTGTAGATCACAAAGGCCTCTTAATTAGAACACAGCTATTGGCATTGCGTTTTAAATTCTGCCATTGTCTCATCTCCTCTCGCTCTCTACCTCAGCCCGTCAGAACAACTGGCCCCCGCTGCCCTCTTTCTGCCCCGTGGGACCCTGCTTCTTCCAGGACATCAACATGGAGATCAGCCAGCGTTTCCAGCGCACTGTCACCATCATGTACTACTTCTGGATGTGTGAGTTACTTTCATTCATGCACTCTGGCAACATTAGTGTTGTTTTGTACAGAAAACAAGTTCTCCAAGCCGATGGGAAGGTGAAACTTTTGCTCATCCTCTTCTTTTACCTGTCCTTTGTTCAGTCTGCACTTGCACGCTGTTCTTCAACCTGATCTCCTCCCTGGCCATGTTCTGTGTGGACCCCTCTGGCGGTGTGGGCCTGGGCCTGGCCATCCTGTGGGGGCTCCTCTTCACCCCCTGCTCTTTCGTCTGTTGGTACCGCCCTATGTACAAAGCCTTCAGGTGCGTGGCTCGGTCCTGCTAAAGAAGCTTGTAGGACAAATACCTGAACTTCCTCCTTTGCTTGTCATTTAAAGATTTTTGGTTCAGGCTTCACTCTGTGTGTAGGTGTGTACTGTCTTTAGTATTAATAGTGAGTGGTAAGGGTGAGTCATGGCTGATCTACATCATGTTTTCAAAGAAGCTGAATTCGAGAACAGAAGCAGTGGAAGTGAAACTTAACGTGAGTAATAAAAGTCCCGTCCTTGTAGTCCAGTCCTGTTCTCCAAAACAAGAGGCTTTATTTCATGACATCTATGTTTCTCCCAACTTTGTTGTTGTAAAGCTTTCATATATCATTTCTCCAGTGGCTCATGCAGGCTCCTGGTTTTAAAGGTCCGTGTCGACATGTGCTTCAATTTCCTGCCACTGTTCTTGCAGCTGTTCGGAAATGACAGCTTCCAAATGTATTATTTTGTCCAAGGCTCACTTGAGTGATCTCACGCAACTCTCCGACACAGCTCTGCTCAACTTCAACCTGAGTCTAATCAACCAGAACGAGTGGACTCATGCACCTGGTTGGATTTGTTGTCGCTTCATTTTACTGAGTAAATGTATCTTTCTTCTCCTCCAGGAGTGACAGCTCCTTCAACTTCTTCGTCTTCTTCTTCATTTTCTTTGCCCAAGTGGTCGTCTCCGTCATCATGACTATCGGCATCCCAGGATGGGGTTTCAGGTGGGACGCTGATGCAAGCCCTTCACCGATTCTTGGTTTTAATGTTAAACCTGTGGATCAAACGGTTTTTCACTTCAATTCCAATTTTTCAGTTGCAGTTTTCTGTCCTTTCATCCTGCAGCTTGTAATTTTATGTGCGTTGAAGTTAAGTACTCACTGTCCTCACTTGACCTGACAGTGCTGACAGAACAAAGATAACGAGCTTAATTAATACTGAGCGTGAGTCACGTTGTCTGGATAACTCATTCACATCCAGACGAGTCTTTTATTTCCAGGTGCAAACGAGGATATTAACTGACTTCCCTCTCGGCTCCTCTTCTTCTTATTATTTCACTCGTCTCTTCCTCTCAGTGGGTGGATCGTGAGTCTGGCCGCTCTGAATACCAGCGTCCCCGTCGGTGTGATCATGGTGTTAAATGCCATCTGCTTTACTGCCCAAGCCGCCATGGGTGTAGTCATGCTGAAGAAGGTAAATGCAAAGGTTGTGACTGACATGACAGTGGCTGATCCGGGGGGGGGGGGGGGGCGGCCAGAAGGGGGGGGGCGTCAGACACACTGTCCGTGCCTGGATTATTTCACTGGATATTTAGAATAGAACCAAACAAAACAGAGACTGTAATGACAGAAGCTGTCTCTGTGGAAAAAAAAAGTATGTTTTCTTCGATTTTTGGGGTCTATTTTGCCACCATGGAGGAGGTAAGGTTTATGACCTAAACGACAGCACAGCCACCAGGGGGCAGTCTACATGATTTGGTTCCTCATCCAGGGAGTTGTTTCACCTTTATTGAAACAGTGAAGGGTTTAGATCTTCAACTTGAACAGATGGTGAGATAAACAAGAGTGAAAACAGAATTTTCACTTTCTCCCTGCTCTGTGTAAACAGCCCATCTTGTCCAGGTGGTCCACCTGCCATCAGGCCATCTGTAGATAACAGTCTGAATAATGGCCTCAATATCAGGTTCTGCGTATCGTTTTCGCCCTCACAATGTGATGATGAATTGCCGCGTGTATCGGGTGTCAGCGTCCTCTGCCTCTTCCCCGCTCCAGGTCCACAGCATGTACAGGCAGACTGATGCCAGCTTCCAAAAGGCCCAGGCCGAGTTCGCCACCGGAGTCATGTCCAATCAGGCTGTACGCCAGGCCGCCACCGCCGCTGCCACCAGCGCCGCCACCAGCGCCGCCCAGGGGGCCTTTGCCACTCCTCGGTAGAGAGGTACAAGAGGGGCCAGGAGGGTGAGAAGATGGTGGAGCGGTTCAGTATTCATTTCCCCACAGGCGATTAGGATTTGATTGGGAGGGAGGTTGTGTCTTTACAATTACACAGGGACACCTAAACTTTAGGGCACTTGCATGAGACGGAGGTGGGGTTGTCTAATTCCAAACTACAGATATTTAAATGTGCAGGAGAAGTACGCTATATTGCCAAAACATGAGTCAGCGAATCACAAATGCTGATGGAAGGAAATAGGATATTGATGTGAAAAACTGAAATACTGTAAGAAATGTGTGTCACTGAATGCTTTTTATATGAAGTGACGAGGTGCGCGTGCCAAGTGGAATAGAAATAACATGCATAAAGTCCAAATCTGAAAGACTTGGACGCACGTTGTGTTTACATGGAGCCATGCTTACAGGACAGAGAGATGGAGCTGAACACTGAAATGTTGCCAGTCTAACATGTGATCCATATCTGAGCGGATCAGCTTCGCCATCCCTAATTTTAATCGCTTCACTGTAAGACTAACTCGTTGTTTTTATTGTTATTCCAAATGAGAATGCCTATTTGCTGTGTTTGCCAAAACCTCTCACATTAGTATCAGGCTATGAACATGCGTCGTTTTGGTTACTGTATACCTGTCACTTTGTTCAGTGCAACTTGTGGTCTTTACGATTATTATTATTCACTGTCTTGGTTTAATAAAAAATGAATAAATAAATAGTCTTGCTTATACAGTCAACTGCAGTTATTGCTGTCTGGTGTTATTGATCATGTGAACCACAGGGTTTGCTAATTGGCTGCAGTGGGGCTTTCATCTTCATCAGCAGAGTTCACCCTGTTGCCATGGAAACAGTTGGTATGACTACAAGATAAACTCTCATTGGAGCCCAGTTGAATATAAGTGTTTTTATAAGTATTGTATTTATATAATAATGTGATCGTGTGCTCTCACGTTTCACCACTAACCAGAGGGTCCATGGTTTTATCCCAGTTGAGTGATGTTTGCACATAAATATTTTTATCTTTAGAATCGTTTTGCTCAGCCCCAGTTTATTGTTGTTTACATTTTACACATCCAATGAAACAACCTTTCTGTTCTGTAAAAGAAGCTCACTGAAAATGAATTTTTAAGAGGACTCTTAAGATGTTTAAACTCTGGCGACACCAACAGACTTCAGAGGAGCTGCGCCCCTGATGTCATCGTGACATCTTGTTGCTTCTTTTAACAAACTATTTTTGCAGCTTCATACCAAAGGGAAATGTCGTCATCAGCCAACAGGTAAGTCATCTGCGTGGATAAATGATCAAAGTAATAACGTTTGCATGCGTAATCTGTATTTATAAGCGTGTTAAAGTCTGGATTGTGTTACATGTATGTGAGTTATGGTGGTAATATACTGAGCAGTGTCTTCCCGGTGCTGTGTCCAGGGCAGCGGACCCTCCTGTCCTGCCCTGAACCGTGGGACAGACCACTGAGACTTTTATGGACTTCCACTGGGACGTCAAGCTCAGCGCTGCACCGTGAAGATGGCGGAGGCTGCGGAGGCACCACAACACCGGTTTTTCTGTCACTGCTGTAAATGTGAAACTAACCCTAAACTCCCGGTGAGTCTCCTCGTGGACAGTTTTGTTCGATTCCCCACGTGCCGACCTGGGGGGGGGTCCTCCACGCGCACACGGACGGAGGTCGCCTTGGACTCGTTCGATCACTTTGTTTCTTAACGCGCAGGGATTGATTTCTTCCAAACTATTTTTGGTGACACTGTTTATCTCCACCTCAGCACAGGGTCACGGCGCGATGGTGGGTTTTATACGCGCCGTGTAAGAGCCAGGATCTGACATTAGAGGGAGAAGGGGGAGTAAGACCCTGCGACTCCAGTTACCATATTTAGAAGCACCACTGTTGGCGACTTAGCGTCCAGTTGTCTTCTGTCAACTGCGCGTCAGACACGTCAGAGGGGCAGGTCATGTGTCAGCACATGGAGCAGCAGCACGTACAGCTCCATGCGCCACATGTGCACAGCAGATCCTCCTTATGCCTCCGAGACAGTTTTGACTTGTATTAATTCTGCTGGACGTGCGTAAAGGAGCGCACTACAGCGCATGGCACGTTCACGCACTGGCATTGTTATGATGGACCACATGTTGACCACAGCTGGGTTTGATGTGCACCATGAGCCAAAATATATCTGGGCACCACTGCTCACTCAGAGTAAGCATTAGGACTGTGACTATTTATTTTTATCCAACAGTATATTGATTCACTTCCATCTTATAGTCAGATGGTATATTTGCTTAACTCTCAACAAGGACTTTTGTAGTTTATTTTGCTTGAAAACATTTGATTGTTTTGCTCCTGCACTTTTGCAAATGTAAATTTTTGAATTCAGAAACGGTCCCCGACAGAATAAAGAAGTGGACACACCTCTAACTCACTGAGATGATTTACTTCTGTATTATTTGCCCCATAGGTTCCTTAGTTCCTAATGCCACAGCCATATACAACACATATACAACAGTGAGGACAATAGTCTGCTTCTGGTTTTGTCCCAGTCCCACCACACTGTTCCCAGTTTGATCTGTATATCAGTGTTATACCCCTCAGCCTGTTTTTTTGTGGAAGAATAGATCCCAGAGCTGAGCCTCACCTAACACTGGACAGCGATTGTTAGTCCAGCTGTTTGGTCCTCATCATTGGTGACCTCACAAACGCCCTTGTGTCTGAATGACTGTAATCCATATTTATTTTCCTTCCCACAGGATCTTGTCTGCCCCAGATGTGACTCTGGCTTCATTGAGGAGGTGACAGAGGACTCCAGGTAAACTCGATCCTCTGTGTTCAAATGGTTGTTTTACATTTTACAACCCTGATGTGACTTTTATGTTCCCTCTCCAGTCTCCTGCAGGACACCACGTCCACAGCCAGCGAAGACTCCAACTCGTTGTTCTCAGAGGTATGTCCTCACAGATGGTGTTTTATTAAGAGCACTCCTCTTTCTCCGAGGCTTTGTTTGACACATTGCTTCTCTGGTCTCTGTCCAAGTTATGGCAGCTGCTGTTTATGGAACGCTCCGCTCTGCTGTCGCATCCGCCCTCCTCAGAGTCCCACCCAGATGACAGCGAGCAGGTATCTTCAGGTCAGAGCCATCCGTCTCTGGTGTCACCAGCTGCCTCTGCCACCGAGGCTGAGGGTGAAGAGCCAGAGTCTCCCTCCCAGCCCGATCAAGAGAGGTCGTCCAGGCCGGAGCAAAGGCCTGCAGTGGAAGGGTGTGTGGACATGGTACACAGAAGCATCACCAGCGTGTGCTGAACTCAGAGGGTGTAGAAATCATGTATACAACATAAAATTCAACAACCACCAAAACACATTTTAAAGTCAAGGCATTAATATGAAAAAAGAGGTTTGTGTTTTTACATCACACACCCTAAGACAGGTTTGCTTTCTCGCTCTACCCTTCAAGGATCTTGCAGCACTTCCTGGCCGACCTCTTCGCCAGCAACGGAAACCCCGGTGCTGCACCAGCTGCATTGTAAATGGCTTTCTGGAATTTCAATTCAAATCACTTTTGATTTCCTGTAATTTGATGTGACACCCCAAACCCATTTTTGCCCTCCTGCTCTCTCTCTCTCTCTCTCTCTCTCTCTCTCTCTGTTTGCCCATCAGGTCCAGCATGCTGCAGTTGCACTCTAACCCAGGAGACTATGCGTGGGGTCAGGGAGGTCTGGACACCGTCATCACGGAGGTCGGTGATGTGCGGGTGGTGAGGTTGAAAAAGTACAGCTATGTTATTGATTGTGATCAGTTTATAACATCCACCTCATCCCCAAGACCTGGAGATATAAAGTGTTTGCGTTTGTTTGTCTCCTCTTCTTTGTCCCCTGTCCCTTCATCCACTTAATCCATTTCTTCGCACACTCTCGCAGTTGTTAGGACAGCTGGAGAGCACAGGTCCGCCTCCTGCAGAGAAGGAGATGATCTCTTCCCTGCCGACAGTTTGCGTCTCTCAGGAGCAGATAGGTGTGAATCCCGACATCACGGCACACTGAGCGGCAGGATTAGAACAAAATAGTTCATCTGAGGACAGAATCTGAGATGTTGCTACTTTACATTTTGAGCAGACTGCTTCCTCTGTCTCTCCATTCCGTCTCTTATCTCTACTCCAATAATTAATTTCCCTCTCATATCATTCCCTCCTTTCTCTCCTTTCATTCACCTCTCTTTCCCATACTCATTCCCTCCCTGATCACTTCCCCCACCCACTATCTCTCTCTCCCTTCTTTCACCTTTTTCCTCATTCTCTTTGCCTTTTCCCTCTCGTGTCTTTCCTTCCTTGACTTTGCCCCTCCTGATGTCATTCCTTTTTTCATTTCCTTCCATTATTCTGTCCTCCCTTCCCTCCAATATATGTCATCACTAAAACGTAGTGGGTTATAAAATCCATTACATCGTTGTTCCTGATTTAATACAAAGCTGCTAAAAGAAAAATCGTGATATGTTGATCAAAAATATAACAAAGTGTCCCTCGCAGATCTGATTTGTGGACCTGTGGTGCCGTCAATTTGACTTTCTGTTCAGGTTTTTCTTATTTCCCATGTCAGACTGCAGACTGGAGTGTCCAGTTTGCAGGGAGGAGTATTCACTAGGGGAATCTGTCAGGAAGCTTCCCTGCCTCCATTACTTCCACGGTCATTGTATAGTGCCTTGGCTGGAGCTGGTAAGGACCCCGAGTGCTTGTGGTTGGTTGTTTTAGGGCTTTAACGGTCTGTTAAGGGTATCTGCCACATCCTGACTTCAGGGATGTGACTATCAACAGACAGATGGACTGCTCTGACATGTTTCCTGCAGATGCATGACAGAGTTCTCTCTCTCCCAGCACGACACCTGCCCGGTGTGCCGCAAAAGCCTGGACGGCGTGGACAACAGCCTCCCGTCCACGTCAGAGCCCCCGGAAGGCCGCTCCATCAGGACAGAGCACCAAGAGAGGCAGGCGATCTGAAACGCAGGACAAACGTCTCTGCCTCCTCTGCTGTTGTCAAAGAGACACGCTGCCCACCTCGAACCCCACCCCTCCGACACCACCTCTGAAATAATTTCAAAAAGTTGCCGCTTCAGCTGTCACTTGATTCATGCCTCTCCATTAAGGATTTTTATATTTTCCACACCAACATCTTTTAAGATACACTGCACACGCAGAGGACGTGGCACTTTGCAGAGAAGCTGTGGAGGTGATGTGTCCTTCTCGCTACACCGCCCTCCTAAGTGTTTTTCTGAATGACTGACTTTGATTTCATGAACTAATCACCACCGA
Source organism: Pseudorhombus dupliciocellatus (assembly GCA_016785235.1). Lineage (NCBI taxonomy): Eukaryota > Metazoa > Chordata > Actinopteri > Pleuronectiformes > Paralichthyidae > Pseudorhombus > Pseudorhombus dupliciocellatus. Next base: position 840,178 of record JAFBJW010000181.1, read on the forward strand.
GCTGCCGGTGGCTGTTAAAATGATGAGGGATTCACCGAGTTAGGAAGTAACGTTTCTGCATTTAAAGCTCTCGGGAAGACAGTTTGGTAATTCAGCATTTAATCGACCTTTCTCCACCCCCAGTCTGTTTCATACACACGAAGCTGTTATTAAAGCCTAACCCTGTGACCCTCAACCTCTGCTCCTCTTTCCGTCTCCTTTATCCAGAGAATAGTCTAGTATAGTAAAACATATTAATTAGCTAACTGATCACTTTTTAATTCATGAACTATGAATATATAAAGTAGATGCAAAGAAATTAAATGAGAGGTTCAACATCCTTCCAGTCAAAACCCTCCATTACTTTTTATTTATTCACTTTATTCACTGTTTGTACAAGCCTTAATGCGTCTGGGTAAACAAGTTATGATATCTTTAGGGCCGATGATGTGTAACAGAGGGGAAGAAATTTGATTTTTGCATCAAAGAGACAAACTTTGGAGTAAATCAAGTTTGGACAAACTTTGGGACACGTGCCCAAAACAAAGACTGGGTGGTTCCCCTGCCTCTCACATGTGTTTGGTTCAGCTTGGGAACCCGAACTCAGCTCTGACAAGGACTCGCGTCTGTGCTGTTAATGAGCCGATGGACTGCTGAACGGCCCCAGCACAGGAACAACATCCTGATGGAGCGGGATGATTTATTCATGGGGCTCCCGGTGCCTTCTCCCCTCGCAGCAGTGTCATGTGGCTGTTGACACCGCTGGGGTTTGACAGGGGACAGTCACCGGCGGGACTCGAATAACGCGTCCCGCAGCCGCGAGTCCTTGAAAACGGACAAATAAGCAAGAGTCGGCAGTGTGTTGTTTCAAACGAGCCCAGGAGCCGCGCACGCAACCGACATTTGCTCTCCTCTCCTCTCGCCTCCCCTCCGCCCTCCTCGGTCCGTCCTCCTCCTCCTCCTCCTCCCTCCCTCCCTGGGAGCGAGAATGCCCGTGTTGTACTGACACTGTACGAGCGATACGGGCTGAGCAGACATGGAGGCCCGACTAACGAGGGAGGCCCGTGGCGACACGTCCCGGCCCAGCTAACGGCGACCCGGAGCGGATTTTCACAGCACCGGCGGGAGACAGCACGGATACCAGCCGCTGTAAGGACCGGGGATTTTCAGCTTTTCCAGAAGGAATTAAGGGGGAGATCCATTTCGGGTCTCTGTTGATTCAACGCAGCCGCCATTTTGTTGACAGTTAGTGTTTTTTTAATAACCTACACGGAGCTGCATCTGTCACTTTACACCGCTGGAATCTACCCCGCCACATGTGCGTGTTCCATCGTACGTGTGTGTTCCGCTCGGTTGGACCGTGCGCGTGTTCTGTTCCTCAAACCGACATTTGGAGATGGATTTTTTTTCGGGGGGTTTAGCTGACTTTAGCTAGTGCATCGTTAGCCGTCGTAGCCGAGATGTGGTAACACGAGTGCCTGCGAGAATGTGACGGAGATGTGAGATCGTGTGCATCACTAGTCCCGGGTCGAGTCCCCCCTACGGATTCTCTTCGGTTTTCCAGAAATCTTTAGCAAAAAGCCGAAGGTGTCCGCCGCTCGTGTGTAACCCACCGCTGGAGCCGTGCACGGCGGAATTAGCCTAAATCGCCCTCAAACAGGCTCCTGGTAGATGCTAGTTAGCCGCTGCCATTGATGCAGAATGTAGCACAGGCTGTCTATTATTGGACGGATGCTTGGCTGCTAGCTCGTTACAAAATAAACACAAACCTCTCACAATACATGGGGGTTGCGTTAAGAAGCCTCGCCGATGCTGTGTGTCTGCGCTCCGTGCTTGTTGTTAGCTTGGATGCTATGGAAATGCATTTGGGGGCTGATGCCTGACACTCCAGGGTAACTTTGTGTTCTGGAGGCGGCAAGGTTAATCCGATTTCTGAGCTGTGTGCATTGATTTGTGATTGAGATTTGTGGCCGCTGGTCGATGTGATCATCTCGTTATAACCCATTTGGCACACGTCTGGAAACAGCACAAACATTTGTTATGCAATTGCAGCTCGGGAACGAAGAGTGTGGGGGGAATGTGGTACTTCCAGGCAGCTCAAGTGTGGTTTAGATTTAGATTCGTATCGGTAGAAATCAAAACACATTTTGACATTTTGGTTTGTTTGTTTTTTTTTGGCAATGCAGCACTTGGGAGATAAAATATGTGGCCACCACGTTGATACACACGAAGGGAGGACACAGCTAAATAATGTGAACACCGTTTCTGGACAATTACAGAGGTGAGTGCGTTTCATATAATATTAGGATGTGTGTTTTGATAGCTGCATTCATTTCATCCTCATCTGGCAGTGTGGGCCCGCTGATGTAGATCGACCCCTGCTTCTGTTTTAATAATCTGATGTTGACACATGAGCAGATGTTTGCAAGAATCATCCCTCCACCACCGCCGCATGCAGTGTCAAACTAATGGCTGTCAAGCCCTGTCTCTGAGGCTGGGTCTATTTCCAGAAATTATGGGTCTGACTAAACACTGGTGAAGTTAATACGAGGCAGTTGCACTGAAGAAAAAAAAGGGGGGTTCCGAGTTATCGTGCAGTTTTGAGTGTACAGGAAACCGAAAGCGGATAACGTTATTGGGTTTGTTTCAGTCAGCCCTTCGCCGGGCAATCATGGTTTTTGTTTTGTGCACAACACGTGGGGAGTGGGCTTGAATTAAAATGTTATTCGCTGCACTTAAAAGCATTCAAGCCTGAAGACATAAACCAATGTTTACATGGCGCTGACTGACACCTGTCACTCCCATTCGGGGTTTACTGAAGCCTCTGCTGCGGCTCGTTTGACGTCAACATCACACCCACCTCCTCCATTCAAGTGTAGGAACGCTGCTGCTGTTTAGTTGACACAAACCAATCGTAGTAGTAAAGGAATTTGCCTGCTACCCCCCCCCTCTGTCCTCCTCTCCTCCGTCACACGGCTCTGTGCTAATACCAATGGTGTAAAAGCCCTGCAAATGACACCGAGCTCTGGGGGCAGACGCCAGCCCTCATGTGAATGATGTGGGGGTGGGTGGGTTGGATACTATTGCTATGGCCAAAGGGAAATCAGCAGTTATGAACAACGTGTGCAAAAGTGAGGAGGGAGGGAGTAAGGGGAGGAAAGAAATGGGAGGGGGTGCGGGAAGTTGTTTACTACGTTCCTGCCTGCCCTGCCATTTGTTTCTAGATTCTTGACCAGATATTGATCATTCATTCTTTGCTCTCCACGTTCATATTTATCATAATCTGACATTTGTTCTTGTTTGATACACTATTATGACAATTCCTGGCAGTGGCTCTGAAAGTAAAAGCAAACAACACGCATGAGAAGTGTTGTTATTCATCTGTGTTGCAAGTTGACTCAAGAAGTCAAAATGACTGTAATGTAGTTGTCCTGCTTTGTAAATACAAAAGCACCACAATGCCAAATGTTACGACGATGCGTTCTTGGTCTTACGGTTTATTAATCACAGGTATCAGATCATTTACAGAAGAGCAACTGCCAGTAAACCGCCCAACTTGGCCTGTCAGAGGTGAGAGGAATGTTTTGACTCTCCAGAAGGATTTTCTCCGTGAGCCTCTCACTGACTTTGGTACTACACTGGCTTATTTTTGGCATGGTTACTGTCAGGCAGCGGAAGCAGCTCGTATCACTGCAAGCGTTAAGCATAAAAGAACGGGGAGAACATTTGTCACTCTGTGAAAAAAAAGGACACGGGGAATAGACTTTGGGGTGGGATAAATGTGTTTTTGGTTAAAGTCGGAACACAGCGACTTTGGTTTGAGTGCTGTTACTACTGCTTTTCCAAGTTTGCAAAATAGAAGTGGAAAAGCTTCAGGAAAGTGGTGAAAGAACACAGAGATTGATGGAGTGTTAAAGAAAGGAGGGAGGTGTGATTTGAGTGTGGTATGTGTAGTGAGGGGGAGTCTGCAGTTTTGAGGCGAAATGGAGTGAGTAATTGAAGTAAAAGGAGAAAGAGGGCGTGGGGGAAGTACAGCCCTGACTCAAAAAATTGGGCTGTGTACTTTGTGGTTTAAAAGAAAACTGTCACTACTGTTTTCCACAGTCATAACCCAAAACAAACATGGTGTAAGATGCTGCGTTAGGTAGATTCTGTTATTTTACCTCTCTTTCTGTGCCTTAATGATGACGACTTGTATGACTTTCCTGAGGCTCCATTAAGTGGATCCTTTAGTGCTCTCTACTAATGTAGGGCGCAGAGAAACCGCCGGCACATTGACGCTCTATCACTCACTCTCATTTGCTGCTGGCGAAGGCTGGGAAAGGCGGCCAGATCCTCTGTCTAGTCCCAGAGGGTCCAATGTGCTGAGGTCACAGTTCTGAATTGCCTCCAAATGACTCCACACAGAAAAAGCACCTGCTTGGGGGCGAATCCACATTAAATCACTCAGTGGCCATGGGGAGCTGTAGACAACTTCATTGAATTGAGCTGTGCTAGTCACAATTAAGAAAATGCTGCACTCTGCTGCTGCTCTGCAAACATATGGTGTGAGCAGCACACCACAATAACAACCATGTTTTCACTGCAACTAATGAGGGAGCTTAAGAGATTGCTCATTTGTCATCTTACACATGACATCGTAGAAGGATGTGACAACACAGGGATAAGCTATTGACTCAGGATGTGTTGGGTTTTGTAGTTCTCACATTGACTACCTAAAGTCCTTGAGCCTAAGGTTACCTTTCTTAGGAAGAAGAGCCTTGGCTGTGTAAATAGGTCACAGATTGTTATAGGCTGTGAGGACGTAGAAACCATAAAAAGTCACCCAGACAGGATGAAGGACAGCCTCTAACCAAGTAGATGATAAAAACTGTTGCCCTCCATCTGCTTTGCACCATCATTCATTGAAAGACATTTTATACTTCTCAGTTGTAGGGCACAGTTTAAAACTGTCAGTGTTTGGTTGATGTTCTGTGTTGCAGTGACTGATGAAATTTTCTTTTTTGTCCTCTCCATCCTTGCTCTCTGTCCCTCCCCTTTCTCTACCTAATTTTCCTGCAACAGTTGAAGGACGGAGAAAGAGGGCTGGACAGCTGAGGAAGGGAGAGAAGCCGCCTTAAATCAAGGAGAGCTTCACCCTCACCGTTATCCCCCTCCCCTTTTCCCCCTTCACCCCCATCCCATCCCCTGACAAAAACTTTACCTGGTAACCACAACATCCCCTCCGTAGTCAACTTGTACACCCCCTGAAGTTCTGATGGATCAGAAGATGCAGGGGGGAACTGCAACTCCTCCCACTCTTATCTCAGGTACTCCCACGGGGGAGCGAGAAAAGGATGGAGGAGGTGGAAAGAAAGAAGAAGAGGAGGAAAAAAAGAGGGACAGAGAGAAGGAGGGAGCTGCCACTGGTTCAGCTGGTACTGGAGGGGAAGGAGCAGGTGGTCCAGGAGGCGCGAGTGGTGACCAGTCACATTTCTCCATCAAAGAGAGCAGCCTGTCGGAGGGCAACGTCAAACTTAAGATTGGCCTTCAAGCAAAACGCATGAAGAAGCCACCTAAAATCCTGGAGAACTATGTGTGCCGTCCAGCCTTCAGGGCCACTGTGAGGCACACAGGGCGAGGAGGTGCCCGTGGAAACCGTGCAGGGGCTACAGGTGATGGGCCAGGCACTCAAAGCCAGAGTCCTTCAAATGGCAGGGAGAAAGAAAAGGAGAAGAGTCCCAGTGTCAACAGACCACCGCCATTATCTTCGTCAACCCCCTCTGCTAAAGCTCCTACTCCACCTCCTCCTGCACCTCCTCCTGCCGTCACCACCACCCTGTCACCCTCCCAGGTAAACGGGAGCGCTCCAGCAAAAAGGGTAAGGAGAGAAAACATAATCGGTTTATGTACTTTGACTCAATGTTGGATTCAAGCATTTGATATTGACAGCCAGCATTTGCCCCAATGCACTGTTTGCTTTGTGTTTATTTACCTCGGTTTCTTTAACTGTTATCAGTCACTCCCCAGGGGTAGTGGCCCACAACAATGTTACTGAAGTAATCACCATGTTATTGCACAGATGAAGAGCAGAACATAAATTGTTCTTTAGTATTCTTTGTGTTCTCTGTTAGCCTGTCTCTATTCATCAAGTGCCGCCCCCTCCGGTCTCCCTCTGTCTGTGCCGCCTATCCTCTGTCTCTGCCTGGCCACGTCTTCTCCAGCCCCTCCCCTGCTTGACCCTTCTCTGTAGCTCTCCCCCTCTGTCCCCCGTCTGACCCTGATTAAATGCTATTGTTGAGTGTAACAACCCCCCCTGGACATGCCCAGACAACAGCTCTGGACAAAATATCTCCACAATCAATTGAAATTTGTATAGTGTGAAAAACCTATAGTCAATACCGAGAGTGGCTCTGGCCAGTTTGTAGCACGATCCTTGGGAATATGTCACGAGATAGTAGCTTTGACAGTGTATGAATTCAATGTGTTTAGACTCTTTGCTTGCTATATCTGTGTGATTGAGAAATTGAAAACTGTATTTGTAAATACAAATTTTACCATTTATTAGTTGTAATTATTCACTTGTTATGTTATTGTGTCTGTTTTTTCAGGGTTCACCAAAGATAGATAGCAAATCTGACACAAAGCCAGACTCTAAAGCAACAGCCACCACATCTGAGAGACCTCTCAACCTTCACCGCCCTCCTCCAGACAGTAAAACGCATTCCTCTTTGAAGAAAGCACAGATTCAACAACTCAACCCCAGGACATCCTCCCCTTCACCCCCACTACCTGCATCAAAAGAACCCAGTTTTGAAGGTGCAAAAGCACCCCAATACAATTACACTAGTGAAAGTCAGAGAGACAAGGACAAAAATGTCCAAAACTGGGGAGCACCAACGGTCACTGAAAAATTAGCTCAACTCATAGCGACATGTCCACCATCGAAGACCCCAAAGCCAGCCAAGCCCACAAAGACTGACTCAACACCTCCTCTCCCAAACTCAGGCTTCATGGCCCCCACAGCCAAACAGCGAGACAGGGCTATGGCCAATAGGAACACATACTCAAGAATGGTCCACCTTTCTCCACCACCTCCAGTATCACGGCCACCTGGTCGTCCCTATGGTTCTAGGAACAAAGACAGTGTTACAGAAAATTCCCCCAACCTAACACCACTGAGGAAGGATGACGCAGATGGGGCTGGGAAAGCAGGTAGCAGCAGTGGTAACCACATCAGCAACAGCATGAGCAGCAGCAACAGCAGCAGTCGCAGCAGTAGCCCAGCGCTCACATATGGCAATAACCGTCTGTCAGCTATTTCAAAAGACAGTATCAATGACAACAGTAGCATTTCTAAGGCACAGTCACGTCCTGCTCACTCCCAACATCATGCATCATCGTTGCCATCCTGTCCTATTTCATCTTCTTCCACCACCTCAGCTGAGCAGAGGACAGTGAGTGCAGTGAGTCACCTGGGTTCCCCGGTTCCCTCACAAGGACACCATGCACGTGAGAGTCCTGCACTAGCAGAAGAAAGCAGTGCAAGTGAACTGGAGCAGGACAGAGACAGCCCCAGAGACTTAACCAAGTGCCCTCCCCCAGTAGGAACCGGAAAGCCAGAGGGGAAGGACAAGGGGGCTAATAATCAATCATTGCGGGTTGAGAGGGGGAAGAGCTCTAGTCCAAGTAAGCGAAGTCCCAACCGCGATGGTAGTCGTCCTGGTCGGACTATCATACTCCCTGAGCCTGTTAGACAAAGGGCCCCTTCTCCACCAGATCCAGATGGTGATGATGGTCCACAGACGCCGCTTAGAGATGACTCTCCGGATTCCTCCATAGACTCTCCTGCAGAGCAGGACAGCAAACCCCTTAAAAAACGGAGGGGAAGGAAACCCCGCTGGTCCCGTCTTATGAACAAGACGCAAAGTCAAAGAACAGGCCAGGACAGTCCCTTTGACCAGAGCAACGCCGCCATGCCTTTAGCTTCAAGCTTGGAAACAGTGTTGCCACCTGTTAAAAGACCAGTGGGCAGGCCTCCCAACCCTAATAAGATTAAACCAAATCCTGTGCCACAAAGTCAAATTTCACAGCTTTTCCCACCCCAGCCTAAGAAAAGGGGAAGGCCAAAGTCCAAAATGCCAAGGCTTGATGCCCCGGCCCATGGGCACCCACCTAACAAGCTAGTCCCCTCTAAGGTCTTTTCATCCTTATTAAAGTCCAAAGAAGAGCAGGACCCACCTGTTCTTCACCCAGAGGTTGACTTCAACCCCCCTAAGCCCATGCCTAGAAAACGTGGACGTCCTAAGCGCCTTCCCCCTACCCTACCCCAGGAGGGTCAACCTCCAACATTGGCTCCAGAGTCAGGAGATATGGGAGAGAAACGGTTCCGCAGTAAAGGAAACGGGCAGCTCATCATGAAAACTATTATAGGCAAGATCAATAAGATGAAAAGTGTGAAAAGGAAACGCATTCTCAGTCAAATCCTGTTAGGACCCAGACCAGAGGAAGCCCCTATAGGTCCTCCCAGTGGTGTTGTTGGCTCAGTGGAAGCTACCACCCAATCATTGTCCTCTCTGGCTGCTTCTTTTGGGGGAAAACTAGGGCCACAAATTAATGTCAGTAAAAAAGGCACAATATATATGGGTAAGAGGAGAGGCCGTAAGCCAAAAGCAGCGACTAATTCCTCAGCTACGCCCCCACAAGAACCTTTCCTCTCTCCAAACACCACTTCCCCTCTCCATCACCATCAACAGCACCCCCTCTCTTCAGAAGTCTTCCCCTCTCCCTCCCTTTCGCAGTCTAGTGGAGGTCACAGTCCCATCAGTGATGCCAGCTTTGTGGAACCTGGCTCAGTGCACTTTTCAGGTCATGCTCACTATGCTAACTCCCATCACAGCCACAACACTTTCTCCTTTCCTCCTCCAACTTTTTCTGCCCCTAATCCTCGGAACATGGGGCTGGGATCATCATCTATGGCCACAGCAGCTTCCCAGAAAAAGTCATCTTGCCGGGGATACCATCATCACCACCACCATTATAGGCAGCACTACCATTATCATAAGCTTTCACCTCCTCGACCACTTCATCCAACCTCCCCTGCTCCCCTCAATGAGCTAAAAGAAGCTACTCCATCACCAGTCAGTGAGTCACACAGCGAGGAGACAGTGCCTAGTGACAGTGGGATAGGAACGGACAATAACAGCACTTCTGACCGTGGTGAGAAAGCTGGTGGAGCTGGTGGCTTGGGTGCAATTGGCTTGCCTCCTGGGATGGGCAGTGGATTATTAATGCCAGGGGTCATTAGTTCAGCCATGGGTCCAGGAGTGGGACTTAATTCTAGAGGCAGGCGGCGACACTCTGCTGTGCTCATGGAACATCCCTCACCCTCTCCATCACCTCATGGGGCGAGGTCATCACCTGATGCCCGGAGACCTCACCCAGCAGCCCCTGCGTCTTCTTTAATGGGACACAAGGAGAAACATAAGCACAAGTGTAAACGGCGCAGCCACGGCTGTCCTGGCTATGACAAGCTAAAAAGACAGAAAAGGAAACGCAAGAAGAAGTATCTGCAGCTGCGTTCCCGCCGACATGACCCAGACTTTCTTGCTGAGTTGGATGACATTGTAGTGAGACTGAGTGAAATACGGATAGCACACCGTACCACAGGACACCGGCTCGGCAGTGGAATAGGTATAGGTGCGGGAACAAGTAGAGTACCAGGGGTTGGGAGCAGGGCCAGCGGGGGTATTGGAGGCACAGGTGGCCCACCTCCACATCATTATGTCCACAGGGACCTCCTGCCCACAATCTTCAGAGTTAACTTTGGTAGCTTCTACTCCCATCCTGCATACTCCTGTGACCCATTGCACTATGTTCGCAAACCAGACATGAAGAAGAAACGGGGGCGGCCTCCAAAACTGAGGGAGTCCATGTCTGAGGTTCCCTTTGTACCTGGGCTTGGCTTCCCACTGTCCAGCTTCTATCACCCCTCCTATAGCGTTCCTTACTCCTCTGGGCCCCTGGGGTTGGGCTATTACAGAGGCTATCCTGCAGCCAGTGCTCTTTATCCCCACCCACATCATCAGTCACCCCACACAGCCCCATCCCATCACTCTCACCACTCACCATCTTTCCCTCCTCCTCCCCCAACATCTTACATGCACCATCATCACCCCTCACATCTCCTGCTGAACCCCTCAAAATTTCACAAAAAAAAACATAAGCTGCTTAGGCAAGAGTTCCTTGGAGGAGGAAGGTCCCCTGTCCTATACCCACCTATGTCCTCTGAGCTTTCCTTCAACTGGCACCACAAACACAAACATAGACACAAACATAGAGAGCGCTGTGCTGAGGAGGACAGGGAGGAAACGACAAGAAGTGGATCAGGGAGCCGGGCTGGTGCAGGGATATCTGACAGTGGAGCATCAGGGAAAGGGGAGCGAGCTGGCAATTTGGGAATGGCTGAGTCTTTACAAAGATGCCGGTTTGGACGAGACAGTTCTAACACCAGTGCCAGCAAGCAAACTGCTTCCACCTCTGCCAACTCCCCTTCTTCTTCCTCAACCTCATCTGCAGAAAGGTACAAGCGCAAAGAGAGCTCAGTGTCCTGTCTAGGCCCATCCAGGCTTGCATTGGGCAGTAGCTCAAAAGGCCACCAGCCAGTGGAGTCCTGGTTTAGGATGGGCAACTCTGAGACGGACTACTCTAAGCTTTCACGGGGTCACGTGATGCCTGGCCAGGGTCCCTTCCCAGATGGAAGGGCTGAAGATCCAGCAGGCTGCTCAGACAGCGAAGACGAGGAGCCTCTCACACCCACAGAGGATGTGGAGCCTGGGGCCCACGATTCTCCAAACTTCACAAATCTCTTTGCCTCTGCTCTCACCCGCACTTCACTGAAGGGGGGCCGGAGCAGGAAGACTGATGCTGTCCTGGAGAACTCCAGCTTTTCCCGCATGGACCGGCCAATGAGGAAAGACCGTTCAACATCATCAGAAAGGAGAGAGCTGGGTGAGTCAAATTTTAGTGTGTAAGGTTTAATCAATGTGAATAACAATTTGAACAGCAATTTGAAGTGAGCATCAATTTATAAACGGACATTCATTATGCAACATAATCTGCAGAGCAAATCTGTAACGTAAAATACATGCGTGACAAACAAGAGTCTATTGTGCACCAGATTAATTTTTAAAATAGTTTTAACAAGAATCCTATTGCAATTTGAATGGATGGTGAGTTTTGGTTGGTGCAGCTGTGGTGAAACTGGCACAGTGTGTATTCAGTTAGATCCAGCCCTTATTCCAGGACTATTTATTTAGGCAATGTTTCTTTCAGAGCCTGCCAGAAGGCACAGCAAGGGGGCCTTCTTGCTTGATCTTTGCTCAGCGATTGCACTGCCTCGTGAAAATCCCTCCGAGTGTTGAAAGTTACCACTGAAACCATCCATATCTCAGTTGTGGTTGGATCAAAGATCATCTCTGTCACTGTAGCTCTCTCAGCTGTCCCCCATCTGAACAAAGAAATGTCTCTATGAAACAGGCTCCTAAATGCTCCTGAAAAAGTAATGTTAAAGAAACAGAAACATTTGGTAGCTCTTATGAGTGGTTACAGTTCTGGCAAAAAAAAGAAAACATGCGTAATGACTCACACTGACTCCACTGTGAGCGTTAATGGCCGCAGATGATCTAGTATTTCTGCATGTGCTCGTCTTACTGCGGCAGTGGGGTGTTTTGTTAACATGCTATATTTAGTAGACTTTTCCCTCAAAAGCCCACAATGTGAGACCTAGTCTTCAGCTTCAGCCAGCACCTTCAACAGTGATGGGTCTGTGTTTAAATGTGAGTATGAAGTTAAATTTATGTTCATGGCTCAAAGGGAGATGGGAGGCAGTAAGAGGCTGTATGGTGCAGTTTAAACCAAGACAGGGTAATCCTGGATTATAGCTCAGGACTTGGGGTCAATCGGCAGTCACAGACTGTATCATGAAGATCATGGCGGTGAAAGGTGTACTGGGACATCAGACAATCTGGGAATGGTGCAAGCTGATTGATGCACACCAACAGAAGAGATTGGAAAAGCTGAAGTTGATAAATGAAAATGCTGCTCTATTTAAAATAATTTCATTAAACACTGAATGCATGTGTCTCAGTCAAGTAGGGATAATATAGTCTGTTATGCTGTGTTCACAAATTACCTGAGGTAGGGCTATGTCAATGAACTGTTAGTGTTGACCTTATGTGGTTTGGCTGAGAGTCATGTGACATTATCACCCAGTTTCCTGACCGTTGACTGTGTGAGCAGTTGTAGTGTCATTCATAAGTGTGAAGAATGTGTGCTGAGTGTGTTTATATAGTACTTAGTTTGCTCTGTTTTTCCCCAGGGTCGTCAGGTATTCAGGGAAGAGGGGCTGCCCTCCAGACCTCTGAAGGTTCTGAAGGATCCCTGCACCACCGGCAGCAGCACCATCATCAGCCTTCTCTGTTTCACTCCCACGGCGCTGGCTCCTCGTCCTGCCTCTCTCCCTCTCAGGACTGCTGCCTGGATGCCTCCCTGCCCCACCACTCCCACCGGGCACAGCCATCCAAACACAGCCTGCACCATGTCAACAAAATCCTACGTGCCAAGAAACTGCAGAGACAGGCTCGTACAGGAAACAATGTGGTGAAGAAGAGGGGCCCCGGACGTCCCAGGAAACACCCATTACCCTCCCCACCGCCATCCCCACCCCCTGTCGTTGAGTTGAACCCGACCCGGCAAAGGGACAGAGGGGGAGAACGGCCTGCAGGGGTCAGGGGCTGGGACGAGGACACTGTGACTGACGCTATTGAGGCAGTAGTTCAGGGACAGCGTCGAAAAGGTCAGAAAAGGAAGCACTGGGAGAGAGATGGGGATGAGGAAGAGGAGGAGGAAGAAGAGGAGGATGGGGAAGTCGAAGAGACTGAGGAGCGCCTGCCAGACAGAGAGGAGAACCTGGGAAACCTGGTGGCAAGGGCCAAAACTGGGACAGGAAGGAGCTGGCTTACTCAGGAGGAGCTCCAGCATTTTCGTGGGTAAGTGGATAACTGTTCCCAGTATTACATGTTAACATTTACAGATGACAGATCCAGCTGTAGGACAGTGATTCACATTCAGTGTGGATTCAATGCTGGTATATATAGGGACATTTATCACATCCAATTGTCACTAGAAACCAAGTCATGGTTCTATTTTTAGCTCAATGGAAAGCAAGCCAGATGGACACTGCTCCCCGGAACGCCCAGGCACTGTCTCAAGGGAACAAGCTCCACCCATTTCCATAACCAGCCAACGGGAGAAGAGACCAGCGAGACCTCCAAAAAAGAAGTTCCAGAAGGCGGGTCTTTACTCTGATGTGTACAAGACACAAGAGTGAGTGCCAAGGAAATCAAAAACAAAATATCTTATTTGCTTTGAGAGACTAGCACACCATATATAGTTAGTCTGGTCTGCTTCTCCTTACAACGTCCTCTTTTTCTCCACACCCTGTAGTCCCCGGAGTCAGCTTCTGCAGCTAAAGAAAGAGAAGCTGGAATACATACCTGGGGAACACGACTATGGGTTGTTTCCAGCTCCTATACATGTTGGTGAGTCTGGGTCACATTGTCCAAAACTAATGTTTCTCATTATGCAAACTGTGTTGATTCAAATCCAGAAACACCTTTTCACCTCATGAGTGCATGAGAACACAAAATGTATATTTTCAGGCATTAGAAAATGTCAGACCGTGTGCAGCCAAAACTTCTCATTTTCATACAGTGTGGCAATATAGCTGTGAGTGATGTACAGTGTGTGGTTAAAAATGACTTCCTCCTTCAGCTTTATCTTCTCAACATTTCCCCTTCTTTGCGTTTACAGGGAAGTACCTGCGACAGAAGCGTATTGATTTCCAGTTGCCTTACGACATCTTGTGGCTGTGGAAACACGATCAGGTGATCCATCACATTGAATACTAACTGTTATTTTCCATCTCAGTGAACAGCTGATTGATAGTTTACTTATTAGTCGTCATTAAACGCTGTTGTGTTCCGTTGTCGTGTTTCAGCTTTACAAGAGGCCCGACGTCCCCCTGTATAAAAAGATCAGATCAAGTGAGTGTCTGGCTTTCCAACATGTAACTTGTCACTGCTTCAGTTCTGTTACCACTTCTCTGTTGATCTCTCCCTGGGCTGTTTTGACTCTTGTTGTCATTAGTTACATGAATGTTGTTTACAAAACAGGAAATAAAAATACTTAATGCTCTCACTGCTGACCACAACTTTAAATGTGAAGTGGTAATCTCCCGTTTGTGTCACAGATGTCTATGTGGACGTGAAGCCTCTCTCTGGTTATGAAACAACGACGTGCAACTGTAAAAGTCCTGAGGGCACTGCCGAGAAAGGTTGCCTGGATGATTGTCTGAATAGGTAACAAGACATAGAGAAATTGTTATTATTAATTATTATTATTATTATTATTACAAAGGGACACTTTGGAGTTATTTTTTATTATGACATTAATGGAGGGTAAAAATGAAATTATAATTAAGACTTCTCTTACGTTCCTCTGTGTTTTTTCCAGGATGAGCTTTGCAGAGTGTTCTCCCAGCACTTGTCCATGTGCCGAGCTCTGCGACAACCAGCATATCCAGAGACATGACTGGGTCCAGTGTTTGGAGCGATTCCGAGCTGAAGGCAAGGGCTGGGGCATCCGCACCAAGGAGCCTCTCCGCTCTGGACAGTTTATCATTGAGTACCTGGGAGAGGTTGTCAGCGAACAGGAGTTCAGGTGAGATATATAATGCAAACTATTCTTGTTTAAAAATATATCTTGCTGTCAGATGACGAAGTATATTTGTGTCCTCTTGTTTTCCTTGTTTCACTTTCTCAATTCAGTTGCTCTTTAGAAGTGGAATCCTCTCCTTTAATCTTCTTTGTTGTTTCTGTAATTTAGGAGCCGCATGATGGAGCAGTACTTCTCCCACAGTGGCCAGTACTGTCTGAACCTGGACAGTGGCATGGTGATCGACAGCTATCGAATGGGCAATGAGGCACGCTTCATAAACCACAGCTGTGAACCCAACTGTGAGATGCAGAAGTGGTGAGTGTCGTATCAGCCTTTCACCGGTTCCCTACTTGTGTCCTTGTGGTTTCTTTGGGTTCATGTCTATTGCACCAACAGTCATAAGCTGCTTTTAGACAAAACGTGTGGACAATTTCCTGAAATTTTGAGGAGAGCCTGAAGTCAGTTGCTGCTGGCATTTTCTGGAACTCTGGAATATTCTGGAAAATGTTGATATGCTGTGAGTTATTCTTCTTGGGCGCTGCCCCTCACCCAAATGTTCTGGACATTTTTCTGTTAGCCTGGAAGATGTATTTGACAGAAAGTGCTAAACAAGCGACAGTGAGACATTTGCTGGATCGTCGATAGAGGACAGTGGGAGTGGCTGACTGGGATAAAAAATTGCATCTTGATAATTCAATATTTTGTTTGCTAAATTCTCCTGGTGTTTAAGGTTAATGAACTGGAAAATAAACTAGCCCATTAACTAAATAGTTTTACATAATTGCTATCCACTCGCAGGCTTGACGATTTGGATGAGATGGGTAATTTCATTTTCTCGCTGCAAGAGGCAAACTGACGACACTGGAAGTACCAGAACTAAACTAGTAAGAAATATTGGGGATTGGAAATTGACTCATGAAGTTTGAGTATTAAGACTGTGTGTGCTTGTAAATGGCCTTATTTGTATCAGTGTTCTATTCTCATATTATCCCAGACATTCTTTGTTATATTTAGAAAGTTTTTTAAAAGTTTAGTGGATTTATCACAGCTATGCAGTAAAATCCCTTTATCCCTAGACATGGTTTAGTCGTCACAGTGGATGTTGGAGATGATGGTGTTGTCCTATTTAAGGTATCATACACAAGCTCTAAAAGGGACACGTGTAGCAGGTGCCCTTGATTGTAAAGGAGAGCGCTGTGCCTGGAAACACTAACCTTATTAATGTGGTTTTGTGGCGGTAATCTGATGAGATCACCTCAGTCACACTCTGCCAACGTTGAGAGACCTAAATGGCTTAAAGGCCTTGCACCACGCCAAAACAATTCACTGGTTTCCTGAGGGATTGTTCTCACAGCATGGCTAAATCCACTGCAATCAGAGCTCTGGCAGAACAGGCCAGTGTTATGAAGTCAAACCTGCTTTAGTCACGGTTTGCCCGTGTTTGGTGAATCTGCACCGCGTGTCACTGAAGAGGATTTGATTCTGGACTGCTAACGACCTTGAGAGTCAACTATCAAACTGTACCCTCTACTAACCCTCCAGGGTAGACCTGCTCATAATCTAGGGCACTGGCCTGGGCATGTGTGTGTGTAATGTATAGTCGCTGGGCGGAAATAAAAGGCACCACAAGGATGGAGGATTTTCAGCACAAAGCCTGACGACTCATCCGTCTTGTCACAGAAGAGAGATTACATGCAGCGGGGCTTTAGATACAGCTGTAGTGCCTGAAGACAATGCGCTGAACCAGCTTTTTACCCCTATAGAAGGAATAAATTATGAAGTGGCTGGCAAACAGAATAGTGCACTTTATTCTTAGAAGAAAGGCAGAAACCTAGAGCATTGCTTCATTTGGAAAGGGGGAAAAAAACAAGGCCTTACGATGTGTTGATTGGTAGCCAAATCGAGCAAACCAGAACCTGGCAGTCCTTCTTCGTTTTTGTTCCAATTTCTAAATGCCTTAACTGTAATAGACTTTGAGACATCAGTATTTAAACATTAACTTTGAAGTCAGGACAGAATCTTCAAAACATGACTGATGAGAGACACTAGACCCAGTTCCTTTCTTGCAAGTCAAAACACACACTTTGCACCACAGCCAGAAGGGGAATTTATACAAATATCGTTCTTAGTATTCAGTTTTCTTTCAGGTTGACACATTGTCTCATTCCATGTTTCTCTGTCTCCTCTCATAGGTCTGTGAACGGGGTTTATAGAATCGGTCTCTTTGCTCTCAAAGAGATCAGCAGTGGCACTGAGCTCACCTATGACTACAACTTCCATTCCTTCAACACCGAAGAGCAGGTGAAGCACCTAGAAGCACTTTGACCTCTTCACAGAACAACGCTTTGTTCAGAACTGTAATCATAGCCGCTTCGTTTTTCGACCCCTTTCTTGTTTAGTTCAACTCTGTCATTTTCTCTGCCCTGCAGCAAGTGTGTAAGTGTGGCTCAGAGAGCTGCCGGGGCATCATTGGCGGGAAAAGTCAGCGCATAAACGGCCTGCCTCCGAAGACGGGAGGGACTCGGCGGCTGGGTCGACTTAAGGAGAAAAGGAAATCAAAACACCAGCTCAAGAAACGAGTAAGTAATGAATGTCCTAACAAATAATGAAAACTTTCATTTCACAGTTAAAAGTAAAACTTATTTTCTTTGCTAGTTGATAAAAGATTGCGTATGGTGTCTATGTAGGTCACGGACATGTCTGTGTCTCAGAGGTACTCGTAGTGGAACCAAGGTGTCTAAAAACAGTAACTCAGAACAGCATACAGGGTTTACTTCTGAATTGCATGACCCAAAATCTACATCACGGTCTATTTTATATAGGTTTCAATCATACTTAGTTGAAGTTAAGAAGGTATAAGATAAATCATGAGTAATGGTGTAGTTTTTTTTTTTTTTTAAACAGGAGGAAGAGTCGAGTGACAGCAACAAGTTTTACCCTCATCTCATGAAGCCCATGTCCAACAGAGAGAGGTAAACACACACAGAGAGCAATCTTTATATTTATTATATCAAGAATGAGATGTGAACTGATGTTGATGTGCACATTCACAAGCTGTCGCTTCCCTGTCCGTCGACCACCAGAAACTTTGTGCTGAAGCACCGAGTGTTTCTCCTGAGGAACTGGGAGAAGATGAGGGAAAAGCAGGAGCTGCTGAAGAGGGAGGGAGAGAGAGAGCGTGACGCCAGCAGCCTGTCCATTTACACACGCTGGGGAGGAGTCATCCGCGACGACGGCAACATTAAATCAGGTGAGTGGACAGGTTTTAAGGTGGGAAGATAACTGTGTCAATACCTACAATTCAAATGTGATATTCATGTTATAGCGATAGAGAGTATTTTAAATACATTTAAAATAAGTGATGACCTGAGTTTGAATTCTTTCAGCACAGCCTGCATTTATGTGATCAGTGCTTGTCTGTGACTGAGTCATAAAAAAAAAAAAAAATCCTGATGTTCTCCTCTGTTGATCCCTGGCGTCCAGATGTGTTCCTGACGCAGTTCTCAGCCCTGCAGACGTCACGGTCTGTTCGTACCCGGAGACTCGCCGCCGCTGAGGAAAACACAGAAGTCACGCGCACCGCTCGTCTCGCGCACATCTTCAAAGAGATTTGTGACATGATCACCAGCTACAAGGGTCAGTTTATTTAGTGGAGAATTATATGAGATGTACGGGTGATAAAAACCTATAGACAACCAAAGAATTTGACAACTGTGTCTGTTTATTCTGAAGTGCTCCATCATATGATGCCTTTGTTTGAATCGCTGGCACACAGACACACACACGCTCGCCATTTCCAGAAGAGGATGGTTTCCTCTTACTTTGAAATAAGTAATAATTATAACCAGGTGCCACACAGTGAGGGGAGCTTTTGATTTAAAAAGACTTAGCGTTGCCGACAGGCCACTAATGCACATCTGTCTCTTTGCCCGTGTAGTGAATTGAAAGCTTCTAGGATTCAGAAATGTTGACATGTTGTTCTTTCCTTCAGATTCAGCCGGGCAAACACTTGCTGCTCCACTGGTGAATCTTCCTTCTCGGAAGAGGTAGGAGTATAAACCCGCACCTTCCCTGATTCATTCATAATGTTTGGCTGTTTTCAGACAGCTGAGTGTTATCTGGTCTATCGGTGTACAACACCCACATAGTCTTACACTTTATCTTTCTCCGCATCCTTTGAGCCATGACAGCCTCTGCTTTGATTTCCCATCCACTATTGATATAATCACTTATGTGTCGAGTCACTAAGAGCCCTAACACTGTTATGGGGAGTTTGATTTCCATTGTGCTGCTCCTGTCATCTGTAGACCCAGCGACTTTCCCTGATACACGTTTCATTGTCAAAGCCACATTTGCAGAGGCCAACACCAGCGTGTTCGTATGCTTTCAGGAACAGCCAGTACTATGAGAAGGTGTCCGACCCTCTGGACCTGAGTACCATCGAGAAGCAAATCCTCACGGGCCACTACAAGACCGTTGAAGCGTTCGACACGGACATGCTCAAAGTGTTCCGCAATGCCGAGGTAGGCTGCGTTAACGATCCCCTTCTATTTACGATGAGAACTGCAGAAAGAGCATTTGTGTCTGCATTCATGCATAATTTAATCGCTCTGTCAGTTGAGCCGCACACGATGCTGCCAGAAGAAGAGTAGTTAAGGGAAGTTTTTGTTCCCTCTTTGTTTTCTCATTCTCCCTCTATTCTTCTCTATCTTTCTCTCTTTTTGCTCTTTCGTTAACAGCAAACGACAAATGTCTACCCCTCATCCCAATATCAGTCCTAGTTGAACTCAGCGTGTCTTTGTTTTTGTAAAGTGACACACATTAGGCTCAGAAAGTTCACATTTTACAGTTACATCTGCTATGTCGACCACATTGGCTGAGCGACTTACTTGATTCTTTTATACTGCACGTGTCTGTAATTTGGGAAACCACAACAAAACCCATACAAACGAGAACGCCTGTCAAGTCATGGCTGGGCTTGGTTCATTTTCCACCAGACATAAAACTGTGGCCCAAGCTGCATCAGTGCTAGTACACCACATAATCATCATGTTGATGGTTCATAAACATTACAGGAATACTTTCTTCAGAGCTGTTTTACATGAACAGCATTTTGTTCTTGGTTCCTCTAGGCAGGTTTAGATCTTCACGAAGTTCCTCTGGAAAGAAACTTGAAACCATCAGATGTGGTTTTTAATAGCTTAATAGCTAATTAACAATATTTTTCTCAGTGCTCAATCAGTGTTAGATGTCTGTGTATTTTTTGCCAACAAGCATTTGAAGCACGTGTGATGATTGCTTGAAAGCTGAAGCTGCTGCAGAATCCAGTTTTCATCATCGCTAACCCTGATCACAGATTCTTTGCTAAATCAAAATCAAGAGGCCTCATCAGAATGATAATTTTAAGCTGTTTCTGCGCAGCTCCGAGGCGTTCTTCCTCCCACTCAGTCATCACTTTCCTCTCTTCGTTCTCGCACAAAAACCTCCCTAATGGGATGTAACTACATGATTCCTGACGCCTAGCAGGTCCTTTCTATTTACGTCTGTGTAGCCTAGCAGTTTAAACAAGAGCCACTTGAAACCTCTCAGAGGAGCTTATGTTCCCATTCAGAGGAGTTTGATGCGGACATCTCAATTAGATTGACCCCTGGGTCCCAGGGCCTTTTTCTGTCCGACTGGAAAATGTGAGAGTGGAATGTGGTTTATTGTTCAATTGAAAGCTGCTGGGTTTTGGCCTGCAGGTGAAATTTTGGCAGTTGCAGAGGTAATGCATCTTTCAGTGACCTTTGTCCTGCAGCAGCTCTGCGCTGTAAAATGTCTGGTCTGAGTGTTCGAACAATGAGCAGATAGAAGAATGTAGTTCTGGGGTCAAATGTACATTATTCTAATAAGATTTATATCTTCGTGCTGTCTGAGTTCCCGCTGTGTCAGACCGCTGCTACAGTAAAAGATTCACAATGACGACTTCCTGACAATTTATTGTTTTTGGCATAAACATCAAGTAGCTGCTCTTTTTTACGACCGTCTTGTTTTCCCACCAGAAATATTACGGCAGGAAGTCATCAGTGGGCAGGGACGTGTGTCGGTTACGGAAAGCCTACTACAGCGCTCGCCACGAAGCCGCCGTCCAGATTGATGAGATTGTGGGCGAGACTGCCAGCGAGGCGGACAGCTCGGATTCGCTGGAGCGCGACCACGGCCACCACCACGGAGGAGGGGGGCCCGGGTCCCACGACAAGGACGACGACGTCATCCGTTGCATCTGTGGAATGTACAAGGACGAAGGCCTGATGATCCAGTGTGAAAAGTGCATGGTAAGAACGCACTTTTGGAAAAAATAAATTCTCTGTCCACTGTGGGGCAATTTACACCTGTTTCTGTGAGTGTCTCCTGAGACTTCACCTAGCTATGAGGCACTTTGTCAAAGGGACTTTGTGCAGTCGGTCCTTTGTGTATTTATTTTTAGAAAAATGAAACAAGGATAGTGACCACACGGTTGTGACTCACCATCACTTTGAGTTTTATACAAATGTGTCTGTGCTGGTCAGTGATAAAGGACTCTTGTCAAGAGTCTGCTGGAGGGAAATCAAGTCAACATCCTGTGATTCCAGCTGTTTCCTTTGTCACTGCAGGTATGGCAGCATTTTGACTGCATGCGGCTGGAGGCTGAGGTGGAGCACTACCTGTGTGAGCAGTGTGACCCCCGGCCTATAGACCGGGTAAGTTTTCCTCCCCGGTGACGAATGCCATGAATACCAAACTGGACCTATTCTTATCTCACTTCCATGTGTCGTCATTACAGGAAGTTCCCATGATTCCCCAGCCCAACTACGCTCAGGCCGGCTCCATCTACTACATCTGCCTCCTGAGAGACGAGCTGCTGCTACATCAAGGTATAGAAGCAATTAAAACCTGCAGCCATGACCTCGTAAATGCTTGGACAGTTTTGCTCTAAACTTTTAGAGCTTTTAAAAGCTTGTGTTTGCTGACCTCCAGTGGTTTAACTCCTCACGATACTGCAGTGATGTAACATGACATCACTCTATATCGGGTTGTGGGTGTGTTGCACGTGGTCAGAGGGGAAACGGGTTAAAAAACGTTTCGCCAGAGATTTCAATACACAGATTTTCAGATCTTTCCAAAATGTATAGAAAGAAGTGAGGCACTGAAGTGAGATGTTAAACTCTTATTGTTGTTATTGTTATTGAGACTTTGGTGTCAGGCAGCTTATTTCCTGTGAAACTTAGCATTGCAGACAAGTTACAAGTCAGTGTGTGTGTCTGTCGTGCAGGCGACTGTGTGTATCTGATGCGAGACAGCAGACGCACGCCCGAGGGCCAGCCTGTCAGACAGTCTTACCGTCTCCTGTCCCACATCAACCGTGACAAACTGGACATCTTCCGTATTGAGAAACTGTGGAAGAATGAAAAGTAAGTGCAACCAGATGATGCACTAAGCATGTCTGATTGAGAGAAACGTTTGAATACGCTTATTCTGCCCCTTGTCTGCTCTGCTCCAACTCTGAAGGGGGGAGAGGTTTGCCTTCGGCCACCACTACTTCCGTCCTCATGAGACGCATCATTCTCCATCACGACGGTTCTACCAAAACGAGCTTTTCCGCATGCCGCTCTACGAGATCATCCCCCTGGAGGCAGTGGTGGGAAACTGCTGTGTCCTCGATCTCTACACTTACTGCAAGGGTAAGGGAGAAATTCATAAACCATCATCATGTGTTTGACTCGCTGCCTCTTCTGTGACTGATTAATTCATTGAAGAACTACCGCTCGGGTTCATGTGCTGCTTGATTAAAGCTTCTGACGGGCTGAATGTGTGTAATTATGGATAAGAAGTAGGACAGCGCGGAGAAATGAAGGTTGACAATCTCATAATGATTCAGCTCTCAACTTGGACAGAGTTCAGTCGACACGCAGCAGAAAGAAAAACCGACATTTGCTCTTCAAGTATTTCACAGTGACACAATCTGCAGCAATTCTTTGCTCACTGGAGAATCCTTTTCTTCACGCAGGACGGCCAAAGGGCGTGAAAGAGCAGGATGTCTACATCTGCGATTACCGCTTGGACAAGTCGGCTCACCTATTCTACAAGATCCATCGCAACCGCTACCCAGTCTGCACCAAGCCATACGCCTTCAACCATTTCCCCAAGCGGCTCGCGCCTAAAAGAGACTTCTCGGTGAGTGCAGTGGGGGGGTCGGGTGGTGTCACTGACAGGGCGGGTGCTGCTGTGTTGGCCTCTGTAGCTGATTTCTAAACAGAAAGATATTTTAGGAGCGGAGGTAGTATTACAGCCCTGGGCGCATTCGCCAGGGCAGCTCATCTTGCTCAACTTGTCCAGACTTCCTTTCACACAACACCAGGTGAAGGTAGTCTCAACTTTGCAGAACTCAGCAGAACATTATTCGAACCAATGAATTTACGACTTTTTCTTCAGCCTCATTACGTTCCTGACAACTACAAGAGGAACGGGGGTCGCTCGGCCTGGAAGAGCGAGCGGCCGAAGGGAGCTGGAGGCTGCGAGGACGACGGCTCCTCGTGCGAGCGCGGTGACGACTTCCCGCCTGAGACGGAAGAGGGGAGAGCAGTGGAGGACGAGGTGGACATGGCTCCAGAGGATCCCGAAGTTCTTTCAGCGAAGCCCAGGAGGGCGGAGCAGGAAGGGGAGGGAGAGGAGGAGGAAGATGATGATGATGATGACGACGAAGAGGAAGCGCAGGAGAATGAGGAGCGCAAGGAGCTGGAAGAGGGTGCCGCCGAGAGGATCGGAGAGATGCTCGAACTCCCGTCCTCCTCGGCGTCCTCGCCCTTACACCACCCAGTGCTGGGCAGGAGGGAGGCCCAGAGAGAACGACTTAACAAAATCCTGCTGGATCTGCTGCACAGAACTCCCAGCAAGAATGGTGAGGGACCGGGATCAAAGCAGGGGGGTAGGTCAACGAATGAATGAGGGTTGAGTATTCAGATCATCTGCTGTGACATCATTCATCATTTCAGACATGTTGGATCATATATTTCATCACCAGTTAAAGGGAATGTGGGATGACTAGCTCAGATTTAGCTTTCATGTAGCTTATAGATTAGACATTTTTATTACTGAACTGATGTCTGTTGTATGTTACATACCATTGAACCATACAGTACTATTTCTGTCTGTCACCTTCACCTTTTCTTTGCTCTGTGTCAGCTGTCTCTGTCCCAGCTCCTAATCCCTTCCCCTCTCTCTCTGTGTCTGCTCTTCCATCAGCCATAGATGTCAGCTATCTCCTGGAGGAAGGCCCAGGCCGGCGGTTACGGCGACGGACGCTTGGGTTCGGTGATTTCGTGGGGAGGAAATGACGCTGCCACGTGCCTGTCGAGCACGCTGCTGCTTTTCACCTTGTGAGCAAGAGCAGAAAATGGAGCGAGAGCAAGAGGGGAAGTGAGCATTGCTGGCTGCCTGACCATTAAGGACCACAATGCATCCCTCTGGGCTTCTTCCGGGTTACCTCTTCCAAGACTGTCATCTCAAATCTGAGAGCGTGGAGGGGGTTTGGAGGCGCTGACTCCTTGGCAATTTTAGCTTTTCAAAAGTTCTCAAGGAGCACGAATAGAGAGCTGACCCAGACTTCTTGCTTATTTAAGTAGTTTGATGCAAAACCTGTTTTTCAAATGAATGAACATAGGAGAAAAACCCATGCACTTAAATGCATTGGCACACATAACAGACATGGGCAGACGAATTGCAACTAGTGGTACGGAGTTTGGGGTGGGGGGGTGGGGGGAGGGGGTCAGTCCTTCCATTCAGTGGTGACGTGAATGCTAGAGAATCGGTTCAATGCTGCAATGACTGAACGCAAACGAGCGGGAGAAGATCAGCAACAGGACCGGAGGGAAGTGGGGGGTCATGGCTTCTTAGAAATGTATGTTGAGCAGTGGGCTCAGATGCTGCTCATGAGAAAGAGAACAAGGGTGGAGAACTGCACTTTTGGTACCATGGATATTGTGAAGCTCTGTGTAATGTATCTATAATGAAAACACACTAACACTCTCACAGTATTTGATGATGCAGTCTGAAAAACAGAAAAAAAAAGAAACGCGAGTTAAAAGTCTATTATCTTTTCCCTGTTATACTGTAGTTGCTCATTTAGGAACAGAAGAGCCGGGGGGCGTGTTTAATAACGGGAGGGGAGAGTGAGTGTGCGCTTTAGTCAGTCAAAGTGTCTTGTTGAAGTTTTTAATTTTTTTTAAATTTTCTTGTGAGGCAGTCAGCTCGGCCCCTCTCTTTTTCGAAGTAACATGATTCACCAGCTTAACTAAATCAGGCATGCGGGGGGGACACTGGCTTTAACAGTAACGCCTTACACAGCTGTGCTCTCCGACTGCCTTGCGTGCGAGTGTGTGCGTGCGTACACACTTTTGTTGTGTGTCTGTACTCTGCCAGATTTCTTGAAAATATACCTTTTTAAAAAAAAAATGAAAAAAAATTAAGGGCTCGATGGCAATTAACAGTTTTAAGAAAACTATGGAAAACAATACTTAACATGAAATGTATCGTGATGGTCATATTTTCTTATATTCTGTGAGACGGGTGGGGCGGTGTATACTGTATATTGGGAGGGGATGGGACTGAGGATCTTTTCTTGTCTTGACTATGTTCCTGGTTGCCATGGAGAATGTTTTAAAAGGAAATTGTGATATTTGATGAGATTTCTTTTTCTTTTTTTTTCCCAAATGCCTCTGCTAAAAAGGGACAAGCCTGCAATGTCCCCGTGCGGTTAACTGACAGAGACGTGACGAGAATGAGACACTGGCGGAGAGGTGGTCGAGAAGGAACGGGAAGCTGTACAGTGCCAAGTTATGTAAATATATACACTTTACATTGAGGAGTGTCTCCAAAAGCAATATCTTGAAAATGGATTTTGTTTATTATTGTACTGTACAGGACTCAGCCCTAAATGTATTATGATTATTATAATAACGATAATATTATAATTTCTTCCGTTTGTATTACTATAATGAAGACACTTAAGCTCGGAGGAAGATGATTTTTTTTTTTTTTTAATGTCCACAAAATCTCACCGTAAATTTCCTGAAAGGCGTAAAAACTCGGGTGGAGTTTTCGTTGCCTACAAATGAAATTCATCTATGTACTGCATGAGCGAAAGGAATGTCGGAGCGGACACAGAAGGCATTGGGACATGACAGTGACTCAGCAAGACACCTTGTCACTGAATATTGTTAATAATATTTACTTTTAAGGAGAAATGTACTCCTTGTTTTTTTGCTGCAAAGTGTTGAACACTAAAAAAACAAACCAACATAAAAATGTTATGATATTTTTAAAACGGTGACAGAAACAAAAGTAAAGCTGTCTGCCTGATATCATGTTATTATTTTCTTTTTCTTTTTTTCTTTCAAATAGGAAATGGTTCCGTTTTGTGATAGCAGTCATTGTATGATGCTTGTACTTGTATTTGTGTGTTTTGTGTGATTCGTTTAGTTCTTTTTAGACAATCACAAAATAAGATGCAAGCATTGTAAATGGCAGACTGGCGGACATTTTGTGATGTGTACAGTTTGTCAAAAAAATACTTCTTCCACTCGTTTAAAAGTTTGTAATTATGATTCTTAAGTCATGAAAATGCTGTTGGTTTTTACTTTTTGTTTTATATTTGTTTTTTGTTTGTTTGTTTTTTTAATAAAAAAGCACTACATTATTGTGAATACAGTTGATGTTGTTGTGCTTTTATTACTGAGGAACTACTACAGAAAAGGCAGACATGTCTCATGTGTTGGCTTGTTTGTGTTTGATATTTGACAACATTTTAATGTCACATGTTCCTTTGTTGATCAAAGCCATCTGACTTTAGAGGGAAAAGGAATCAATTAGAAGTATGACGCTGATATTTGATCATTTGTCCAACAGAGCTTCTGTAAAAGTGAAGGAACACGTTTCGCTCTGGTTTTTGCTGTCCAGAAGGTTTAAGGATGTGTTCTGCCAAATGAAAACTCGATCTCTTCTGTGACGAATTAGTAACCCGCCCCCACCAACTCCCAGCCTGGAAAACTCCCTGTCTGTGACTAAAACGATACAGAAACACGTGCTCAGACAGAACTTGTTGCTGGTTGCCATAGCGACCGCCCGGCGCTTCGTGATAGCCGCAGCGGCGTTAGCACACTTTAGCACATGATCCTCAGGTTCCCTGTGAGAGCAAACAATGTCCAGGAAGAAGCAAGCCAGAGCGGACAAGTCCAATACCGAGGACGAGAAAAACACAGGTTCGACAAACGGGGTTTTTATCTTGTGGTCCGTGTTAGCCTGGAGCGAGCGTGGTGGCTAACTAGCTGCTAGCTAGAGCAGTGTCAACACGAGTCCAACCAAGTGATGGCAAAGTAGCATAAAAATAAAAGTGTCTGTAAAGAGGCAATGAAAGCTACACAAGTAACCATGGGCTGTAAATAAAGGGGGTGAGGCAGAATACTGATTTTTTTTTTTTACAAAGATGCAGATCAACAGTTTAATAAGAAAGCATGCATAAAATAAAGAATGGCTTTAATGAAAGATTGTAAACGTGTATCCCCTCGTCTTTCTGTCGTTTCCAGGACAGACTCCGAGTGAGTCATTACCCGCCCAGACCTTTGGTGAGTAATGTTATCAGTCTGTTGTTGGTGGCGCTGACAGTTGTATTGTTCATGCTTGGAACCCACCGTCCCACAGATGAATATCAGTGCACAGGCAACGTGGAGGTCGACTTCTCTCGGCTTTGTGCTCTTCTGGACATGAAGTGTATCCCTGCTGTCAGCACCAAGACACCAGCAACCTCCACCACTGACACGGAAGAGGAGGACACAAGTAAACGGACACTGGAAATTCACTTCGATGTACTGTATTGTGTGGATTGTTATATAAGAAAAGAATATTTTACATATAATCATCATAACTCTTCCTTCAGAGGATGCCCAGATAAACGACGCGTCCCTCTGGTCTAAGCCATGCCTCCAAGTGGAGCTGGAAAACGACGACCCCCTCAGTGCCAAGAGCGTGAAGGTTTTAGGTGAGAACCAAACACAGAAATAGCAGAAATATTCATGGGCTATATTTCACACTTGGTTTGACACATGATGTGTGATTTTCATAAGCGTCTCTTTTAAGTTTCTAAATATGCTAGCGACCTGTCCAGGGCCTTCCCCTCCTCTTGCCCCACATCACCAGGCGACCCTTGGGCAATATCGACGATGGATGGATGGACGTAATATGATTTGATGTTTTCTTAATTCGCACAGGATGGGAGGTAGATGAGCAGATTTCCAGAGTGCTGATGAAGATGCTTCCCTCCCTGAGCCAGCTCCAGAGCGTCCAGTGAGTATGGGGACAGGCGTCCCCCCTCGTCTCATGGAACAGGGCTGCAGCTCTCACTGTCGTCTTCTTGCGTGTGTGTGTGCTCGCAGGTTCTGGCAGGTGGGACTGACAGACTGCATGGTGACCTCGCTCATGAGCACAACATCTCTGTGCTCCAACCTCCGGTGAGAGGACTCTGTTGTCATTCTCTCAGCGAGCCCTTGTTTTGTGGCCCAGTGGTTGTTGTTGTTGTCATTGTGCTTGTTTGTTTTAGGGTGGTGTCATTAGAAGGTAACGTTCTGCCTGAACACAGCTACCAGTGCCTCCTCTCTGAAGGCAGCGCGTGAGTCACCGAGCGGTAACACGCTTCAGCAAGAAAACGGAACTTAGATTTGCACTCGAACAAACAGAACCCGTCCTGATTGCTCCGTGTGTGTTGCTCTGGTCCAGCCTCACTCACCTGTCCCTGAGAAACAACCGGATCGGAGACAGCAGCGCTCTTCTGATCGGGTCTGCGCTCTCAACAATCAGAACCGCCAACAAAAAGCTGCTCTCACTCAACCTGGCATTCAATTCTATTGGTGATGCAGGTGCTGCTCATATCGCTCAGGTACAACAACCAAGAACTGGCGCCACATTCCTTCCATGTGTTCTCCTCGTGGCCGCTGAGGTTCTGCCTCGTTTTCCCTCTCAGGGCCTGCGCTTGAATCGCGCCTTGCTCATCCTCTCCCTGTGCAACAATCACATTGAAGACTCAGGAGCTGCTCATCTGGCTGCGGTATCGTTTCACCTTCAAGTCTTGAAATCGAACTGTAGTTAGGTTGTTTTAAATTATTTAGCTTATCCCGCTGCTGTCATGTCATTTAATAAGCCTCAGCTGCTCACCACTTCTCTTTTCAGGTACTTGGAGAATTTGCCCTGACACATGATGAAGTTGTGGAGAGGAGGAAGCTGCTTCTGGAAAAATCTCTGTCTGTAAGTGTGGCAGTGTCAAACACCGATGATCTACCGACCCTAAAATCACACATCACATTTTTCTGTAAACACTGTAAAGGTTGATATTATTTGGACTACTTCATACACTGACTGTGAAAATATTTGTTGTTGTCACTGTGTAATTCCTCTCGTTGCTTTATACCTGCAGTTATCTCTGAGGGATAACTCTAACCAGTCGCCCGCTGACCAGCAACTCTTGGTCACCAGCAGCATTTCGCTGAAAGGGGACAATAATGGCTCGCCCAAAAAGAAGGTAACATGTCAACACTGTATTGGATTTGCTTCTGTAAATCTTGTGCCATTGATTCTTGATATCTGTTGGATTGTAGGAGGGACCCAAAAAGGACGAGAAACCTGCCTCCAACAAAGAGAAGTCGAACAAGCGAGGTAATCCTTTCCATTACGGAGAAGCACTTTATTATTACTCTGTGGGGATCATTGCTTCATGGCTGTTTCTTTCTGAATTTCTTTCAGAAGCGACGGCACCTCAGGGTAGAGGTGGGAGGCTCAGCGACAAAGACAAACATGCACAGGAGGTATCAGTCTCACGCATTCAGAACCTGCGCATCGAGCCACAAATGGATCCAAACATTCAGAACACAGTCAACAGCTTTGTGTCTCTCTCTCTCTCTCTCTGCAGGTTCAGTCGAGCACATTGCCGAATGAGGTTTGTTTCTTCTGGGCCAAAATGTCTCAGCTGAACATGACTCAGATTTGATCCGATGGCTGTGTCGCCTTCCCCACCAGGAGCCGGAGATAGTGAGCCCCCTGCTGGATCAGTCGCTGCAGCGCAGGGACGGGCAGCTCTTTCTGCCTGGAAACACAAGTCTGGCCTCCCTCAACCTGTCAGGTGGGTCAGAACTTGGTTTAAAACATTTCACATCACGCAAGCTCGTTGTTCTCATATGCAGCTTCTTCGAGAATGAATGAAGCCTCGACGGGACTTTTAACATTGTTTCCAAGAGGTCTTAAAAATAATAAAATCTCGTTTTTGTCCTTAAATATGTTCATAGGTCTTAAATATGATTATGTTTCATTGCGTCTTATAATTAATGTTTTTATTCAGATAATTTTTTAGCGACATAAATGATAGTGTAATAAGACTGAGTCTATAAACAAGGGTTATTCTCGAACGCACCTTATCTTGAATCATGGGGAAGTGACCGTAATCCTAGGGCTCTGAATATTCCCTCATATTTGTAGGAAATAGAATCACAGAGAGGTCGCTGCCTCTCTTCCTGAAGTCAGTGGAGAGCCAGGGTGAGGATGTAGGTCTGCTGCGTCTCTGTCTGCAGGTGTGTTGCTTTCACTCGTCTTAATTCATGTTATGCAGGTTTTTCTTTTTTATCTGTTGTCAATAAAAGTTGTTGTTTTTTTTATTGTTGCCAGTATTATTTTTATTTGATTCAAGCACATGTGATCTGTAGTAGTAATTTTCTCCCTCTCTTCCTCTCTCTCTCTCTCTCAGAGAAACCTCTTCCCACCAGAGTGTGAAACCCATGTGAAAATAAAGGAATTGTTGACGGTCAAATACCAGAAACGAAGTGGTTGTGAAGAGACAGAGGAGGAGGAACAACAGTGAATTAAATGTGACATCACACTAATAACTAAATATATATATATATAATTGTGATTATAAAATACAATAAATTAATCTGTGTTCAAATCCGAGCCCTGGACGGAAAAGGCTCCACCTAGAGTTGAGTCTTGCATCCGGAACCTTTCATAGCTTGGTGCTTCCAGACGGGCGCTTTTAAAGCAAGCACCGGTGAAGACATGGCGAGGCACCTTCGCTTCGTCGCGCGCACAGTGATGGTCCAGGGCGGGGACGTGGAGGCAGCCTACAAGTCCCTGCACAGGTATCAGTCTCCTGTTTAACGCAACGTGTCGAGGTCGGTTCGGTTAGATTGTGTTTGAAAAGACGAGCTAATGTGAACTAGGCTAGCGTTAGCCTTCCGCTCAATGTCACAGAGCTGCGGCTGCGCAGTGGGGCGGAGGTGACACGGATGCGTCTGCTTGTGTTGTTTGACTTACCACTTGGTAAAGTCGTGTTCATGGGGTTTATAGGGGTTTAAGTCCAGGACAAGGTTCATCTTCCATGATGGTTAGATTACAAAGTATCGCACAGGTACTGTTCCCTGTGTATTTTATATTCAAACCCCTTCAGGAAACTAAATTGTCCCCACGAGGACATTTTCCTCTGTCCTAAGTGTCTCAGCAGCTGCAGAACATTGCATTGTTTTAGAAACTTCAATGAACTATTTTGTAGGACCCAGTAAGTTCATGGATATTCAAACAAGGTAAATATTGCTCGTGCCTTAAAATAGCTAAAACAATATAATGCATAAAAGACATTAACCAGGAACCGGCATTAGACTCGAGTCTAAATGTCTTTGAACAGTGTGGACATGTTAAATTAAAGGAGATGACCATGATCTCTCACTTCTTTTTGTTGTGTTGTTTGTTTGTTTGTCGCTCCATTATGAGTCAAAGCAGGAACATGTCTGTGATCTGCTTGACTGGAAATATTGAGGAATCCAGATATCTGGAGAAATTATTACTTTTGTCTCTCAAGAGTTTTAAATGCAACCCCAGCCCCCAACCATTCACACATGTCCATCCCCGCATATTACAGGGTCCTCTCTCAGGATGGGATTATCGAATCTGTCGAACGCAAGCGCTACTACGAGAAGCCGTGCCGAGAGAAAAACAGGAAGAACTATGAGAACTGTAAGCGAATCTACAGCATGGAAATGGGGAGGAAAATGAACTTCATCTCCAGGAAGAACAGAGAGGACCCCTGGCTCGGCTGCTAGAGGAGTGGGAGTGTGGTGGACCTTGCGTTTTATCAATGGACCAGACAGAGGCAGCATGTGGAGGAGGCTAATGTTGCAGAGGCGATCTCAGTGTCACGAACTCTACACGTACAGGAAATGACGGCTTTTGTGGCGTTGTACCCTGTAAAACAGATTTGTTTAATTGTAATTTTGTTCTGCTTCTTGGTTGTAATAAGACTTTGATCTTGTGAGCTTTATTCCGGCGTTGTCTTGCCGATGGACATGCTAATAAAATGTTTTCCAAAACATTGGTATGATCCGTAAACAGAGAGGTTGTTTCAGATGTCCTGACGTGGCATGCGTGAGTCTGGTTCTGTGCAAATGAATTCAGTGTCGTCGCCGCACAGTGGGCCGTTAATGCCCTCTGCTGGTTTGCGGCACCTCAAACAACCCTGATGTGTGCACTTGTTCACGGAGGGGAAAGTAAACGTGCAGCAGGCCCGCTCGTCTGAGAGGTTACCAGGTCATGCTGATCCAAGTCCCACGGCTTCAGTCAGCGCGGTGAGGAGAGAGGGAGCACTGCTCACTGTGTTTTTTAGACTGCTGCCTGACTCCTTCACATAAACACGTTTTTTTTTTTTTTTTTTTTGCAGGTCTATCAGACTTTTTTTCACCTGGGGCCTCGTTTACCATCCTGCATATACCAGAGAGTATAAAATTAGATTGAATTTTTTATTGCATTATTTCAGACGTGGGGTAAAACGAAGAGCCATCTGTCCTCTTGTTTTCTCTGGGTCTCGGTGTCCTCGGGTGATTTTTATCACTATCAGAACGTCAGCATGAGATAATGGAGCACGTCCTGCTGGTGTGCTGTGTGGTTGTGCAGTTGTTTTGTGTTGCGGTGCAATACCCCGATTGTGAAATGTGCAAATATTTGTACTGGCTCCTTCCCAACATTCACACACACACGGCCACCTTCCTTGTCACCAACAGACACCAACAACAGGACGTGCAAAATTTCAAACATGTCCCCACTCAGATATCTTGTCACGTGTTGCACCACAGGGTAGCTCCCAACATGGGCGCTGCTGCGTAGCTGTACTTATTCTTGTAATTGTCATGTATTTGGATGGTTCCCACAACGTGTTAACGTTTCTCTGTGATTCAGACTATCTCTGGCTCTCCGTTCACGTGTCGGCTTCACATCTGAGCCGTCTCACTGCTCTGCCAAGGGAGGTCTCGGTTGGACGCTAATGTTTACACGGTTTCCCAATCAGCATCAGTAAGTGGCTGAAGCTGTTGACTCGGTGTCTGTATCACAACAGAAAATAATCGGGAACTAAATGTCCTTGTGTGAACTCCAGGGGCTTGCATTAAACCTGTCCTCATACCAGAAGACGCCCGGTCAGACTGACACAAGCGATGATTTACGGGGTGAACCAACCAGCCTGGCTATTGTTCACAGCAGCACAGACGGACGCAACAGATTCCTCCACTCCCAAAATGCTTGGCCCCATGTCATGCATCCACTGACACACCCGCTTCTTATTCAACACATGTTATTTATTCACAAATCAGACAACTTGTTCTGGCTGTCACTGAGCTAATGGGCAGAAAACAAAAGAGTCTAACAATAGAGTTTAATTGCACGCGGATGTGCAGTTTATCTATGTGTCTGTTTGGGGGGGTGGAGTGGGGGTGGGGGGGTCACCTGGGTCCCGATGGTAAATTTTTGCCCCAGGGCCCCTGAAGCGATGCATGCAGCCATGGCAGGTCTGTTATATCAGCATGCTGCACATTTCCCTGTTCTCACGTGACACCCCCCCCCCCCCCCCCCCCCCCCCCCCCCCCCCCCCCCTCACCTCCCCCCCCCCACTACTTACACAATATTTCTGATGTGGAATAACTTTGTGCACATCACAACATTTTATTATATTTTATGTATGAACTGCTTTACTGCACGTGTACTTTACTTTATAACACGTATATACATATTTTATTTTATTTTTTTGCCTTTAACATATGTTGGTTCCTTTGTCTACCTCATAAGTTCTTATCTTATCCTCCTCTTCTCTTACTTTTTTTTTTTTTTTTTTTTTTTTTTTAGAAATTCATCAAAAACTAAAGGGGACGCAGAACCCGCAGTCAGTCTTCTCGGTTGCGCAGTCCACAGTGATGATTAAGACAAGTACAGTAGCCCCATTAAAATAGATCCATTTGCGTATAAAGTTCGGAGTGTCCGCGTGCTCGTCCCCTCGTTTCTCCGCCACACCACCTGCACGTGCGGCTGCTCGAAACGCGGCGGGACCAGCGCGCGCCGCCAGCCAATGGGCGCCACGGATCCCTGCGATTGGCCAAGCCCCCGGGCCCGTGCGCGGGGATCGAACTCGAGCGCAGCCAATCGCGGCCGTGTACTTTCCACCGGCACGTGGACCGTCTGCTGCGCGCCGCGGGTCCTCCTGCTCCGGAGCAGCACATGTGACTGCGCGGAGGAGCCGCCCACAGGAACACGATTCAACGGACCACAGGAGCTCGAACCGCCGGAGCACAACCGCCGCCGAGCGCCCCCGAGTCAGCACGCGTCAGCCGTTAGCTCCGCGGACGTCTCCGCTCTCGGACCTGGGATTGTTTGACCCGCCCCCGGGACGTCCAGAGGCCTTATCGAGCGGTTCGCTTTTATTTCAGCAGTTTTGTGAACCCACTTCTGCTCCGGGTGGAAGGTAAGAGCTGCTGTCCGGGTCTGTCCTCCGTCATGAGTTGGGGTTTGAACTTGAGGGAGTTTGTCCTCTGTGTTTACACAGTTTTAATGGTTTATCCTTCTGTGTAAAGTACCCAGAGATAGTATATGTCATGATGTTATGACGCCATACAGATCAAATTGAATTGAACTTTGTGCTGCGGCAGAATGTCCCAGTCTCGTGTTGTCTCCGTGTCTCTGTCCTACGTGCTGTTTTGTTATTTAGCCAAGAGACGTTTCTGTCCCTGCGTTCGGTGTTCACGTGCTGGGTGCACCAGCCACAACAGTGTGTCTATAATGGAGACAACTCACACACACATACACTTTCTCTCTCTCTCTCTCTCTCTCTCTCTTTCTCTCACTCACTCTCTCTCTCTCACACACACACACACACACACGCACACACACACACACGCACACACACGCACACACACACACACAGAGGCCACACTCCTGCCACATGATAGGTGATAGGAGAACACTATGTGATGCCAGCTGGACATCTTGCACTCCTCAGCTCTCCAACGTCACAACACAAGGATGCAACAGAATTCTCAGTCTCTCTTGCAGACTCCACTCACTTGTAGCCACTGTGAAGACTATGCCACTGCCTCGTCCTGCCCTTGTTCTCCAGGATTGTGATAATTAATAACATAAATAACTTCAGACGTGTTTACGATCCTTTGCCGCGCCGTCAGGGGAGCTCAACTCGTCGCTGTTGTGTAATTAGTCTGGTCGAGGAACAGACAAGTACTACTGAAGTCATCTACATTGCATAATTAAATGCACAACTGAAAGCTTGAAGACAGAATATCCTGGCTTGTTCCAACATGATCATTTATCTTTGTGGATAAAAATCTTCACGATGGACTAAATGTTGTGAGTCATGTTGGGAGAGCGTGCAGATGTTCAGTCTATCGTCCTATTTAATACTATTTAAATATAAACGGCTCATTCGTGATGATTTATTCCATTCTCCTCTTTGTCTCTCCTGTGTCCACAGATGAATTCACTGGGCAGTTCTTCCAAATGGTCGTCTTACGACACGCTTCCTTCCACCTTGACCTTTGTCCTCAGTGAGAGTGAGCAGACTGAGGATGAGGCGGACGTCTTCTCAGAGGGCGAGGGAGACGGCGGCAAAGCGAAGCCCCTGTCAGCCGAGGATGCACTCGAATATTCCAGGCGTTACATCGGGTTCCGACCTTACGCAGATCAGCGGCGCTCGATGTTCAGGAGAGAACAGACCAAGCGCTGCCCTGATGGAAGTGCACACCCAAACTCTGCCTCCTCTCTTGGGGCTGCCACATTAGGCTCATCATCAGCGACACCAGGGGATCTGGCCTTCGCTCAGAAGGTCAGCACCTTCAACCTAATTCCTACGCCTGTCTTTCAGCATATGTTTAATCCAAGTAGCAGAACGGTCAGAATCAATAAACTGTGACGTTCTTTCTATTTTCCCAGTGCGCAGATTTGCACAGGTTCACTCGTCCTTTGCTCGGACTCCTGCATGGCCTGAAGACGGGACGATTTGACAAAGGTTGAGTTTCTCAGTAATATTAAACATGACTGGTTATTCCCAGCCTGTAGCTCACCCAATCAGTGTTTAATTACCTCGATGTTTCAACCGTGGCAGGTTTAACCAGTTTCCAGCAGAGCGTGGCCATCGACAGATTGCAGAGGATTCTTGGGATTCTGCAGAAGCCTGATATGGGGTAAGGTGACCATGACAAAGCAGCCTGTGACAGACGCTGGTTTTCTTATCAGTATTGTCATTAATGCATTTTCTTTTTTTTTTTTTTTTACTTTACTGCAGTGAGAAATACCTCCAAAACCTGCTTCAGATTGAGATGATGTTGAAAATCTGGTTCCCTCAGCTGGCGTTTCAAACAGTGGTCACACCAAACCCGACCATTGCTCCCCCTTATCTACCACACTGGCGGCAAAATCAGCTCCACATGCCAGTCAAGGTAAGAGTCATAAACTTAACGTCTTTCTTAAATCTGTTAAAGTACTAGAACACATTAAAATCCAGTATTTTTAGCAACCATGCATCCATCTTATTGTCTGACATTTGACAACAGAAAAATATATTGGTTTACACAAGTAAATGTATATTGTATTTTTTAATTTGTTTCTTAATTGTATTTTATTACCTTATGAAATCTTAAAGAAGCTATTTATTTATGGTTCTTGTGTCCTTTTCCAGAAGAGAAAGCTGAGCTGGTCAGAAAACGACATCCCAACAAAACACAGGCACAGAGATCAGTGGAGCTTCCAGACCTCGACCACAGGCGACCCCGTCACCTCACGTCTGCCCGAATCACTGGAGAAACTGAAATCTCCCGAGGAGGGAACAGCGGAAGCGACTGGGTGCAGTTGCAGAGCCGGACACGAGTCGACAGACAGCCCGGGCCCGTTGAGCCGGCCGTCCTATTCCTGCAGCTTGAGAGAAAGTGAGAATCGGAAGCAACCTGTTTGTCCACCTCCACATTGTGGCAGCCCGGCTACACAAGACAACTCGGTGTCCTCCACTGACACCATTACCACAAATGACTCACCTTAACTGGACTCAGCTGACCTGGCTACCACATGGAGGTGCCACAACATGCCGGCCAGAGCAAAGGTACAGGGTGGACTAGATTACATAAGGGGTGAGTTAGTGCGTTGCAAAGGCATTAATGGCTGCAAGTCACTTAATACTCCCTGAGGAAGAGGAGGATGCAGACGGACGCTCTCCAACCTCCGACTCTCCTGTGGGGATTTTGATGACACCAGAGTTGTTGCGCTATATTACTAGTAAAACTGTGTATTATTTGTTGTTAATAGCAACTCTTTTGTATTGAAGTCAAACTATGTAGGGAATACTTCACAAGTATCATGAGCAAACATTGCTCTGTTTTATATTTGAGTCATATCATGGAGCTCGGCCCAAACCGCACCAAGACAGGTTTTCTTGTCAACGGTGGAAAAGCATACATTGCACATAGCACTGAACATCCCACTGAACAAACACAGAGGATCGATGCCAACACTTCAGGCAGTCCTCTATAATATATAAATATTTTGTTTTTTTGCCTTTATTTGTCACAACCTGATTATTGTGTTTTAATTGAATTCATGTAATTTTATTATTGGCATTTTAGACATTCTTAAATATGTTTCCAAATAAATAATACAATAATGAATAGATTAAATAATTCATAACTAAATATATTGTCAAACCAACATTTGCACCCTTATTAAAAAATGCCATTTGAGAGAGTTAGATTTTTTTCCTTGCAGCTTGATTGTAGCTTAAAAGAATGTTAATGCCAAACAAAAGTAGTTTGATGTGGCAGTGCAGAACATTATCATATCAAACGCACCACTTCACAGTCGCTACCTATTTATATATTTAACACATCTTCGCTTCTGCGAAAACAAGAATGACGAAGTGTAGAAGTGCTGCACAGGAAAGCCACAAGCTGAGTGTTAGGAGGAAGATGTAGAAAATGAAGTATTTGATTTGATAGTGCTTTAAGTGACTTTTTCATAGAAAGATTCCAGAGACTTATTTTATTTGATCCTGTGTGAATTAGAGTTGGTGCAATTTGACTTTGTGGCCCAGTAAGAACGAGTTGCACATTGGGAGAGCTGGGAGTTATTTTCATGCGCTTGGATGAGAATTTTTATCTGCAAACATTTTTGTCGTGTTTTATTTGTAATAAGTTAACTTTAGCACTTTGGAATGGAATTCAAAAGGTGTCGTAAAAGTACAACTTTATCCAAATTTATTAAAAGCCCCAGTTGTGAAGTGTTACATGGAGGGGTGGGGACAGCTTCTGTGAGCCATTATAAATGGAATTGTATCACCGACTTGTTCTCGTGAAATTAGTTTCTATCACTCAAAGTGCTTTACGATTTGATTATTTTATTTCATAAAGAATCATGTCATTTAGATGAAGAAAACTCCATTCCTGAACACATCAGGTATTTTTGATAGTATTTGGGTGTTGTTCCACCATATTTGAAAACTGATATCATTCATGTTGAATGGCATTTCATCCCTGAGTTTGTCACCAGTCAGCCTTAACGGTAACCATGAGCTAGCCTGAAGATACATACAACATTTCTGCAAAACTTGTGTTATGTAACTACAAAGGTGAAACCATCGCGTGACCTCTCGTGTCATTGCAAACCAAATGTCGACGTCCCTCAGGCTTCACCATTAGTCACCATTAGCCTTGTGTCAGGCTGTTAAAAATCCTAATGTTAAGCATGTTGTTTTGGTCTGTAAAATGTCATGATGTCCAACAGCACAGGTTTTGCTGTGCTGGGTTACACGTCTGTTTAAAGCAAAAGGTGTTGGAAGTAAAAATCTTATTCCCCAGCAGTGTGTCCTTAACTCTTCTTCTATTTAATGTCTTTCTTTCTGAATATTGACTATAAATATAAATTATTCCTCATGTAGTTAATCAAAATATAGTGTGGCCAATTTTTCTGCTTTGAATTTATTTCATTGCAATTATTGCAATTTTAAATTGTACAGTTTTTTTGTTGAGTTACACACAGTTGCTAAATAATAGCACTTTTCACTGTTAATTATTTTATTATAACGCCATACGAGTTCCATTTTTAAACTAACACTCCAAAGTCATTAACATAGGTCCATATCTTAATCTCCTTTACTTCATTCTTATATCCCACCTCATTTCATTTTCAGGTACATTGTCTACATTTATGTCTGTACAATTTTCAGATATGAATAAGATAAAACACCATTATTTAGAATTGTTTTAATTAACCCCACATGCATTAATATTAATAACTCAGGTCCAACAAAACAACAATGATTACAACAATGTTGTAAAGTCGCAACAAATCTTCCTGTCACTTTTAATATATGTATTCCCACTCTGTAGTATTTTCTACAGCTTTAACTGAGTACAAACTACTCCAACTACAACTGCACAGTCCGACACAGTCCAACATGGAACGACAGGTTGTGAGCGCAGCTCGCGCTGCTGTAACACGTAGAGCTGCAGTGGTTCCTGTTGTGGGACGTTATATCATTGTTGTGTAACACGTTGCAGCTCGGACTGTTGCGCCACACCTTATGTAACTCGCGCACGAAGTCGATACCGGCAACGCGCTGCAGGTGGCGCTCGCAAACACCTTAACCTCCGTGACGCGAGGTGGCGCTATAATCACGTCATGTTTGCGGAAGTGTCCTTCACCGCTCCGCCAGCAGCGAGTAAACAGACGTGCAGCAAGTCGCGAGGCGCTAAACCGCAGCTTTGAAACAACAAATGAAATAAACTCCCGGCGGCGACAGAGGCGATAGTTTGCAGAAACCAGCAGCCCGCGCACTCAAGGCTTCGTTCGCACAGCAATGGCGGCAGAGCGGCTGCTGAGCGCTGCGTTCCGGCTAGCATGCTAAGCTAGGCGCTAACTTTCCATTGCCGTCGGGAAATGAGAGCGGGCTGCCGCGGCCATGGCAGCGGGAGCAGGAGCCGCGTACGGCGGATCCCTAGAGGCGACGTTAGCCCGGAAGTTTCAAGGTGTCACCAACACGATGGACTCGATCCAGGGACTGTCAACGTGGTGCATCGACAACAAGAAGTACCACAGCGTGATCGTGCGCCACTGGATGAGGTGTCTGAAGAAATGTGAGTAAACAGAGATGAACTGTTCAACACCAGGCAGTGTTGCTGATTATCAGGATTAATGTCCCGTTCTTCTTAGATTTAAACTGGTTGTGGTTGAAACTGCTCAGAAGGACTTGGGATTGGGACTTCTGAAGTTCTCTTTCATTTTAAAGATTTTTTTCTTTTGCATTGTAGACCATTTGCACTACATTCCTTTAACGGGCGATTACATCCATCATCTCATTAACAGCAAGACATCTGTTTCATCAGGCATATGTTACATTTCCTTTTGCCTGATGTATAATTATAATCATTATTTCTATTTGTACACCACCTGTGAAATCACAGATGGATTATCAATGCACAACATACACCATTCACATTTTAAACACATTGTACTGACACATGAGAAGGACTGCTAAATATCAAGCATGAAAGATGAAAGCAGGTTGGTGTCTGAATTTGTTCCTGGTGTTCTGTGTGGATGGAATGAATGATCAAGCTGCTATAGAGATCAGGTGGTGG
Organism: Pseudorhombus dupliciocellatus; assembly: GCA_016785235.1. Classification (NCBI taxonomy): domain Eukaryota; kingdom Metazoa; phylum Chordata; class Actinopteri; order Pleuronectiformes; family Paralichthyidae; genus Pseudorhombus; species Pseudorhombus dupliciocellatus. The sequence continues at coordinate 880,911 of JAFBJW010000181.1, forward strand.
GAGGTGGACTGATTGTTCTGCTGGCCGAATGAGTTAAAAAACAAACAAACATTAAATTGAAAAATACTTCTGTTATATTGCTCTGCAGTAATATGCATATTGTTTTATGTTCTAGTCCCATCCGATATTTGCTTGTTGTGGCCCTTGTGGAACTGTGGAGTTTAAATCGAGCTCTTCTGCCAGTGTAATAAGTCGGCCCCACTCTGCTTGGTTGAATTTAAATTGGATTATTTCCACCTTGATGAATTATTTCCTACACCCAGGCTGCCTCGTGCTTTGCAAGGACAGACTTGTTTCGCCTGCTAATGACCTTGTTGAGGTGGATATTTGTTTTTCTGTTGTTATGCTGTTCAGATCTGGAGCTTGGCAAAGCTCTGGGGGCCTCACCTCCAAGTCTCCGGTTAACAGTGCATCAGTTATTCAGCTAAATTCATTTGTTGGGAATTAGCACATCAACTTGGTCCAATAATGTGAGATTATTCAGAAAGATGTTGCTCTTCCTCGGTGTGTTTGTCTCCATTAAGAATACACCAACGCTTTCTTCCTTTGTGATGTGCACTGTACTGGTTGGAGTTTTTGAATCATAGGGTGATGATCAGAAAACGACGCAGCTTATTTCCTCCATGAAGCTGCTCTGGTTTTCACTGTTGACATTTCAGGATGGTTGGCTTGGCATCTGGATTTGAAACAAACTAAAATAATACTGGCTGTAAAAAAAAAAAAAAAAAAAAATTGCCAAAGGGCAGCAGTTGCTGTCGGACAGGTTTGATGTAGGAGATAGTGTGCCAGAGATTGCAATAACAAGCCGTTAAATAAACTGTATCTGCACAAATCGACTGAGGCACAAACACGAGCCCTGAGTACTTGGTGCATGAGTATAGAACTGTTACTGAGCATTCAGAAATGATGCTGAATTTAATTGTGGAAGCCAAAATCATATGAATGACATTTCATAAAAGATGATCAAATAACATCTGAAACTACTTCCGCACTAACTTCTACTCTGGTTTAATTACCAGCACAGTCAACAGTTTTTTTCAGTGGTTTTTCATCTGTGGGATGGTGATGTCTTCTTAAAGAATTTCAGTACTCAGTAATGTTGTGTGAGATTTTGCTGCAAGATCTGACATGTGACTGATGAACAACACTCCTGGTGCTGCAGTAATCATTGTCCACCTTTCTGAAACAGTAATTATAGATTTAGTGAATGATAGTTTTAGTTGTTTAGATTATGTATTAACAGATGGTGTTGATAATTTGTGCTGCTGCTCTAAATACAATACCACTGTTTTAAACCAATGAATCAATGAAATACCCCATCATTGGTGTTTAGACAAAATAATAAAAAAAGGGAAGTTAGATATAATATCAGGAGTTCATCTGTGTTGTTTCTCTGCTGAGGCTGTTGCTTTTTTTTGTTCCTATCAAGGAAACATTCTTTCATTGTGAACAAAATTGAATTTCATGCGTTGTACACTTGCATTCCTTCTGATCTCAGGGTCATGTTGTTATTTGTGTGTTTCAGCTGCATTTAAATAGAGTTTTCTGTTAGAAATCCATTTGTGTTCTGCATGTCAATGAACACTGAAGGAGCTTGAGGATTGGCTTCTATCATTCATTTCTGTCAGATAATTTAAAGTTAATTTGGTTTGTTGTTTAAAGTTGGTTCCTTCTAAGTTTAATTATAGGAGGGGCTTTTTGGAAATGTGAACTCTTGACAATTAAAACATTTGACAACAAAGACTGTGATGGTGTATGTTATGGAGAATTCTAATCCTGAATTATCTTTGTTAACATATTAATCTGCTATGAAATTGATCCAAATCATTAATTTACTATATTTTGGAAGGTTAAATGGAATCTTTAGTCTTTTTGCTTTTCTGGTTTAATGTCTTTGCGGTTTAATCATTGGATTTTTAAACGTTAGGATCTGGTAATAGATATAGAGTCATAAGTTAATAAGAGACTGTCTTCTCTGTCCTCTCAGCTGACGGCCCGCACAGACTCAACCTGTTTTACCTCGCCAACGATGTCATTCAGAACTGTAAAAGGAAAAATGCCGCCGTCTATCGCACAGAATTCGCCGAGGTGCTTCCGGAGGCCTTCTCGCTGGTTAAGTAAGTTGTTTGTGGAAATGTGGTGCTGGGATGTGTCGTCAGTCAGCTCTGATTTAAAGTATATTAGATGCAGTGATAATCTTTGTGCAGGATGTCCTGTTTGTCCTCTCCTTCCGGTCAACCTCCTCCTTTGTCTTCTCCTTTTCCTCTGTCTCACTTTGTCCTTGTCTGAGGTTTATCCATTTACAGAAACTCCTCATACATAAATAAGGCAAATGTCATTACAGCAACATAAATCTCTGGCCTCTCTTGTTCTTATCCTGTCATCCCGCTCCTCTCTGAAGCCAAGAAGGTGACGCCAAGGTGATTAAATCATTGGAAAGGATACTGTCCATCTGGGAGGAAAGAGGCGTGTACGCAGGGATGCTCATCTCTGAGCTCAGGAGCGGCTTAATCAAAGAGGAGTCCCCGCCTGAGACGCCTGCAGAGCACAAAAGTAAGTTTGTTGTTATATTTAAATATTTTTTATTCCATTTTCTTTATGTATTTATGCATATACATACACATATTTGTTTGTGTGATCCAATTTCTATGCTTTTAAAGCTCCAGTTGAGTCGAAAGCAGATCTGCAATCCAAGATTGTTGCAGAGTTTGTGGTAAGGACATTTTCATTAATTCTAATTCAAAATACCTTAATTAACATGAGACATTCACACATGAATACTGAAGGTAACAATAAATGGCTGTGCCCATAGTTTATTTTATTCAGACGTTGTGTTGGTCTCACAGTTGTACTGACGGCTCCATCTGCTTTAGCCCCAGGCACTAATAGACCAACTGTCCAAGTACAAGAAATCTCTGGAGGATCTGGACCTGAGAGAAAAACAGCAGGCAGCTATGAGAGTTGACATCTGCAGCTCCGAGGCTCTCAAGAAACTCAAAGGTACCTGATTAAGTCATCTTCTACTGTCTGACTAATGCATCTGTCTCTTTTCAACGCTGCCTCCACACCTCAGGCTTGACCTTATATTATCTATACGCATTCACTCTGACAGATAAGGCCGGAGGAAAGAAGTTCTCCAAGGACTTCGAGGAAGGAAACGCCCAGCTCCAGGAGTTTGTCAAGTATTTTGACAAACAAAGCAAAACAGGCCCTCCGCTCATGGAGGCCCTCGCCAACGCAGATATCTTCTATGAGATGCAGTACAAGGAGGTCAAGATTGTTGCTAATGTGAGAGGCTAATATTTCTTTATGAATTCTAGCTTTGGCTTTCAATCAGTTATTATAGTGTTTTGGCAGTGTAAGTATTTATTTAGCAGATACAGACAGAGAAGAACACACCAGAAGAAAGTTTAAGTGATTCAACTAAAAGAATTGAGCAATTTTAATTTGTTTTTTTCGTTCTTTACATCTCCCTGCAGGCCTACCAAACCTTTGCTAACCGGGTGTTGCACCTTAAGCGTAAGCTGGACGCCCTGAAGGCCACCTTACCGGACCTGGACGAGTCGCCCATCCCTTCACCTTCAGCAGACGCACCGTCTCCAACAGGGTCCGAGTCCCCTTTCCACGGTATGGATATGACCGACCCTGATTTTGATGGCTCTGCAATGGAGGACGAAGCAGAGCCACCGGCCCCAAGTCCCCTGTCCTCGGTGGGAGAGGATTCCCCCATAGAGTCAGAGAACGTTGGACAAAAGGACAATCGCGAAGTGGAGGACATGGACCTCTCTGAGGAGGAGAATGAGAGCGGAGGCATTATAGGTGAGGAAGTGGGCAGGTGATTATATCATTAGGATTATTTATCAGATTGTGCATATTTTAGATGATGGTGGTTGATTAAGTTGAAGAATAACTTCTTTTGAAACCCTCTTATGTTGAAGCATTAACGATATTTCTGCTGTGTGTTAATGGAGGCACTTCTTCCCTCCGAATTCCTCACTAGTAGAAAACAAATGACTATGACGTTAAGGCTCTCAACTGGATTAATCTGCTGTCACTACACTCTCTCTTCCTGCCATATATTTCTCCTCAGTTGAGCAGCAGACAGAACGTCCCACCCACCCGGAGGTGTCCACTCCAGTGCCTGCAAACAAGGAGCCACCGCCGGCGGTAGTGGCAGCGGCGGCAGAGCAGCCTGTGACACAGGTCACGCCCCCTGCGGCCTCACCTGCAGCGACTGTTGAGAGTGTTGATCTGGTTAAGATTGGCTCCATCCTCAACAGTTTGAGCTCAGTCATAAAGAACCCAGGTGAGTGCTGCTGTTGGCTCTGTTGTCATGTCAACAGGCGGATTTATAACATAAGATTGAATAAAAACTGTCTCCACTGTTTTGATGCAGTTCATAATATAATAATATAATAATTCTGTTTTTCAAAATAAAACAAAGTTCGATTAGGTATACAAATGTATACAGACAAAACTGTTGATTTAACCTCAATAATCATGTGTCTTTGTGTTCCTCTCTGTCTCACAGGACCTTTGGTGGAGAGTCCTCCTGCAGCTGCTCCTGCTGCCACGCCTGTGATGGCCTCTCAGGATGCCAGTTCCCTGGTAAATCTCCTCTCCAAGGTGGACGCGATTCCTTCAGATCTCCTTGGTGCTCTGTCCAAAGTTCAGGGCCAGAGCAGCTTTGGGGGTGAGACTAAAGAAATTTTATGTAATGTTTCTGTTTATAGTATAACCTTAAAAGCAGCAGATCAAAATACATTTCTTCACTTTCTTTCGTTCTCTTAGGCGTCTCCTCGACTCTGAGCGGCCCAGCTGCAAATGTCTCCCCAGCGTCCTCCAGTACAGGCAAGATTCCTCCTTCATCCACAGCTGCATTAGCAACATCCTCTCAGAGCCCGTCTCTCTCCTCTGTTCCACCTGTGATCTCTGCACCCGAGTCTTCGGTAAAACAGAGCACCATCTCCCAGGTCCCCCCTCAGACCTCTAACCGAGCCTCAGCCCTGGTCCAGGCTCTCCACAGAGACATGGATTTGACAACAGAGCCAGAGCCGTCCAAGTCTTCTAATAGTCTAGAGTCTAAAATCCACCGCTTCCTGCGGGGGAACTCTGCTTTTAATGCATTTGACTTGGGTTTTTCTGCAAACCCGGAAGGAAGTGAAAATGTCAGCCCCGTAACTGGAGCAGACACCCAGGGTGGGACCCCAGTGCGGGATGAGGGAGGAGGCACCCCGACCCAAGATGAGATCATGGACAAACCTACGGTTCCTTTTAATTCCAACTCAAATCAGTTGTCTGTGGGGGAAACAGTTGAAACGGCTCCTGTCGCGGGCCAGAACAGAACTCAGATGAACCCCAGTGGCTCCCAACTACTGGGCCACTTTCAGGCGGGAGTGGCTCAGAATGGGCAGGTCTACCAGCCGCCCCCTGGTGGCACACAGGAGATGTCAGATCATGGGATTACTGCATCTATAGCACATTTCCAGCAGTTTTCTACACAAACAGGAGGAGGGCTTGTGCCTGGAGAGAGAGCCCCAGGCAGCAGCGGCGGCTCACAGGCAGTCGAAGGCTTTCAGGCGATGAACGACAGGGGCTGGTACGGCGACATTTTCCCAGAGGGGAGCTCTCAGCAGCCCAGAGGCTACAGCGTGACAGGGCCTGGGGTGCCTGGAGAAAATAAGACATCAGGACTTTATCAGTACCAAACAGAGCAAACTGGGGAACATCGAGACTTAGCTTCCCTGCAAGGAGCCCCCCTGCCCCCTGCTTTCTTCAGAGGCAACCTCCCTCCTGTCCCAAAGTTACCTCCCCCTCCTCACACCTTTGACGCCCCCCCTCCTGTGACCGGCAGCCCGATGATTCCCCCTGACCATCAGGCCATGAACCGCCATGTGGAAGTACCTGGGCCCAGACCGGACAGTGCCATCAGTGGGATGGTGGTGCACGACCATCAGCACAAGTCCATGTTCCATTCAGACGAGCCGCAGCTCGACCACCACCATCACCCTGAGGCTTTACCACACCACAGAGACGGCCCGCATTACCAGGAGCAGCAGGAGTGGTACCACGAGGAGCTCCACCATCAAGACTTCAACCGCTTTCAGGGCGACACGTTCCACCACCCAGACGATCCGTACCACTTCCCCAGAGGTCGAGGCATCAACCCCCCACTCTCACCCTCAAAAGACCCTTACTTCAGCCACGACTACCAGCGGAACAGCCCCCCTCATCACCCCCACTACGCTCCAAGAAGACCACCACCGCCTCATCTTGGTTTACGACACCCCCACCGGCCGCCCCACCCGGCACACCACCCTGCCCACCCCAGGGGGCCCCCACATGCGCCCTTTCCTCAGTTCCACGGCCCCAATCCGAGGTTAAGAGGCAAACGGCCCGGCCCAAGAGGAGGGGGGGGAAATCCTGGTCCATTGTTTCCACCAAAAAGACCCTTTCCACCTCCACGGTACTGACTGGAGACTTTGCTCTAAATCACTGTGGACGTCTGGAAGGTGGGGGCAAGACTTTAAAGATGGTTCAGTAACAAGTCAAAACCCGAAACGGCGAATGTCGCAGATCCTGAGGTTGGAGTCAGAGGCCAGAGGGAGGCTCTGCTGAAGAAGCAAAGTTCAGCAGCTGCCAGGAGTGAAGTGAGAATGGTGGCGAACAAAGGACAATTAGAGGGTTGTGAAGAATCAAGAATCAACAGCCAGAGAGGTGATGGCATGCGGAGGCTCTGAGAGGGCGGCTGGACTGAAGACGACAGAAGATTAAAGAAAAAAAAGAGGTGGATATCTAAAATTCACTTTTTGTTTTATTTGCTCCAGTAGTCAAGCAGTTCATTTAATATGTGATGGAGCATCACTTTGACATAGATCAGTGTGTGTGTGTGTGTGTGTGTGTGCGCGCGCGCGCATGGTATGAGGGTGTGCAAGCTTGTGTCATCTTGTGAAAGGCTGTTGTCATATTCTTCCATCGGATCGGCAGAGATTTGTTTTTGCGAAAAGAATAAGAAAGTAAGGCGGAATGATTCTGCTGCTGCTGTGTTCGTCAGGGAGCAGTTTTGACTGCTTCTCTTGCACATCAGCAGTTTCCCAGCAGCTTTCAGTCAAACATCCATTTGAATTCACTCTATGAAGTTTATTTACAGAGGATTCCTATTTGTCCTACGATTGAATATTTGAGACAAAATTACTTTAACTTTTCCCCAAACTGCGGATGTTTTATATTTGTGAAGCACTACTTTCTCCAGCAAAGCGTTCTGATCCCTTCGGCGACACTTTCACGTCTCGTTGAGTTTCTTAAAGGAGAACAGCACAAGTCAAAGATTGAAGGAGAGAGAGGTGTGAGTTCTTTTTGTTTGTTTTTTTTCACCCACCAACACCGACGCAGAAGAAATGCATTTTTGGAGAGGATGAAGATTCTCGACTTAAGTTTCGTTTTACTTGTATTGACAAATAAAAATCTGAGTTTAAAAACTGTGTTGTCTCCTTTTCTTTGCTCGACTCAACGGACTGTAGCACCACTGACCTCGACCACCAGCAGCCCTCTGTGTTACTTTAGGTTGTGCCTCTCCTAGAACAATAGTTGAGTTTATTGAAATTATTTAGAAGTAGGCTAAAGTAAACTGGCAAAGAATGTAAGCTACTAAATAATAATATTTAATAAATAGTCACTACTTGACAACATGTCTCATTTACTTATGTCCTCACTGTACTCATGCTTATTACAAAGAAGATGCAGGAAATACATTTTATAAAATCTAAAATCTGCTCTAAATATTTAATATTTTCTAAACTCCGGCAGTGACCCTTTAAATACGTGATTAACTCGTAGACACGATGAAGGAATGTCAACAGTGAGGCTGCACATTTCAGCCTGTGAGGACATTTCTTCCAAATGTGTGTTTTAAATTGATCTGTTTCTCAGAACACAAAATCTGCTTAACTTATTCTCTGGTTATGCTCCTACTCTATCAGAGTTCTAATTGGCCTCCTGACTGTTTGCTTTGTTTGTGCGGTTTAGGTTTTCCATCACATTTCCAATTCACTGTTCTCAGTGCTGGTGTTGTGATGGACCATTTTCCAGTCGAGGCTTTTATCGTGTCCCTTTGGTAAACCAGGTGTTGGGCTCTTTGATTTGCAGAGAATCCTGCTGCATGAATACAAAAGGAGAATGTGACAAGAATTTAATTCTGAGGTCAAATTGTGTCTGCACACGACTACAGTGTGAGAGCAAGTTTCAAAACAAAGTAATTATTAAAATTGACAACTGCAAAACAAGAGTCCTTACATGATTATTTTGTAAAATACAAATTAAATTAAGTTAATTTGAATTGTGGACTGGCTAGTGCCTTGTTGCACAATTAATTAAACATATATATTTATGTATTTAAGCTAAAATAATTAGATCTGTTTAAATTCTGTATATTAAAAATAGACTCACTAGATAGATTGTATAGACATTTTTTGCTCAATCAATTTGAAACCAAATAATCCAACAGTACCAAATGTTCATTTTATAATGATAAGTGAATGTATTACAATACAAAATATACAAAAGTTAACCAAAATTATCAATTCTTAACAGGATTTATTTGTTTTAGTTTTTGAGGAAATTTCAAAAAAAAGGAAGTAAATATAAAAGATCAGGTGGATTAACAGTTGAGAATTGAATGGATAGGTGAAGCAGGTTTTAGAACGGTGTGCAGTCAGATCAGATGAGACGCATGTGGACAGATGTTACTGTGTCTCCAGCATCCCAAATAATTTTTATACCTTTAGGATCTCGACTTCTTCATGTGCGTCAAGGAGGTTTGTTAGTGTCTGTCACTGCTGCCTGATAATTAATATGTGCTGTTTAATTTATCCTGAGTGATAAATAATGTTTACATTCCTCCATCCCTTGACTTTTAACCCATTTTCCTCCTGTTTCATCCCTCCTTCCCTCCTCCTGTTCTCCTCCTCAGGGAAGCAGAGCCACACTTTGATGTGTCTGATGTGACGTTCGCTTCTCCCCACAACCTGACTGATGGAGGTGGGGGAAGTGGAGGCTTGCTGCTGTGGTGACTGCCCTTTTTGAATCCCTGCACCGCTGCCGGTGATGTCTCTTCATGGTCTGACACGAGCGCAGCTGAGTAAGACTCCACCGAAACACATCAGAGGCCGAGGCCACCAGTAGGAAATCCTAACGGGGGGAAAATGCAGGCAGGGAGAAAATCAAAATGCTGAAAAAGTTTCTCTCTCTTTTCTTTGCAGCCGGCGTTTGAGGAGAATCACAGAGGAACAGGATGTTTCCACCGAGGCCCACGTGAAGTGAGTACAACCAACACAATCTCACACATCGCTATCAACAGTCCCATGTAGTCAGATTCCTTTAATGTGTAAAAACCCCACTCAACGCATTTTATTCTGAAATAAAGAATTGTTAATATCAAGGCTGTGTTGTCAGTTTATTCAGTATTTTTGTATCCTGTGAGAACTCATGAGGATTGTTCAGTTAATCCTCAAATCACCAAAAGTAATAATGCACTACAGAGACTTACTGATGACCCTTGGCCCGTTTCAGACTTTTTCCTGAAACTACTTTGTTCATATTTATTTCAGTTTTACTGAATAAGGTTTGTCAGACTGAGGCAGTGATTCATGCTCAGGTTTTTTTTTTTTTTTTTTGTTACGACAGACACACATTTCAAGCCTCATGTGTAAAGTCACGTATTTACCAACACCAGAGCTTGGCGTGTGTCTGCAGCTCGTCACCAGATGTCGTTGTTGGTTTCACTTTTTTTTTCATCTGTGTGCTTCATCCATTGTCACACGAATCACGTGTTCCTAAGCGATGTTACATTCATCGTGTGTTTCTATCTTATGGATCAGAACCGGGAGGAAGTCGGTCTGCCACGCCTGCAGTGAGCGTGCCTGCGTACGTACGCGCGCGTGGTTGCGTGTGTGTGTGTGTGTGTGTGTGCGCGCGCGCGCGTGGCTCTTATTGTGGGGTGAAGGGCGGGAGGCGGGATTTAATGGCGAATGACAGATGGCGGCGTTAACGCTGGAGAGGAGCGAAGGAGATGTGGTGTCGGTGGAAACGCGGGATCGAACGTGTCACACTGAGATTTGTGCACTGAGGGTTTCACTGCGCGTGGACCGTCCGGGACGCGGATCCTACCCAGATCGTGACTCCTGTTGAAGAGTCGTGGGTGTGTGCAGCCCGCTGTCATGTGGGCTCATTGTTTACATGCTGTCGAGATTTCTGTCGTGTGCGTGTGTGTGTGTGTGTGAGATGTCAAGGTTCCCATATTTACTCAGGTGGAAATAAGGTGTTTCCTCTCAGATGCGAGGTTACATCTCAGAGTCACGAACGGACTCGAACCATATTCAGCACCACGGTCAGCGCCACGAGAACAAAAGGCGGATTTACATCTTTGATGTCAGGGACCGTCTGCTATTTCTCCCTGTGAAGGAAAAACGACAAATCCCTCTGAGCGAACACCTGTTTTATGTCAAATATCTTTTACATTTCTCCAGAACAGTTCTGATATTTGAGTCCCGTCTTGCAGATCTCAGTCTGATGCAGTGCTTGTTTGCATGGTCGAGGATTACATCTGAATTTATTGCCAAGTAGGGTTTCAGGGAATCTGCTGGGAATAAACTTGTAAATAAAAATAGTATATAAATATTATAAACACCAAAACTGTTTCTCTCAGCTCCACATTTAAAGGCATTGTTCACCCAGAAATTAAAACTCAACTCATACCGCTATGATGATGGAGGTGGGGAGAGTGTTTGAGTCCACAAAATACTTTAGGACTTTCAAGGGACAATCATCATCACAGCCAAATCCACTACAAGCCATCATACTGCTGGAGGCTGCCATGTTTTATTTACAAAGTCGTCCGAAGTGGACCAACTTTTGAGCTGGTTTTCTATCGCGTTTGGAAGGGGGGGGGGGGGGGGGAGGAGGGGGGGGGGGGTATGAGGTGAGGGGGTGTCCTTCTGCAACATTCAACCTTACCACTGAAAAGAGTGTCATGGACTCAATCACCTCACCCACCGCTATCGAGCATATAATAAGTGGACTGTCACGTTTTCTCTGAGCGACCCCTTTAACGGCTGCCTCCCTCTCTGCGGCTGTCACGGGTATTGTAGTTTGTGGACGGTCCCTGGCGGCAGACAGCCCAGGGGAGGGATGGAGCTGAGATGGACAGGGAGGGAGACACCGGCTTACGACGTCAAAGGAGTACACACACATACACACACACACACTCACTCACACACACGCACACACACTCAGAGGGGAGAGGACCGACCGACCAGACCGACTATTCCCCACGGTCCACTGACGGAAGCCTAAATATCAATTGATCTCCACACTCATCCAGCGGAGCCAGGGTGGGAGAACTGTTTATTTTCCGATTCATTCTAGAGAGAGAGAGAGAGAGAGAGGGAGAGAGAGGGGAGAGGAAAAAAATAATCCAGGAATCAAGAGCAGCGAGGAGGAGGAAAAACAAGCAGGTCTAGAAAAAGACGCTCATGCCGAATAAAGGAGCGTCGCTGGATGTGAGTTGTGTTGTTTCGGGGGCGAACAGGCCGAACTTGTAGCGGGATTTCAGACACGCTCTTCCCGACAAATGAACTGAATCACAGAGGTTTGATAAGTAAAGAAGAAAGACGCCCGCTGCCTCCATCGATTCTCCTGCCACCAACAGCACCACAGGTAGGAGGCTTCTTATTGTTCCTGGTCCCCCCCCCCCCCCCCGTGTGTGTGTGTGTGTGTCCCCGTGTGTGTGTGTGTGTGTGTGTGTGTGTGTGCGCGTGTTTGTGGGTTTTAATTTGTGGCTGAAATGTGTGGAATCATGTTGGGGTCATTGTTGTTGTCACCCACGTCTTGACAAAGAGCGCGCAGGTCTCCAGCTGTGTTGACAGACACATGATGTTTCGTCTCGAACATCGACGGATCGAGGTGTTTACTATCATCTCCCCTGAGGTGACTTCACATTTTCAATTTATCTGAGACCGAGGAGAAGGACAGGTTGCAACTTAGCTCTGTGGCTCACGACTGCCTGATTGGAAATTTGTTGGGTGAAACCTATGAATATGGAAGTTATGACATTGGAATTTCATTTTCTTGGAACGTTTTCTTCTGTAATTTAGGATTTTTGCGATGAAACAGAATTGTGGCTCTGCCTGTTTGAAATTGGGTCAAAATATGTTTGGTTGCTTTTAAGCCCCTGTAAAAAAAAAAAAGATTACATCACTATTCCCATAGAATATGTAGTTCTAATGTTGTGTCATAGGTCCCACAGTGCATTAAGCATTTCTCTGTTTGTTAGTCTTAGTGCACTGTGTGTGTTTTTATTGGGCTCACATGTGTTCCAGTGTGATTCATGGATTAAATTCTCTCTAAAATCAACTCGAGGATTTTGTCCTCTCTCTCTCTCTCTCTCTCCGAGGGTGTAGAAACTATAATTTCAGGATCTCAGTCCCACTGATCGTTCCCATCTGCACATCCATCCCCAGCCTCCTGTTTGCACCTCCTGTGCAGTGTGAATTTAAGCCTGCAGGCTCCTGTCTGCTCCTCCTGACCGCCTCCACTCTCTCTCTCTCTCTCTCTCTCTCTCTCTCTCTCTTGCTCTATGTGTGTGTGTTCTAATTCCTCCCCAGACTTCTCAATGAAGGAGCCTGACGCAATCAAGCTCTTCATCGGGCAGATACCCCGAAACCTGGAGGAGAAGGACCTGAAGCCCATCTTCGAGCAGTTTGGCAAGATCTACGAGCTGACGGTGATAAAGGACAAATACACAGGGATGCACAAAGGTAAGGGAGGAGAACTCCCATCTTGTCTCTCGGAGCTTCCTGTTGGAGAATAATGTTCATTTAGCCTGAGAGCAAGACACAGAGCTGCTTTACTCTTATGACTGGTTCCCTGTAAATATCAGCGTGGCTCTTCCTCATTTAGCACTTCCCTGCGAGGCCTCCCTCCCTGAGCGTTAATGCATCTGGTGGAACGTTTGTATCCTCACACTTCTCACACAAAATCTGTTGGTCAAGGCTTTCTGTTTTGGATTACAGTGGAAAAAGATGTAGCTTTGACTCACGCTGAGGTTCTGAGTCATATATTTTCAAGATGCATTGACAACATTTTGTTTATTTCCCTGGAAAAGGAGTCAAACTATTTCATTCTAATGTTTCTCTAATTATCCTACATGTGTACTCCTGCTTCAGATATAAGGACTCAGCACTGTAAATTCATCTCGTGTTTCAATCTGCTCATCAAGCGCGGGTTGGTGTTTATGTTAAGCAAACAGTACAAAGTTTGTTCAGAGTCCAACTGTACCAGAGCCATGCCCCACAAGACACTATTGGTTCAAGGTTGCATTCAAAGAGGTGGCTCAATGGTCGTTCCTCACCACAAACAACATAATTTGATTCAAATAATAAACTGAATAAATATCATGGACATCCGGAATGAATAAATAGACTGTCATCTGTTAGATTTAGGAGAACATACAGGACCAGGACGACGTTCAGTTGAGCAAATGTCATCGCCAAGGCCCAGCGGTCCCTTTGCTGCTCCAAATTCCGCAAACACTTGTAGATGTCACATCCCCGAACTGTCTGATTATTTTTAAAATCGAGATACATGAATTACTTCCAAGAAAATTGGTGAAAACGATTAAAAAAAACCCTCTCTCTTAATGTTAAAGACACTGATAAAAAATTAACAGGTTCAGCCTCTTTGTCTGGAGCCCAGAATTTACTGAGTTCTTTTTTGGCTCGTGTGCCGTCCTCCAGTCTGGTGGAAATCCTTTCAGGGTTTTTTTTTTTTTTTTTTTTTGGGGGGGGGGGTGATCTGCTGAGGGGATAAAACATGACATCACTGGTGGAGATAGTAAAAAGCATTTTTATACATATTTCCATCACAACAGACATGGTTGTCTAATTTCCATCAAACCATTTTGTTAATTCGTTTAGGCAAGGAGAATACCCAACATGAAAGTGATGTTTGTCAAATGATAAAAAAAAAAAAAAAGGCTTCGGATAATTTGGAATTAAAAACTCTGCAGCAGCGTCAGGCCCTGACAGATGGAGTTAAGTTGGTAGAAGTGATCTGAGTGAAACACTGATCCCCCCTGTCATCCCTGATGCAAATATGAGCAGGGAAAACAAAGGCTTTTATAAATCCACATAAAGCATCCGTCAGCGGGGAGACGTATAGGGCCAGGTGGTACTGGTCCTCTAACACCTACAACACCTATTCTGCATACATCTCCATATTCATGATTTGCGGGAGCCCTAAAGGTTAATGAAGGCCTTTCTCTATTATGTGGGACTGCATACATTTTGCTTGAGCAGCATGATATTAAACAGTCATTCAGACAGCCTGCGTCTGAATGTCTCCAGGTATTATGATTTAATAATCCCACCGATCTCCTGCGCTGTTGGGAAAACTATTTAACAAAATGACAGTTGCTCATTGTTTTCATCTCATCTATTTTTTTTTTTTTTTTGAATGCAGCTTTAAATACATATTTATAATTGTGGCCTGATTAAAGGCTAGAGGCATCTTTATGGATTTGAAGCACATGCAATGCCCAAAACTGTTAAATGAACCCAAAGCACGTACTTGATATGAAATGTGCATATTTATATTATTTATTTGATGTTACTGCCTACAGGCCTTCAGGGCCAAGAGCACCATGTGTTGACAATGTTGACAAATCCGACATTAAAAATACATGCACTTATATTTGGCTGATCTTCTCCCGCCTGGCTTTTGTTTCCCAGGATGTGCCTTCCTGACATACTGTGCACGCGAGTCCGCCCTCAAAGCCCAGAATGCACTGCACGAGCAGAAGACGCTACCAGGGGTGAGTGCGTCGCTGTTGTTGTTGTCGTCGTCGTCTTCTTCTCGAGTCCTCAGCTGCTTACATGTGTATAAAAAAAAAAAACAACAAAAAAAAAACTGAGGGATGCAATAACTGGCAGGCGAGGGCATCTGAACACAGCTCACAGACGTGGACGCGCAGTGACACGAGAAATATTAACAGAGTTTGACATGTCAGCCCGTCTCTCCCCTTTAGCTGATGTGTTCCAATAAAGGTCAGGGGCTGCTCTCCCTCTTATGTTTCATATGTGATGCATCCAGACATATCCATCCAGTTAAGGCATGAGTCATCTTGCTACATGTCACGGGTCGAAGGAGAAGAAAGAGACAGCTATGAGGTCCACTTCTGGAGGGACACTGCCCCTCCTCATTCCCTCTGATGTGTCTTTTCCTTTATGTACCTCTGCCTTTCGCCCTATTTTCACACACATACACGTATAACATATATATATATTCATATACATCTCCCCCTGTCTTTCCATCATCTCTCCCTGTGAATCCTAATCAAAGTCAAACCTAGCTTTATTAGCATAGCCAGGCAGCAGGTGTGCTGCCAAATGACATTTCCAGAGCTGAATATGACATGACAGCCGCGTCTCCATAATAACCGACTCCATGAGAGACAAGGCGACAAGGCAAGGAATTACTGAGACAGAGTGTGCTCCCAGACTCGCTGCTGCTTCCTCTTTTATACTAACAAGGCTTTAACCCTGTTTCCTTTTGGTTATTTTTGTTGAAATCTACATTCATCATCGTTCACTTCTTTTTTTTTTTTTTTTTTCTTCTCCTCCCTCCCCTGAATGACAGCTTCTGGCTGTGGATTTTGACGGAGTGAGGAAGCAGGAGAATGTTGTGTTTAGATTATGTCCATAAGATATTCTGATCGTCAAATTGCTTTTTTTTTGTTCGAACCCAAAAGATTTTAAATTCAGTTTTGCAGAAAAGAGCAGATATCAATATTTGAAAAGCTAGAGACAGTTTTTGTTGTTGTCATTTTTGCACAAAACATCAAAAGAGCCAGTGTTTCAATAATGGATTGACGATGAGTTTGTGATTTGCTGGTTTTCTTTGTCTAATGTGACATTTGAGTGAATTTCAAATAGACAAAATTAAAAAAATAAACGAATGGATGATGACGAAAACCTTAAATATCTTTTTCTAATCGTCAAAGGGAGGTGAATTTTTTCGGGGGTGGTTGTCAAAGCAAGATATGTGATGGACTCCCTGGGAATTCCAATTGTACAATTTTTCCCTACTTTTCTGCATTTTCCTGACAAAAGAGTTGATTAATAGATGGAATGATGGTGAAAATAAAATTTGGTTGAAGCCCTAAAACAGAAAAAAGCCACAAAACCCTCCCGTGTTGGAGATGCTCTAAACAGCAATCATCTGTGTTTTCTCTCGATAATCACTCGGTGATTGCAATAATTTCAGCGGTAGATCAGTGTAGTAATGGCAGCCGGAGGGAGGCGGGGGGTGGGGGTGGCGGGTGGGGGGGTGCACTGCGGGTCGTGGGGACAATTTGAAAGAGCCGGCTGGTATTAGGGTGGCAACAAATGAAATCCCTTTGTTAGCGTGACAGTAGCGTGACCTTCCTGACCTCTCGTAGGGGGGATCAGCAGGACCCAATGCCCCACGGCTAAAGCCCTCTTCCCCCCTGTGTTTCTCCCCCAGCGGCTCTCCTCCTCACAACCTCTTACCTTTAAGCCGAGTGGAACAAACTAAACCCTCCTGTGTCCCCCCCCCCACCTCTTCTCGCCAAAGAAAGGCACGGGGGAAAAAAAAAAGACGAAAACCATCTTATTAGCCCCACGCACGCCCACGCGGACAAGAGCGGCTTCCCACCCCTGCTACCAGCTGTGGTGTAATTGTCATCTAATTGCACCTGCACTGCCAAAGAATAATTAACTTTGGCATCTCGTGGTCGAAGGCAGGGAGGGGAGGGGGGGGGTTTGGTACAAAAGAAATAACATGAAGGCAATTATAGGACTGAGAGGAGCGAGCTGAAATGAAAGCTCACCTGAATGTAGAGAAAGCTGAAGGATGTCATTAACACTCATCACAGCTTTCTTTCTTTCTTTTCCTTTTTTTTTTTTTTTTTTTTTATTCCCCCCCCCTTCTTGCATTTCTTCTCTCCAGGAAGTAAGAGTCAGACTCGCCGCTTTTTCCCCCTCCACCTTGCTAT
Organism: Pseudorhombus dupliciocellatus; assembly: GCA_016785235.1. Taxonomy (NCBI): domain Eukaryota; kingdom Metazoa; phylum Chordata; class Actinopteri; order Pleuronectiformes; family Paralichthyidae; genus Pseudorhombus; species Pseudorhombus dupliciocellatus. The sequence goes on from JAFBJW010000181.1 coordinate 897,979, forward strand.
TTCGCTGATTTCTCTTTCTTTCTCTTTGCTAACAATGGAGAGAAAGGAAGAAAGAAAGAACGCAGACGGGGGGGTGGAATAAGAAAGAAGTCAGGCAGGGCTGAACAGATGGTTTTATATATCCAAGTGGCACCTGGCCTTGGGATTCATTTCAGGTGAGAGAGGGTCGGTGTATGAGTCGGAGGAGGAGGAAGAGGAAGAAGAGGAGGAGTGTCAGAGGCTCAGCCGGACACAGCAGGGAGATAAAGTGAGAGAATGGAGGAGTTAGTAGATGGAGAGAAGAGAGAGAAAGAGGAGGCAGGAACAGAAAACTGTTTCCGAGAGGAAGTGTGAAAATGGAGTCTGGGAAGAGAAAAGATTTAGTGAGCGGCACTCTGCTTCTGTCCTTTCGGGACATCTTGTCCTCCTGTTTGAGGCCATAACTTCCAGTTCTCCCATTAAAAGGAGCCATTTTAAACAGAGACCTGCAGAACTTAAGCAACCTCAGATAAAAATCTGCGGAATGAGCTGTGTTACGCCTCTGGTTGCCGCCGGAGATCATTAGAGCTGAAATTAGTTTTAAGACGCTACCACAGGCTGCGTGGACCTGTTATCAGCATGTTTGGTTATTTCCTGACATTTCAGGCCAAATTGACAAAATCATTATCTAGAAAACCGACACATGATCCAAGAAAAGGCTACGACATTTGGTATGTTTAATTGGATTCTTGCTGGGAGTTAAATGAGAGGATTGATTCCTCGCTTTGCTAAATCTGAAGCTAGCAACTTAGCTTAGCATATCGACTGGTTAACTTAGCTCTGTCTAATGCTTCCAGCAACTTTAAATCCACTTGATAAACTAAATGAATCTAAATTTCCTCAAATGTTCCTCCCCCTGTGATAACGAGGAAGAGACTCATAAGTAGCAGCTCTTCGTCTCTTTATCGGCTCAAGTAGAGACACAGTAAATTGCTCCTCATCACTTCCTTGAATTGATATTTGCAACAAGGCCTCACGTTTAATTTCTAATGAAATAAGTATTTATTAATGTGACTGTGCCCGACGGAGATAGGAGCTGTGTGTGTTTGCATTTGCAGCAGGGCAGCGGAGGGCAGGTGCTAACGCTAACTGGGTTTAATGAGTGTGTGTGTGTGCGCGCGTGTGTTTGCTTTTGTGTTTGCGTTTTCGTGGAGGGTACACACACAAAGACACACACGGCTACATGGAAGTTGTTGGGTTTATTATGAGGTCCTCTCAGGTTCCTTTATTCACTCATTTATCTGCTGTGTGTGTGTGTGTGTGTGTGCGTGTGAGAGAGAGAGAGAGAGAGAGAGAGAGAGAGAGAATGAAATCTGTGCCGTGAGGCCTTCTGTGTTTAAGCTGCCTCTATACGAGAGGAAAGATCCCTCTGTGAGTGGAACATCTGACTAAGCCTGACATTTACTCAGCCATAAGGACTCAGACGGAGCAGACAGAGGGGTTTTATCAATAGTCGGAAATAAATGCATACGCTAAATTTAGCCTAGGCTTTTTACGCAGGATATGAGATGGGAAGTTGCTGTGCCAGAATGTTGTAATTTGTGCCCCTCGTGTCTGAGCAAACATCCTGCTTCAGATGCACGTGGACTGATGAGGACTTGCACGGTGGTTTCACCTGTTAGACTCACTCGCAGAGTCATCGATTTAAAAGCTCACGTTAAGTTCCAGCTCTCAGAACCAGTGCCCACCGGAAGAAACAGCCATCAGGCCTCAGAGCGGACAGTCAGATCTGACAACCATTTTAGATTCAATGTCCCATACCCATTCACTATCCCTCAAAAGACATAATTCAGAATCAAAGCTTTTATGAAAATCCTGCTGGCTTTATGAGCTTAAGTGCCTCCCAGGCTCTCGAGTGATGACAGGATCGACATAGTTCTTCATTTGTAAAAAAAAAAAAAAAAAACAGACGTGAAGAAAAACATTGTTACCCTCAGGTTTAGTTTCACTGGGTCCCGGTGAACATGGTATTTTCAGTACCTGAGCGTCGCCTCTCTGTGCAGCCTGTGTCGTGATGCCAGTTGGGTGCAGGGATGGTGGTGGCGATGATGATGACGATGATGATGATCGCAATTAGCGTGTCTCCGAGCAAATGTACCCTGTCAATGAATGTATCGGGCATTGAGTCATTTACATATGCATGCATATGAATGCGCATCAGGGGCGACGCAGGACAGGCGGCGTTGGCAGGCGACAAAAAAAAGGGCCCTTTTTTATTTATTTATTTTTTTTCTTGTACGTCACTCTGTGCCGACAGTAATGATGAATGCAGATTGGATTTACAGACGTAGTAAATGGGTGTGAATGAGAGAGAGATTGGATAAATGAAGGGGGGGGGGGGGCGGCACAATAAGTGAGGGTGGGGGAGGGACGGAAAGAAATGAATGAAAGTTTGACATAATGAACAGTGGGTGGCAGCAAGGGTGGGGGGGGTTGGAGGTGCATTGAGGCAGTGTGTTTATCAGCTTAAATGCAGACATCTGTTACTGAGAAGTAGTGTGTTTTGGGGGGGTTGTGTGTGTGTGTGTGTGTGTGTGTGTGTGCGGGGCTGTAACAGAACTCATTAGGTTTTTCAACTCGTAGGACTGGTCATACTCGAATGTGTGTAAAGCATGAGCAAATTAAAAAAAGAAAAAGGAAAAGTAGGACACGGGCCCAATCTGCGCACACACACACACACACACACACACACACACACACACACACAGATACACACACGTACACACAAATATCTGTCCGTAATACAGTTCTTTTCTCCCTCTGCTCCACTGACTCGAGTCAAACAACACTTGACATGAATATTTAACGGTCGGAGAAGACAAAACAATTGAGAGTCGACTCCAGCGTTGCTGGAAATTTACTCTTTGATATTCAGTTTCTCCACTTTGGAGGATTTTTGTCGGCTCTTGTCTGACAAAACGGCTTCAGCTCCGACTTGACACCGGACAGACTATTGAACCCCGCAGCCGTCGCAGACAGCGCCGGGAAGCAGATTCGAGATTGAAGGACAAATCATTGAATAAATATTATCGAACAGTGCTAGCGTGGTGCTGTCAGTGTCTTTGTGTTCGATTGATTTAGCTGGATTCAGGAGAAGGTTTCTCTCTCTCTCTCTGCTTTGTGTGCCTACCCACCCATGTGTGTGCGCATCTGTGTGTGCATCCACGTGTGGCCACATTAACAGACCGTACTTGTGCATCTCTGCGTTCGGTCCCTGCCTCTGTTGCTTTGTCCTGACTCTTTGTTCTGAGCTCACAATCATCTGTGTCTGTTAATCTCCTTTTTTCGGAGGACTGTTTTTTTTTTCACCCTCCTCTTTATTCGGCCTGTGAATATACCAATTTCCACCTGTGCTTCTTCTTCCACTTCTTTTTCCCCCTGGGTGGATTCACAAGTGCGTCCCGGCGTAAGTGCATTTGCGATGGAGAAGCGAGGGAGCGAAAGCATCAGAGACGGGAGAGGAACAGAACAGAACAGGGCGGAGAGGTGGAGGAGGGGGGGTGGCAGGTTGATTACGGTCGCAGGTCTCGTTGCTTGGAAACGGCGGGGACGAGGGATGCCAGGTTGCCTGGCGACCGGCACGATGCAATGACCAGCGCTGTGTGATGGAGCGGAGGGGAGGCGAAGACGGTAAATTGTCTTTGTGCCCCCCCGCCACCACCCGTCCCCATCCACCCCCCACCCCCCCTACACCCACACGCAGACCTCCAACACCCCCTGCTGTAAACGTTCCTCAAAGAGCAGGGGAGATGGTCTCGGCTGATATATTTACCATTCAGAGTGGCTGCTGCTGCGTTTCAGGGGCGGACGGGCAGGATAGAATGAAATTGTACAAGAAAACAGACGACAGAAATGTGTCAGCAGCAGCAGCAGTCGCCTGCTGTATGGACTTAACCACACTGGCTTGCGTTGAGCCAGTTGAGAGTACAGCGATTATCATCTGCTCTGTGGGTCAAAATGGAAAGGCGTGAAAAATATATCGTCGTCGATATGCTTCACTCACCGCCACTGTAAACTGCCCTCCATCCAAAACACATTCCTGTCGCTGCCGCTGATGAAAACGCATTGAGGGTGATGGTGTGTGTGTGTGTGTGTGTGTGTGTGTGTGTGTTTGGTGGTTGATGGCATGGGGGGTCATGCATTATGGGGAAGGGGTCGAGCCGTGATTTGATTGGATAATCTATGGATTTAATATCTCATAATCCTTTGCAAAATCCCCCGCGGCATCACAGAGCGAAAAAAGATTAAGCATGTGTAGATGTGTGCTCATGTGACCATCAGGGGCAGACAAAGCGTGTGTATGTGTGTGTGAGTAATAATGTATGTGTGTTTAGTGTGTCCTTATATAATAAGTGTGTGTTTGGAGATGGAGCGCGGAGGGAGAGAGAAATCAAACAGCAAACGCACACAGAGAAAATGGGCTGTTGATCAGGCAGGTTGTGCCTGTGTGTTGTCTGTGCACAGTATGGGACTGTTTTTGTAAACAAGCCTAAGAGAGAAAAAGGGGATGGGAGGAGGGGAGCAACAGGAGGAGGAGGGGAGAGAGCAAATTACTGTAAAGTGTTTGTTAGTGGTTTAGGCTTAGAGGGAGATATTTTCCTCCCTGCTTCTGCATCTGCTCTCGAGGCAGCGCCAACATTCAACAGGCACGAACGCTCCCTCCGTCATCCCTCTTCATTTCGCGTGTGTTGAGAATCTTTCATTTTTCCTTCCCCCCTCCTCCCTCAGCCATCTAATCCTTCTATCTCTCGACCTAGAAGCACCCTTTGTCCTCCTCATTTGTTTTTCACCCGTCTCTCCTCTGCACGTCGTTCAGGGCAACCTTGTTTACCTGATGCGGGGCTCTCATCACCGGGGGTTGTCATGACGATGGCCATGCGAGCGCGGCCTTCGTCAGAGGCGGCGGGGCCGTGTTGCCGTGCTGATATGAAGTGGCGCGGCGTTGATGCCTCCACTTCGCGCTGTTTTCCCTCTTGTATATTCTAATTCCAATCTCCTGAGCCATCTGCTGCTTCTCCTTATCACCGCCGCCGCCGCCGCGGCCTTCGCTGTTTGCCTCCCTGCTCTGAAATATGGGCCACGGGGATTTTTTACAGGCGTCAGTTAAACATGTGATCCGTCAGGGATGTCACATTAAACTGCCGCCATGAGGCTGCAGCATCATCAGTAAATCCTTAAATCAACCTTCCGATAATATCGCTGTAGATTATATTTTATCTTCGCACTGATCTAATCTGAGTTGGGTTTTATTACAGATTTGAATTGCCCCGTGTTCAGTGATTGTGTAGCATGTACACAAAACTGAGGACTTCATATCAAGGTTTTTTTTAGCAACTAGACTAGACTACTACTACTTAGAATTGAAAAATGTGCCGGTGTTTGTTGTCATATTTATTTAAATTCAGGTATACGTCACATCCCTTGATATCTTTGGTATCTTTGGTCCAATAACAAAGAAACCTCCACATCCATCTTATTTTTCACCACCAGTTTCTATCGCTTCTGTATCCATCTATCATTTAGCTGCTGTCTTTGCTTCCATGTAAAAATCTCTTGAATGTTTTTTTCATCTTGTTTTTACACAATGTACCTTTTTTATTTAGTGAATGAAAAAGGAGCGCTGTGAGTAACCAATGTGACAAACACATAATAGAGGGATCCAGTATACTTTGAAAACACACAACTAAATAAAAAAGGGTGTTAAAATGAAAACAGGAATGAGATTTAATGACATGCAGTTTAATATTGAACACCCTGAGCATGAGGCAAGAACATAAAACAAGGGTACAAATCAAACTGAAGTGAGTAAACATAAAAAAAAATAAAAAAAAAACACAAGAGTTCTGCTGATGTATTCTGTCCTGTGGGTGTGCGAGTGCACGGCGACATGAGAAGTGATTGGAGCAAAGGTAAACAAGACAAAAGGCAATGAATGGAGCCTTTATAACAACAAAGGTGCTATATTCATGCCACGCGTGGCAAGTACACGGATCTGAAGCTCAAGGGCCCGGTCACAACGTTCTCTGCCAGAGAAGTACGTGTAATTGCATGTTTAAGGACAAAACTGAAACTCTAATTTAAGACGGAATTACTATTCAGTGATTGCAGGAGCAGGCTTCCATTTGCCTGAGTGATTGGAAGATGGTTCTGAGACTTTGGCCCTCCATTTCTTCTATCACACGCCTAATTGGTGCAATCAATTGGCCGCCCTCAGCGAGGGGACGAGGGGGCCCTCGGCAGCAGGTGTTTCAGCTGCCCGCTCCGGCCCCGGCGCGTCGAGACGCCGCTGTTTGTGCATGCGGCCCGGCCGAGCGCGACCGCCGCCTCGATCAATAGTGTCTCCTGGTGACCGATCACATCCGATCAATCACTGACACGGGAACAGTGACTGGCCGAAATGTCACCAGCTCCATAATTAAGACCTTCATTAAGCCACAGTTAACAGAGTGTCACTCTGCCGCTCTCACCCCCCCCCCCCCCCCCCCCCCCCCTCCACCCTTTTCCTCCATATGCTCCTCTCCACCCCTCTCAATCCCACCCCCTCCACCCTTTTCCTCCATATGCTCCTCTCCACCCCTCTCAATCCCACCCTCCCTGCTCCTCTTCGCCCTGTTCTCCTCTTTATTCCATTCTTTTCACCGTTTTCTTTACATTTCAAAGACAAGGCGCCGGGGAGCTGACGTGTGCACACTTCATATAGGCGGCTGTGTAAAGTAAATGGGAGGACAATTGTGAAGAAAGAAATGGGATTTCAACAACTTGTCTTTTGATGAATTATGAAAAGGTCACCTAATCCCCCCTCTGTTGTGTGTGTGCTCTACTTTCCATTTGTCATCCTTTTATTCTTTTTTTTTTCTTCCTCTAGATATGATTCCTTTCTTTCTAACCCCCCCCCTCGTCTGTTTCTGCCCTCCCGTCAGGCTCAGAATCTCTCTCTCTCTCACTCCTCTGATGCTGCATGCTTCTGTAATCCAGATTAGCTGGCGAGTGTTCTTAATCTTATCACTTCCCCAATCCTGCGTGGGTGTGTGCTTTTCCTGGTTTGGTGTGATTGTGGGGGGGGGCATTGGCATTAGAGCCGATTCTGAGACAGAGAGAGAGAGAGAGAGAGAGACTGTGGATGTAATATCCCACATATCAGTGTCAGTCATGGTCTAGTGAAGCAGAGTTGTCAAAAAAAAAAGAGAGAAAGAGGAAATTACTGGAGACGCAGGAAGCTGACTGACAAAGCACAGACCTCCATACATCCATGCATGTGTCATACTATTACGTCATGTTAATGCAATGAAAGCTGTGTTACATGACATCTGTGCATCTCATCCCCAGTTCACCAGACAACAGCCAGCAGTTTTTTTTTCCACCAGCACCTGCCAGTTATTTCTAGTTTATAAGGTTTTTTTTTTTTTTTTTTTTTTTGCAGTGGTAGAAATTCTCTCTTTTACCTCTTGCTCGTGGTCACTGCCCCGTCCTATATTTAAACTCCCTGCGCTGTGTGGCCTCTGTCTTTCCAGATGAACCGTCCAATCCAAGTGAAGCCGGCTGACAGCGAGAGCAGAGGGGGTAAGAGACACCTGCCCCCCCCTCGACACACACACACACACACACACACACACACACAGCACCTGTTCAAATAACAGCACCTTCCTCATGTACACCACCGCCTCCCATACACACTGGAACACTTGCTTTTCACGCAGCAAGCGGAACAAAAACCATGACACGGGAACCAAAACAATCGCGTCCCCGGGTGTTTTGATCCCAGCAGCCACTGCTTCAGCGAGGCTGACCAGGGTCAGTGTTGGATTTAACGACCTGGTGGTTTGTGAGTGGCACGTCTCCCCACACCTTTAAAGCCGCACCAGTGGACAGCTACATGCGTTCCGGATTAGTTCTGCTGCTTGTACAGACGCCACTTGGATGTAATCAATCAGTCAGGATTAGATTCACACTGCATTAAAGCTTTCAGCTGCCTCTGTTGTGTATTTACTCTCCACAGGCCGCGGTCCATTGCATATGTGGCGTTGTTGTCGGCCATTTAACTTTGGATATGGTGATGTTGTTGTTGTAGCTGGAAACCTGGTTGAGACAGAGCAGCTTCTTCTTCTTCTTCTTCTTCACAAATTCACCTTTATTCACAAAAGGTCGAAGCGTCGACAAAACCTTTTTAATAGGGCCACAGGCATCAGCCTCTATCTCCTGAAACATTTGCATCCATCTAGGAAAACAGCACCCAGAGTGAGCCTGTGTCTACAGCAGATGATTTTCCATCCCGGCGTGCGGAAATATAACAAGCACGTGTATTTGTAGTGGATGGGCTGGAACGTGCAGGGACGCTGGCCTGATCCCTCGCAGACGTGCACAGACGGAGCAGCTTCTCTGACAACGCAGAGGGTGACAAACATTTGAGTCACCGCCAGATGCTGTTTGTTTGTGGAGGTTCTCGTCTTACTGCACTCTGGTGGCGTTCTGAAGTACGGCAGGCCGGCGTCCACCCTGCTTTGTCACTGCTCACCACACTGTTGCTTCCTCAATGCTCCCGCATGCATGTGTGGTGACATGGCACTTCTCCCTTCTGTCGTCTAACAAACCCCCCCACCCCCACCTCCCCCTCCCCTCCTCCTCTCTCACTGCCTGCATCACCTCCCTCATAAAACACCCACTCCCATTTTCTCCCCTTTTTTTTTTTAATTCTCACTCACACGATCCTCCCCTCCCATCCTGGTGATCTCCTTTTCCTTAGAAGACAGGAAGCTGTTTGTGGGCATGCTGGGGAAGCAGCAGACGGACACCGACGTGAGGAAGATGTTTGAGCCGTTCGGCAGCATAGAGGAGTGCACGGTGCTCCGCGGGCCTGACGGCACCAGCAAAGGTAACATCACGAACGCAGGACGAAAATGGCCACTGTTTAAAATCCCAGCCCTCAGGACTACCTTACAACATTTCTACGCTTTCCAAAGTCAATAAAAACTGTACTATACCAATGCATTTAGACTAAGCATCCTGGAACATGTCCTTTCTTATCTTTCATCAAATTTGTGGAATTATTCCCTGAGTAAAAAAAATAACACAAATTCTGACATATCATTTGAAATAAATCTTAGCAAAAAACATCCAAAAGACTCCTGGATCGACCTTCTTTTCTGGATTGGCACAAATAATATATTTCTTTCCTGAACTACACTGTATCTCTCTGCCAAATCAGCAAACATACAAAAAGGTGTTTTGAGACTAATATTAGCAAATAATACATTTTTGAACCACAAACTCACTTAGTTCTGAAATTATTTTTCCCAGCACCTGCATCTCATGTGTCCTTGAGCTGTTCGCCCTCCTGATTCTAACGAGTGTCAACATGGCGCTGTTTGTATTTTCACCCTCCGGCCCTGAGACTTCAGCCTGAGACACGCTACCGTCACGCGGACGTAAATTACCGGCGTCACGAGCGACGACGCTCACGATATTTGGCGTGTACGTCAACGTCCGGCGGCGGCTCGAACACAGATGCTAGATCTTTCTGCGTTTGTTGCATGAGCCATGACTAATGGTGCAATAGGTTTTATGGGTCATGGCTAATGATGCGTTTGGAGGTTTTACGGGCTGTGATTGATGAAGCAATGAATGTTTTGTGGACCATGTGTAATGATGCCTTAATAACTGATGAAGCACTAGATGTAAGACGGCTCCTAATGTATTTTTAAAGCAAAGTCGTTTCTTCATAGCGGCGCTGGGAGAGCGCGAGCGTCTGTGTGAGGCCACGTTTAATGGTGTGTCATTTTCGTGTAGGCTGTGCATTTGTAAAGTTCCAGAACAACGCAGAGGCCCAGGCCGCCATCAACGCTCTGCACGGGAGTCGTACCTTACCTGTAAGTCCTCCACCCCCCACCCCCACACACACACATGCTGCTTACACACTCACACGCTCCACATCCAGTTGTTCAGACACTCAACATGGTGACTCAGCCCGTAGTCACCACTTCTCTCTTCTGTCCCCCTCCTCCACACGCCGAATCGAGGACAAAGTCTTTGTAAACTGTGCTCATCTGTTGTTCTTTTTTTTTTTTTTTTCTTCTGCTGGAGGACATTTATTCTGTGCTTTGGTGCCGCTTCTCTAAATTAAAAAGAAAAAGTGATTTATGGTGGAAAATTAGATTTATCTCCTGTTTTTTTTTTTTATTTCAGGTCAGCATTTTTGTCAATTTATCTTCATTGTTGTCTAATAAATAATACGTCACAGAAAGCGTATAACCGGTGATGCGGAATTCTTATGTCCCTGGTTGGACTTGTACTGCAGATGTTGTCCCCCTAACCCGTCAGCGCATTCCGTATGATCCCCGGTTTTATCTTTACTGATGTTTTCTTCCTGACGTTGAAAAGCAGTTACGATGGTGCGCGTTGCCTCCGCAGGGCGCCTCGTCCAGCCTGGTGGTCAAGTTCGCCGACTCGGAGAAGGAGCGGGGGCTCAGGCGGATGCAGCAGGTGGCCTCTCAGCTGGGCGTCATCAGTCCCATGACCCTGCACCTGGGGGCATACAACGCCTACACGCAGGCGGTGAGGAACGCACACACACACACGCTTTACCTTTCACGAGGACAGGGGAGCGGAGCATTCTGGTTTCTGTTCAGTTTGTTTTGATCCTCCCTGATGGTAACTCCAGCGCAGCATCAATTTGAATAATAAGAACGGGACCGTGCCTGATCTGTGAACAGAACGGTGGCAGGCCCTGAATTACCAGTTGTTTCCCATATGTAGACTTAAGTGAAAGCTGATGGGACATAAAGCTCAAATTGCATGACTCCAAATATCCTCAAAGGAAACATACAAAACGCAAACCTTACTCGACCTGACGCGTTCTCTGTGATGTTAAAACCAGGAGTTTTAACATCACACAAGACCGAGCTCTTCTTTGCTAATTGACCGTTTAGTGCGAATGGTTTTAGATTTGGCTCATGAGCAGTTGTTCAATTTGTGATGCTCAAAGAGGCCTGACAGCATTTTTACCCCGCAGTCGATCCGGGTCTGTCTGTCGCACGAATCGGGAGCAGACACATCAGTATTGAACATAAATGAATCATTTCCAGGTCTTTTTGGAAACTGCCTTGTTGGAGAAATGTAGGGGGTTATTTTCTTCTGTCACAGTTTAGAGAAGGAACGCGCTGCACAATTTGAAGACAGACTGTTTCCTTCCTTCAGCCTCAATGGCTCTTACAAACAGAGAAGGTCACCACGGGAAGCTGCTATGTAGTATGTTGTGGAAAGAAATCATAAATAGTGACTTCTGATTGAGGTTCAGACTCGACACAACGTTATGAAACCTGTTGAGGTTATTTTTTTTGGCAAATACCTAATGATGACTCCTTTGAAAATATCTCTGTACATATGTTCTGACGTCCTCCCTCCGTCCTCCAGCTGATGCAGCAGCAGGCCCTGGTGGCTCAGTCGGCCTACCTATCTCCCGTTGCCACGGTGGCGGCGGTGCAGATGCAGCAGCTCGCCGCCCTCAACCCCAGCAGCATCATTGCCACGCCGATCGCATCCATCACCCCCTCCTCAGGTAATGAGAGGCAGGGATGTCTGGCTCCGGCTGGCCTTGATTAGATTTCCGCCTGAAATATGAGGACAGTTGCACAAGGAGAGGTGGACCTGAGAGGACGAAATCACAAATGTGTATTATGTTTGTTTCGAAGGAAATATGCGTGGGTTTGAAGCAAATGTCGACAATTTTTTTTGCTTATAGTAATTGTTCTTTGCATATTTTTTGATAGGGATTTTGATTTTAATTACCTCAAACATTGCTTTGGCTTTTCTCCACCGCTCATATATTTGTAATAAACTAATATCTCAGCAGAGGGACTGAGTGTTCACATCCAGGAAGAACACGCAGGACAAAAGGTGATTCACCGCGGAATGCAAAAGAGCTGGACGACACACTGTTCCCAATAAATAATTTGAATCTGTATTTTAATTGGGCGACATTGGGAGCAGCGTGCATCTGTAATAAACTCTGATGTCTGATGGGGGAGATTAATCAGCTCGGCCTGTTAGGAGTTCAGCAAACCCTTTTAATTTCACTTCGGCTGCTTTCTACTGCGTAATATTTTAATATTTCCAATCAACCCTCACTCCAAACCCTTGGAGCTAATATCCTGAGAAAAACAAACAACACGCTGAAGCGTAAGTAAACTTGTGTGCAGGTACCAGCACTCCACCCTCCATGGCAGCCACACCCGTCCCTGCTCTGCCTCCGCCAATCGCATTGAACAGCTACGCCTCCGTGCCGGCTCCGCCCAACGGCCAATCAGCAACCGAGGCCCTGTACACCAACGGGGTTCATGCTTATCAAGGTAAAGCACTGATTCAATGGTTCATTAAGAGGACATAAAATGAAGCTACAGCTCTCAGTATTATTTATAGTGAAGAGATGAGCTCCAAATACAATTTACTAGTATATACTGTTGTACTTTTTGGAACTGACATTGTGACATTGTGTTTTCTTGTCTCACAGCTCAGAGTCCTGTCCTGGACCCTCTACAGCAGGCGTACACAGGCATGCAGCACTACACGGGTGAGCCTCACTGCCTCTGCGCTGTTTGTGTTGGATGTGTTCCGGGTTAAATGGTGATGAAAAACGACATTTATTTATAGCGATGCTTTCCTGCCCTGGCTGATTATAAGCTGCATGCACGCGACTTGGAACGTGACACGCACAACCTAATTTCAGAGGTAGAAACAAACCAATCGTCAGGGTCGCAGATTTGATTCATTCTACGTGGAATTGAACAACCGGGCCTCGGGTTCGTTCCTGGAAATAACCTTTGTGTAACCAGAATGCAAAGCGGATTTACAAAACATAATGGATTACATCTACCTTTGCACTCGGCCGACTGCGCGACACACGGCGTGCGTGAGTGGAAATCTACATCCAAAGTCAAAGCATGCACATATATTACCAAATGTAAATAACCCTCGTCGCTGTAGAATGAGTCATCTGTGGCGAAGTGGATGCATAACGCAGCAGGCCTGTGGGTGGGAGCGCAGCACTGTCAGATGTTGTTTTTAAGTAGAGACGCGATTAGCTCGCAGGGTTCTGTTCGCTGCTCCGCGCTCACCTGTTCCTCCTCCCCGACAGCCACCTACCCCGCTGCCTACAGCCTGGTGGGACAGCCCTTCCCCCACCAGCCCACACTGGTGGCTCAGCAGCCGCAGCAGCCGCAGCAGCTGCAGCAGCGGGAAGGTAAACTGACTTAGCCATGCACGAATAATGATATCTGTACGGACACATTCCAGTGGTTCCACACATTTGTTCCCTTTCACAACCAACCGTGTGTACTTTAGATAACGGTTAAGCATTTTTCAAACAAAGCGCCCGTGAGCTCATTCAAACTTTTTTTTTACAATTATATCATTTACACCACAGTGAAGATAAAGTCATTCACAGAGAGTCTATTTAAAATTCTGAGATTTGTTGAATTCCTAAAATCACTTCTTCCCAACTCTTAAACTTTGCAAACAGACAGAAGAGCCAGTCTGTGAAGTGTCCCACTGTTAATACGTCATTAAGTTACTCTTTCCTGATAAATATTAACAATATTAACACAGTTTTATCTCCTCTCTGAACCCGTCGTGTCGTGTCATTTCCCCGTCCTTGTCTCTCTCCCCCCTCTCTGCGCTCAGGACCCGAGGGCTGCAACATCTTCATCTACCACCTGCCGCAGGAGTTCACCGACTCTGAGATACTGCAGATGTTCCTGCCCTTTGGAAACGTCATCTCTGCAAAGGTGTTTGTTGACCGAGCCACCAACCAGAGCAAATGCTTCGGTGAGTCACAGCGACGCTAATAGGAACGGCAATGTCACTGATGGTTTATTTTTACCTTGTGGCTTTTAGCGTCTTTCTCCTTTATGTGACAGGGGACACATTTCACCGTGTAATTTTGCCTCAGCTTGCCTCCACACTCCTCCCCATGAATGGTGCTGCCTTTGCCGCAGTATGAATGTGTTCACTTCTTTCCGTTTCCTCTTCTCTTTCTCAGGTTTTGTGAGTTTTGACAACCCGTCCAGTGCCCAGACGGCCATCCAGGCCATGAATGGCTTCCAGATCGGCATGAAGAGACTGAAGGTGCAGCTGAAGAGGCCCAAGGATGCCAACAGACCTTACTGAGCGAGGTGCGTCTCTGCATATTGACTGAATAGAGGGTCGGGGAGGAGAGGGGTTGATAGAAAGCTAGAAATGTGTCTGGAGGTTAAGGAGACAGGGTGGAATGTAACTGGGGGTCAGTACTTAAATGTAACTCTACAGGTGATCTTTACTGAGGCGGCAGCACTCTTAGGAAAACCTCTATTTTGAATACAGTTCAAGGATCAGAAGATAAGTTGTGTCGAGACAGTTTTACTGAGAGATTTGGAAGCCTTACCTCGGCTCAAATGTTTTTGTCTAACCAGTGTTCTGTCGCAGGGTTGAATGCCAAATACTGTTCGTCATTAATTTTTTGTTTTACTTTTCATTTATTGTTTTTGTGCTGTGCCATATGCCATTTTTCCTGAAAAAAAACATCACACCACTCTCAAGACTGTCCCGTCCATACATATATCGTGGAGACGTGCGTCGCTATGGCTACGGTTGCCTAGCAACCGCTAAAACCTCCCCCCTTCCTTCTCACTGCGTTGTAAGTTAATTGGCCTGTGTTGGTTGCTGTGGCGATATTGCCTGTGATGGTTGCCATTAGCAATTTTTATTTTGGGCCGTTGCCTTGATTCACCATGCTCAACTGCATGGCGGGTTACTGTGGCGACCATGAACTGTGTTTGGTGCGTTGTGAGTTTCCTCTTATTATTTTGTCCTGGTTTTTAATCCTTGCAAACACTGATCAATAACTGTCACTTTACCTCAGCATCTGTAAGCAACTGATTATCATGACAGCAGGCTAATTTAGCTCATAGCTTTCAGAGGAAAAAAAAAAAACCCAGCACGTCCATCAAATATGGATAGAATCTTTTCCTTTTAGACCTTTTTGCTTTTGATTGCTTTCCTTTTCGTTGTCTGTCATGATTATCATTCTTACACATCCCCTCTGTTTAGTTGGTTGGTGTGGTAGTTTTCGGTGATGCGGGTTTTTTGTTTGGTTGTAACTCAAATCCAAGTGACTTTGTGCCTGAACTTTGTTTGGTTTTTTTTGTGCGACTGAAAATGTACTGAATGTGCCCCTGTATATGGTCGCCAACATGTGACGTGGGTGTGTGTGTGTGTGTGTGTGAGACACACAGGAGACGTGTGCTGTGCGTTTATATTTGCGGGAGTGTTCTGTATTGAGTAGATGTGAAAGAATATTCGTGTGTACGTGTGTGTTGTACCAACTGAGACACTAACCTTACTCTAGAAGGTTTTGGGTAAAGCTGTTTGGTTCCTGTGACACGTGCTGCTGGCTGAGGAACTGCATTCCTCTGTAGGAATTCTGGATCAACAAAAAAGCATAAGAAAGCAAATATTAGCATAACATTCAACTATCATTACTTGAAAATCCACTTCATATCAGAAGCAAACAGAAATTCAGGGTGTTTTTTTGTCCAGGGTATCTGCAGGTTATTGACAACATGAGGAATTATAAAGCTTTGGAATATCTGAAACTCACTATTTAATGAGATTTATTCTGTTTATTCAGATATGCATTAAAATTGGAGGATGTTTCTTAACATGGAAATCAATTTTACAAGTTTTAAATCAAGTTTAGGCCACAAAACCTAAAGGCTACCTTTTCTCCTTAACACATTAAATAAACCCTTAATGAAGTCATACATTTTAGGAAATAGGAAATAGGAAATAAAGTGGACTAAACAAAGTAACGACTGCTTGTTAAGGGTTTTTTAATTTTGATAATCTGGCATTTAAAAAACAATTTAGCTGTTTCTGGTCCCTGCAGATGCCCAGTTTGCTGCAACCTGCATCACAAACAAACTGGTGGATGATTTGAAGTACTGACCCTTAAATCTTAGGAACTCAAGTTTGGTCAATGGCAAGGTTCTGAATATGATTTACAAACTATTGTGGAGAGTTTATCTCCTACCAGAATTCCTATTGTGCATGTTCTGACTCAATTTGCCTGCCAAAAGACATGACCAAGTATTTTTAAGACCGTGCATACACTGCAGCAGTATGACTGTCACCATTTGAGTTGCATGGACACTAGTTCATAACTGAGACTCCCCCTGAGGCGTCAGTGCAAGCAGTGTGTATTCCAGACACCACTCCTCTTCCAAAGTCTTGAATGTTTGTGTTCCCTCTCTGTGATTTGATTTAAAAATACTTTGTGCTCTTCTTTCTCTCTTCCATCTCTTCTCTACCTCCAGGAAAACCTAAGAGTTCAATCAAGAAAAACCACTTGGGATGTCCCAGCCTTTTTTGGTTGTTTGACCAACCGTATAGCACAGGAGCAACACAAAAAGCAGTATCACATGTATGCGCTTACGAAAATACAGCAGTAATATCAGCAACGATCTCCAGAATCCACAATATCAGAAGTGCTCCAGATGTTCCTACTGTATCATTCCACAGCTGGATTCATTTATATTATGTACATACTCTATTGTCGGCAACAAGATCTACATGTTAAGAAAAAGCATATCACTGATGTTATTCTACTGAACAGGGTTCTACTGTATAGTGTGATTTGTGGTCTATGGCGTCAACAGAAGGCCAGTCTACACAGTCAGAGGCTAAAGAAAATACTATTCTGTACGATTACCATTGGTAATATTGTTATGTAGAGTTAGTTTTATTATTTATACGTAAATTTAAAAAAAATCATGGGGTAATGATGCTGGAAGAGAAATGAGTGTCCTCTCAGTGTACATACCTTGGTTTTCAAAATGGAGGTAAAAGGACTTAAAAATGTCTCGGGTTAAGATTCTCTGCTGCCACAACTTTTCAAAATTAACAAAGCGGAAGGAAGGGCTGAGAATTTTTCTATCTTGATTTTTTACGTTTAATTTATTTGGTAATCAATTTGATGAAAGGGGGGAAAGATGTGAAATTTTCTTTTTTAATTTAAGAGGGGGAAAAAAAAGAGGATTCCTGCAGTCTAAAAGACAATGAACACACTTATAGAGTTTTTAATTACATAAATGTACCTATGGAAGTAAAAAAAAAAACAAACAAACAAACATAAGGTTTCTTTATTTATTCTCTACAATCGCTGTTTTAAAACATATGTCTTTAAAAGAAAATAAAGTACAATTTAGAAAAAAAGCACGTCTCTATCATGTCAATTACCAGAGATTGCTGTGGTTTGTTTTTTTACAGCCTCACAATTTAAACCTGTCTACTTTTTATTCCTTTTGATTAAACAGACGTTAGAAAAGACAAACTTCAGTGTTGGTGGTTGATCATAGGGGCGTTTGCTGCCCTCTACAGGCCAGAAGAGGTATCTGTACTTACATCCTGGTTGTATCTAAACCTCTGGAATTTACTCAGAAGAAAAAGAAAACCATTGTGTTTCTTTATGCTATGTACTTTTACTAAGTAAGAAATAGACAAAGCCATTAGAGTTGGGGAATATATATGTGTTTAGCTATTGATAATCCCATTTTAGCAGAGTGCCACCACGATCTACTGTGTGCATACGTGTGTGATCAGGACGGAAAAGACTGAGGTGTGCAGTGTCTGTCAGAGCATGTTGGGTTTGGTCTGATCCGTTTAAACATGCCTCATCCCTTCAGCATGCCTGTGTTAGGAGTGCTGATTAATGCCACGCAGTCTGTGGCTTGGCTGGGGGTGCTGTGCTGTTGACACTGCTGCTGCAGTTGAAGGAGAAAACAGCTCCAGCACAGGAATGCCTGCTAATATTCATCACGCAAATGTAAGCAAATATTTGAAAACTTGGCCTGTGTGTTGATAAGGAGCAGCGAGAATGGATCTCTATTTAATAAGAATACACTTGTAAGTTCACTTTTATGGTCGAGTAAAGATGGCAGTAAAAAGTCTCAGGTTTTGCCTCTTGGACAGCCTAGTAAAGCTTATGACGTCATAGCGATCAGGGAGCCGTGGTATCGAGTTCCACTGACCCACAGAGGGATGAAAACTATCTCAAATGACAGAAACCACTCTGAGAAAAATATATTTAATGTTTACTTTTTACCTTTTTGTTTGGTCCATGTCCCATCCCGCCCTGGGATTTAGACTGTTTTAAATCTTGTAAGGTCTGGCAGGACAAACACACTGCAGCAACAATACCAACACAAGACACAGTATGGCAATGCTGTAGCCTCCACCCAGCAAATAGCAATTCATTTCCTTCTTCAAACATGAAGCCACATTGTGTCGAAATGTTCATAGCAACTTTATTCCATTTACATTTTTAGAGAGATGTTTGAGGACTTGTACCCAGGTCATTGTCCAGAGTAGCTCCATGTTAACACAAAACTCAGATAGCAGCCAAATCAAATTCTACTGAAATCAGTGGTGACCAAGACTTCAGATGTAATAAAACAACAATAAAAAAAAAAACGCAACATGCCTCCATTGCTGCTTGTGAACTGTCTCCACAAGCCCTGACATTCACATTCACTGAACAAGCCGCCGCTGAAGAGGCGTTGTGGGGACACTGTCCTGCCTCTTCGTCCCTCCCTGTGTGGCACTAACCACCCCCCATACACAGTGCAAGCGTGCGTCACTTCAAACACTCTCCACCCGCCCACGCACACCCTCTAACATACAACCATAACATCCACAGTCTGCGGCCGCTTCATCCAGCCGGGCTCAGCCGCGAGGAGGTACCGACGACCCCGGGCAAGAGCTCCGCCGGACACCAGGCCCATGGTCCTCCGGAACAGGCTCCACTGAGAAACTGCGACACGGTTGTTTGAATGAGTCCCGCTTGAGTTTGAGAGGAAAATGGCGAAAGCTTCTTAAAGCCTCACAGCAGGAAGAGCAGCCGGACATCGTCGCGTCACCTGGGTTCACGGAGCAGAGGTGAGTCCGCAGCACCGTTACTTCCCCGGTTCAGCTCCGGGGAGCCTCATGTCACACACACCGGCGCCGGCGGCTATTTTTAGACACAACCGGGGCAGTCAGGCTCCATAAAGGGGCTTACGGGAGAAGTTATACCCCCGGGGGGTGGGGGAGAAGGGACCGGAATCCCCCCTCCACTCCCCGGCCGTTATTAAGGGGACGTTAGCCAGCACCCGGGCCTCATGTCGGGGATGTTTGATCAGGAACAACCGCGATAAGAGAAGGTCGCGATGCCATTTTAATTTTGGAACGATCCAACAGTTCCTCTCGGGGGAAACCCAGACTGTTGAGCGCCAGTCGCCATTTTTCTAACCGTTTATGGTGCAATTTGTGTTACGCTCGAAAAAAAGTTTTCAAGTGGAGACAAGTGGAGATGTCGCTACGCCAAGTTCGCCCCCGGTGCTCTCTCCTCACGGATGTGTGTGTGTGTGTGGGGGGGGGGATTCGAACATCCAGCCAGGGGCCCCGCGGGTGTGGGGAACACAGACGGAGGGTTGAGTTAGTTTCGTGTCGGTAACTTTTGTCCGGGGCTCCATCTCAGGCTCAGACCGCTATGTCCGGGAGACACCCCGCTTGCGCACTCCCAGCCACTCCCTACACGAGTTTACGCAAACGGCGTAGACTGCTGTGACTGACACTGGAGGAGTAAAAAGTTCAGCAGCTCCCGGATTCGAACTCCCCAACTTCAGAGGAGCAGAGCCTCTAAAGGGAGGGGGGGTTATGTGTTCCATACCAGGCTTTTATCTGTGACCTGTTGCCAGGTGACATGCTTTCACCAAACTATCTCTCTAGGAGAACATAGGCTTCCTGCTTCAAGGTTATCATAAAGATAACACTCAAGGCAAGGGACATGCTACTGGATGTGTACATGCAAAACCTTTTTAACAAATGTATAAAGGCTCTTGTGGCTTTTTTTTTTAAAGCGATAGTTCACCCTGAACGTGTTCAGTCGTGGTGGCTTAAATGCCTCAATGCTGCTCCTCTGGTGTCACTGAAGTGTCATCAAGACCGATAAATTCAAATTAAATTGGAATCTGCATCTGTTGATCACAGGGATATTCAGTCTGAAGCCTCGTGACAGTTTTGGATAATGCCACTGGAGCAGCACTGAGGCGTTTTATGTTGTTCTTTTGTTGTTGTTTTTCTTATTTGAAGTATAGGTTGCTCATTGATTTACCCTCCGCGCCCCCCCCTTCAGAATAGTGGTGAGTAGATAATGAGCGAATTATCATTGTTGTGTGAACTTTTCCCTGAAAGTTCAAGGTTATCATAAAGAAAACACACAGAAAAACTATGGCAAGGGACATTCCTCTGATTTTACACAGGAGACCTTTCAGACCATTCATTTTGTGTTTTTGTACAACTACATGATCAAGAGAGAGCTCATATTTTAAAGGTAAAGATCATATAATTACAACCATTAGCTGTTTCCCTGAATTTCTCTTAATGTTGTTGGATTTTCTGGAGGGAAATATGCATTGAACTTTTAAAGTAAAATGAATTACTGCCCCAAACCCGCTCGGCCCCTCCTGTACAGTCTGTTGCAAAGTGGCATGTGGTACCATGGAGTTTCCAAAGAAATGGTAGGTGAGAGGTGAATACTGGGTCAGATTAAATGTTGAACTGCCAGAGGAGACGTAAGCAGCCTGTGTAATAACAGATGATGGCAAATACAACTAACCAATTAAGACGCACAGCACCGTCACTACCAGCATAATTCAGGTTTGGCCATATTTTAATCCAACGTGTTTACTATTAGTCTTACTTTTAGGTATGCCTCATATTGGATGGTGCGTCAGTAAAGACTGGCTGACAAAATAGAGTTTACTTTAGCTTGCAGCAGTTGTACCAGCCAGAAACCGGTGGTGCCACATCTGTGCTCTTGCTATTGATCCTCTCCGCTCAGTTAACCCTAAAGGAAATCAAACACATGGAGGAACAGACATATACGGTTTCATTCATTCTGTTGCACAAAGGCTGTTGTCTTTCACAAACACAGGGGAGCAAATGGAACCTGTGCACTCTTCTCCTACAGTGTTACACGGTAGAAATCTATTCTCAGCGGCTGCCCTAAACAGTGAAACACTGTCAGGGTTCCACGTGCTCTTCGATAAGAAGAAAGATAACAGTTTCTGCACCAGACAGAAGGACGTTCTGCGCATTCACCTAAATCCCATCTTTCAGGCCAGGGCTGAAAACAGTCCTCCCACCATTGACACACTTTTTACTCAATCCACAGAGAGCTCATTCTCTCTGTTTGAAGCCTTTCAAAGACTTAACATGGTCTGCGGTCAGCATTATGCTTCTTAGCATTACGCTGAGCAGATCTGACTGCAGATCAGAGGAAGTACGCATGTTAATTTCACTCAGTTTTATGGAATGAAAGTAGATTTTTGACCCAACCAGCAGTTGAGAGTGAAATCCACTCACTGATTAACACGCAGAGTGGTTGCTATTAAACTGCTGTTGTTCACGGCCTCTTGTAGAAATTCCAGTAACAGGCGCCTGCATGAGGTGCAGTTCATTTATAGAAAGCTTCTAATGTGTTAAAGTCCACACACACAGCTTCCTTGTAACAAGATCTGTCAGGTGGTGTGTGTGACAAGCTGAATTTTCCTCTTCTCATTGACTCGAAGCTGTGGCTGCGGGAACAAAGGTTCAGCTGTATAAAGTGATGGTCGGCCTGAAAAGTTGCTGCTCACAGGTAAATCAGTGTCCGAGTGAGGAGTCACCTCTAATTATCACTGCAGCGCTGATGTCACCCCAGTTAGTTTAACTGCCGCTCCCAGGTCTCTAATAACAGAGCAGTGGGACTGCTGAGGTATGTGACCCTGCTCATTTTCAGCTGTCTTCATTCCAATCTGAGCCCTGAAAATTAAAAACCATAAAGCAAATTCACACATGAGGACCATTACAAGGTCATGGACGTCTGTACTGAATAACATGGTAGTCCGTTCATAGATCAAAAGTTCTTTGTTTGTCCCCTGCTGGCCAGCTGCAGTAATGAACCCTGCGTCCTCAATGCTAATGGGTGGGACACTGACTGAGAGACTACTAGTGCCTGTTGGTCGCCGTTTTTGAGAGGCATTAGTGGAAATGACTAACTCTTGGTTGACAGGGTGGAAGATCATGAGTCATCTTGCTCAAGAGATTGTCAGCACATGGTGGTTCATTGTGCAATTTGCCTTGCATAGTTCACGTGCACAGTGAGGAACCGATGAATGAGGAATAACTAAATGTTAACTCCTCATCAGTGCGAGGTGCTCCTGCACAGACCTGTTAATGTCAACACGAGGCTCTTCAGTTTCAGGTTTTCTTGAGTGACGCATTTTTAAACCTTGTGTCAATAAGTGTGTGACGGGTTAATTTTTTTTCTCAGTGGTTTCCTCTCCGAGACCAACTGCCGCATGCATGCAGTTTAACAAAGCGTGCCCCACATCTGAAGCAGGAAGTGCTCAGATACTGAGCGTGATGCCCACCATCCACTGAGATTAATCATCTCCAGTCAGCACTCACTCCTCAGCCCCTCTCTGATTCCTCTCCTTCCTCTTCAGGATATTGTTAAGGCAGAGGGACTTTTTATATCTTTCTAATGGAAAATGACCGAAGATCGCAGAGGAGACAAAACCGTCTTTTTAATACCTGTCTTAATTTCCTCCCGTGAGGTTAAAATATCTCTCTCAATCATTTTTCAGGATGTCTTGGCTGAGCGAGCAGATATGGGCCGACTGGATTTGGTTTCCTGAAGGCCACGGCTGGGATGACCTGAAGGATCACGATGGCAAAGTCTTCCCTAAAATACAGGACCTCTGGGCTACTATCCCCATCGCCCTCGGGTTCCTGGTCGTCAGACAGATATTCGAGAGGTGAGGCAACATTTGTGTTTTGAAGGATTCTTGCCGACGTGATTCGTGAGCAGCATTTTCCTCATCCTGCCTGTTTTCCTCTTTCCAGGACAGTAGCGGCACCTTTAGCCTCTCTGCTGGGAGTGAACAACAGACAGCCCGTCTGTGCTGCTCCAAATCCCACCCTGGAATCCTATTTCTGCAGCACATCGAAACATCCCACACAGGTAGTTATCTTGCGTACTACAGGAAACCAACACTGTTTCAGACTCACCGTGTTTCATCATGCCAGAGGTCACAGGCATTGCTTAAGGTGTAAAAGGACAAGAAGGATGAGATGATGGAAACATTTCCAGACTACTTTAACTCCATGAAAGCACAGACTAATTCTCTCTCTCCTTGTCCTGCTTTTGTTTCCAGAGCTCCATAGAGAGTTTAAGTAAAACATCGGGCTGGTCCGTGCGGCAGGTTCAGAGGTGGTTCAGGCGGCGGAGAAACCAGGACCGACCCAACAAGCACAAAAAGTTCCGGGAAGCCAGGTAGATAAGCACCGTTGGCACAGTGTTGACATTGATTGCTGAACTGTTTCTAATAATGCTCCTACAGAACATCAGATATAATTTGAATGTGCTGTGTTTAATGGCCCATGTTCTGCTAATGGATTATTTCAGCCATTTAATCGCGACAACTCCCAGACACAGGGAGTGAGTTCAGTATTTCCCAAACGCTGTTGCAAAAGTCCCTGCAGTGGCGGGAAGAGAAATGCTGCATAACACATCTGCTATAACGCGGCTGTATGGCAACAGATGTCAAAACCCGTGTGATTCAGGATTGAAATTCCTGTGATATTTAAAATTCAACCCCTCAACACACGCGATAAGGTTGATTAATAAATGTCTTTTTGTTGTTGTAAAGATAGCTTTGATGTTTGTTGTCGTGTTCCTCAAGTCTTTCACCTCGACTCACTTTGTGACTCAGTGCTGTTGGTTGGTTTTCTTTTGGTGTGCTGATGCGTGCTTTGTCTGAAACTCCCCTGGACTGGCAGCTCTGAGATGACTGTGCATTCTCTTACAGTTGGAGATTTACCTTTTACCTTCTTGCTTTCTTTGCTGGCCTGGCAGTCCTTATTGATGTGAGTACCTGGGCATAATCTCATCGCAATCATTTACTGCCGAATAGAATCAGTGTATGTGTAATTTAGCAGCGTGTTTTTGTATTCTTGCTTTGTGCTTGTAAATGAAAGTGTTTGTGGCTGCGTGTTTGACGTGTCAATGTACCTTCTCATCAGAAACCATGGTTCTCCGATTTGAAGATGATGTGGGAAGATTTCCCCAAAATGGTGAGTCGTGGTGAGAAGTGCTACAGACGGAAACAACTCTTCAGCTCATTTTTATTACATTTTATGTATACTTCAGAAAATGGGCCTTACACTGACTGAACTGACTACTGGATTCAATTAGTGGTGTCATGCTCTTACAGCAGATTTCCTTTTCCTCTGTTCCAGCCGCTGGTGCCTTCTCAGTACTGGTACTACATGTTCGAGCTTGGCTTCTACGTCTCGCTGCTTGTCAGCGTAGCAACAGATGTCAAACGTAAGGTAAGTGATGCAGCAATGCTTCCTAAACTTTGTTAGCCCTCTGCACTGTAAAAGCCCTCAGCAGTCCTCCATCAAGAGCGATCACTCAGCGACTAAGTGCACGAAATGGTCAGAATCAATGATCTGTTGTGTTGGAAGTGTATTTTGAGGTTTGAGTATTGATTTCCTGACTAATAAATCCTGACTTTATGCATTGGATTGAGTGGAGCTTTCAGAATTCAGAGAGCGGTTAATGTTCTGTTCTGCTCGGTGCATCCGCTCTAACTGCACACCGAGCGAGCAACAAGCTGAACTGTGTCTCTCAGGTCAGGGATGTTGAGTTAATGTGTGACCTGAGCACTGTGGGAGGTCAAACTGACCAACTGACTGGAGTCCAGTGCTCATTTTATAATCGCACAAATTAATCTAACAAAGCAAAACAAAATTAACAAAGCAGCAGCACGACTTTGCTGCAGAGCCACAAAGTTTGTATTTGAGGATTTGTATTCTACATTTAAAGTTCTCTTTTTGACTCTTTATGTGGATTCATTGTGTCTTTTCGGCTGTTGGATCTACTATGTGTAGATAGTTAATCATTTGTGAAACTGCATCAGTCTGATACACACACTGTCGATTAGTGACCAACCTTTATAACCTGATCAATAAGTGACAGAACATTGTTGCATTTTGTTTCCACACTGTGTCTCTAATTCACTCTCTGCAGGATTTCAAAGAGCAGATAGTTCACCATGTAGCCACCATCCTCCTTATCAGCTTCTCCTGGCTGGTCAACTACATCCGAGCAGGGACTTTGATCATGCTGTTGCACGATGCCTCCGATTATCTAATGGAGGTAGGACAAGATGCCAACATGGCAGGCAAATATAATCATCAAATCATAATAGTTGTTCCATTAGCCTTGATTCATGATAGGAGTATTAAGATAACAGAGTTGTCCTCATATGGCTCACTGTCTGCCCTCTAGAGGTGAACACACGAAAGGCTCACTCTCTCCTCTGTTTCCAGTCGGCCAAAATGTTCAACTACGCAGGTTGGAGGAAAACATGCAACTTCTTCTTCACTGTGTTTGCTGCCGTTTTCATCATCACCCGACTCGTCTTCCTCCCCTTCTGGTAAAACCCAATTCTTCTCACCTCAGATTTGCTGTGACACTAATGAGTCGTGTTCTGCAGGCTCTGTTGATGTCATTTGCTTCACTGAGTAGCATGTTTTATTTCATTTAATATTGTGTGATTATAATCTTTAAAAAAACAAAGTGAGTGTTTGGATAAATTAAAAAAAAAAAAAAACCAGGAAGCTTCTTAACTGAAGAACAATGCAACCAACAAAAGGATGTGTGCCAGAATTAATAGATAATAGATTTCATTTAGAAAACAATCACGTGCTTTTAAACTATAAATGTGTGCCACTGGAAAAACAACAGGCACATTGTCTCAATGGGCATTGGAATGTGACTGAAGGTGGCTCTCACTGGATCCTCTGTTCTCTGTCCTTGCTCTATTGTCCAGGATCATACATACGACGTGGGTGTACCCCCTGACACTCTACCGCCCCTTCCTCGGTTTCTACTTCTTCAACGGGTTGCTGCTGGTGCTGCAGGTCCTTCATATCTTCTGGGCTGTGCTCATCTTGAGGATGGTCATCAAATTCCTGCCAGGAAACGTAGGAACCCCCACTTTCTAAAACATTCTGTCACCTCAGACCAGCTGCTGTCCAAAGTCTAAGTGTCTTATTTTTCTCCCCCCTACAGGAAATTGTTGAGGACGAGCGGAGCGACAAGGAGGAGACGGAGTCAGAAGATGAAGACGAAGGCGGCGAGTGGAAGACGTCTAAAAACGGCCACATTCAGAACGGCCATACGCCACTCAACAACAACCTGAGGAAGAGGAACTGATCAGACAGGGAGAGGGGTGGAGATGAGGCCGTGTGACGAAGGGCCCTCACCTGAAAGCCAAAGAATGGGCACGTTGAATGGGGCAGCAGGCAACAACACACACACACGCACACACACACACACGAACACACACTCATATAGCTACCCCCTCCTTTCTGAAATCCTGGCAATCTAATGTGGGTAATTTCTCCTCTGTGGAT
Source organism: Pseudorhombus dupliciocellatus (assembly GCA_016785235.1). Lineage (NCBI taxonomy): Eukaryota > Metazoa > Chordata > Actinopteri > Pleuronectiformes > Paralichthyidae > Pseudorhombus > Pseudorhombus dupliciocellatus. Next base: position 924,532 of record JAFBJW010000181.1, read on the forward strand.
CACACTAAAGTAGACAGAGGGAGGACGGCGTCCGGAGAACCACAGTGATGTTTTCTTGTACACAGCAGCAGAGTGGGTTTCTCCTTCCACGTGCCTTCTCCTCTGTTCCTTCCACTTAAGTGTAGTTTGCTTTTTTACCGAGATTTTCTGCTGTCGACCAAGTCGCCTGCTATTAGCTTTATGTTTTGTTCCTGGATGACGCAGTGGTTAGAATGGGCGTTCCCGTCCAGAACAGTCGGTTAACGCTCTTCTAAGTATTACTGTTCTGAAAGAGGACTGATTTATGTTTGCTCTCAATGACCATTCTGAATTCTGTGACGTGAGGAGCAGAGAGGTGAACGAGGCCTTGTCTTTTGATGGACCATAAGCCGAAGTAAGTGTTTTTACTCGTGTCCATTCATGCTTAATTTGTGCATATTGGTTTTTGCAAAAATGTATATCTGTTTTGGTGATGTTTAAAGCAAAAATAATTGGTATAAATAATATTTTTTTAACTTTACGAGAGGGTGTCACATCTGCCCGGTGTACCTAGAGTTTGTCTTAACATGTTTCACCTCATCGGCAGCAGAACACACAGAGATCCTTTTAAAATATCCATTTGTGTTTACGCTTCGTGTCCTTTTAGTTGTTAGATTTTTATTTTTTGCTTTGCATTTTATTTGTTTTATTTTTTCCGTCCAGTAAAATTTTGGAGCAATTTGTTTAAGTGTAACCCAAACCAATCAGTGATCGTGAATTCTTTATGGTCTGGAAGAGGCAATAGCATTTCCATTCACTCTTGCTCCTCCCACCCATGCAAAGATGCACTTTACGGTTTCTTCTATGGATCAGCTTTGACTAATCATCTAGTGAACGAGCTTAGAAAACTTCATTCATTTTTAATTTTGGGAGTTTTTGAATATGATTTCAAATTAGTTTCATATTTATTGCCATTATTTCCCCAAGCTCTTCCCGTTTTTCAGTGTTTAAGGTCTAGAACAGTTAAAAGAAATCTATAAATGAAAACGCCAAAGTATGGTTTACATTATTTTGTATGACCCTGTCATTTCAAGTGCCTTCATCATTTCAAGTGGTAGTTGTAAAGTCAAAAATAAAAACGCAACTTCTGTAGATTTTGTCATTATTCTTGCCTTCTCTGGGGCCGACACTGAACGCTGTCTCGTCACGGGCCTCTAACATCTCTGTACAGCTCAGAGTACACCTACCAGCTGTAGCTACCTTTTAAAAGTGCCTTGCTACTACAGAACGTGTCAGTGTCCTGCACTTTGTGTTGCTTACCTGTAAAATCACTATTCTGAATGATAAAGATAACTGTGGAGAACTGTGCACACTTGTGTCGTTCTTTGGATTTTGGATCAAATGAAAGTTTGACTTTGAAAGATCTGAGCGGTGAAAGATGAACGCGTGTGCGAAGTGATGAAAATCAAACAAAAATTGCAAGTGAACGAAAACTGAATTTCAATATCTCATCAGAAGAAAATATCTTATTTTGATTGTCATTCATTTCAAGACCAATATAGTTTTGTATGAAAGTCATTATCGTCCTGGAGAGAGCAACCTAATTAAACACCCGTGATTCAGTAGCTGGGAAATGTTTGTACCCTCGTAAAAACACTTGTCTGCCGCTGTGTAAATGGAGTGAGTCCCGTTTCCTCCTCGGCGCCACCCGTCAGTCACTGCTTCCACTTCTGCAGATTGCACCGTGGCGCTGTCACACTATCAGATGGCAAAGTGCGGCGGTGACACGCTGAGCAGCACCTGGCTGGCACACTTCTGGGATGATGTTGCCGAAAATGTCTGAAGTGATTGTGGAAAAATGATCTCACAGTTGTCAGGTGATGGAGAAGATGAGTTGTTCTCGTGCAGCCTGGGACTTGGAGAACTTTCTCTTCCATCCTTGAAACCAGTTCCTGTCTCTGTGCCACTCTCCCCTGCAGTCGGCCGCAGCCTAAAGGGCCTCCTGGGTTAATTGCGTGTGTGGAGTGGGATCACTTTACCCCTGTGCCCTGCTCTTCCGCCTCTACACTGTTCCTGTCGCAGGCAGCCCCACTGTAACAATCTCCATTTTTAAGTGGCAGGGTCAATTTCCACCCTGCGCTCGCATCTGGCTCTACAATTTAATCGCTAATGCATCTCCTGTTTCTCCAGCTCTGATGTCTGGGCTTTCCTCTCCACCCCCCACCTCCCCACCCCTCCTGCGTCCCATCTTACCCCTCCTCTTTAAATCTTTGCCCATCCTCTCTCTAAAAAAAAAAAAGTTCCCCTCCTCCTGTTTCTTCTTTTTGTTGTTGTTACCTTTTCAATAAGCCTCAGTGTCGCCTCCGGTGCCTGAGTTGTAGTGGTGAGGAGTCTAATTGGTGACAGGGATGATGGGTCATCTTGACAGGAGAACAAAAGGCGTGGGGTGTTTGATTCGCTTGTGAACTTTGCAGACCGTTATTCAATTCCTGCTTAAGTATTAATAAAGGCTTTACGCGCCAGGGGGAGGATGCAAGGTACAAGTGTGTGTGTCCGCTGTGTTTATGCAAGGGTGTGTGTGCGTGCAGCAGCTAACTCGTGGGCTGCTCATTTTCCCTGTGATGAGGATTACTGGGGAACAGTTAAGACTTTGGTAACCGATGAATGTCTTTTGTAACCGTAGCAATCAGGAACCTCAGAGGGGAACAACAGGAGACCCAGCACGGGAAGGATGGTGAGTTTTCGGTTTATGTCTCTAAAATGAAAAGATTATTTCAGATTATTATTCAGATATTGCTTTACCTTTAGGTTGTTGTTTTTTTTAATTTATCTTCTAGCAGAACTGCAGAAAATCTCTTGTTTGTCTTCTTTGTCTTTTATTAATCTCATATGTTTTTAATCCAGATTTTATCTGGACATTGTAAATTAACATCAAGCCTTTGCAGAATACTGCAGTTTCATTTTTGTAATGTATCAACAACCATAGTTATTGGAAATTTAAAAGATTAGAATAATTCACAAACAGGAAGGGTTAGAAATGTGTGCAGCAGAATTTGAACTCACACTCGTGTGCTGTCCCTGATCCCAGGTGTTGGACTGACAGAGCAGCGGCTGACCGGACGATCCACAGTCACCACGGCCCACATGGACCAGGCTCCTCGCCCTGCGACACAGTTTGAGGTGGACGTGGACCTAGGCTTCGCTCTCTTCTTCCTTGCCCTCCTGTGCTTCTTCCTGCTGGTGACGGTGGTGCGATGTGCCCAAACGGTGGTGGATCCCTATGGCTCCATCTCCACCTCCACCTACCAGGAGGAGCAGATCACCTGAGGGAGAGCACAGTGAAATGACTCTGCAGGAGCAGGGGTGCTCACACACTGTTTTTGCTGAGTGTTTTCTCCCCATGCAGTTCTCAGTGGATGTTTTCATTGCTCACAGGATTCAGGCCATTTTATAACAAGAAGGAAGCCGTTTCCATTTCCATTTCCATTTTATATATCTGACTATACAAACTTTGTGACAACCGGGCCTGTAATGTACAAATTATATTTAAATATCTAAGTATGTCTGCAACTTTAAAATTGCATTAAATTAAATATTGATTGAAAAGACCCAAACCGTGCACTTTCTGTCGTTAAATGTGCTTTTGACTCAACTTGATTTCATTATTTCCTGATTCCTTGACTGGTTCCCAGTACCTCACCACACCAGCAGGGGGCGGTGGAGCTCGAAGAACAGCTGAATGTAGAACTTCGATCAACCAAAACTACAGAAAAGTAAAATGGAGGAGGCGGTGATGTTATAAAGGAAGCTTAATTTTTTTTTAAATTTAAATTAATAGCATATTAACATATTGATTAACAGGTTAATGATCCACTCGAGCAGAAGAAGAAGCACCACACAACAGCGAACGAACTGGCCACAAATTAATAAATGAATAATTAAAAAAAAAAACGTGTGAGTATCATAGAGTATACATAAAAAGATGTGTGTATATACAAGTACACTTTGTTGGCCATGCCACTAGAGGGCAGCAGTGAGCCTGACCGGCAGCGTCAGCAGCATCAGGTGAAGAAGACGCTGCGCTCGTAAACAGGAGAGGTCTCTCGAGGGTAAGTTTCACTTTGTTTAAACAGAACTCTAGAAACGAGCCGTGATCGTCCCCCTGCAACCATTATAAAAACTTAAACTTGCCCTTGCTCGTGCGCTGTGCCCAACAACAACTTGCATAGAAAGAGGAACTTTCTGGTGTGCGTGGCGGTTCCAAACAAAACAGGCCACCTGTGTCATCGTTGCCTTTGCCTGCTGATGTGGTCATGAGGTCATGTCCTGGGTGTTACTGTGCACCTGGCATAATCTGGCCCTGGGGTCCGTGCCCTGTTGTTGGCCTTCATCTGTGTGGGACAGCTCCCTGTGGTGGCTGGACGTCAGGTGGCTTCAGGTTATTTTTTTAGGCTCAGGAACAGTTGTCTATTATGTACACATGCCTTATGCAAACCCTGTCCTTCGACTGTTGGAGTTGTTCCACTCTGAGCATCCGTGCTGAGTGTGCAACCCTCTGCAGAGCTTTGTATTAAATGACCCAAAGACAACTGCGGTCTTAGAAACTCTGTCACATCTCCAGATGAATTTCCACCCCAGTTACATGCTTTACTTCACATTATAGGCAGTCACTGCTGAAACAGAACATATTATTTTATGGTATAATGAACCATTATTAAATCAAAAGGGTCGGAGTTAAGGTTAGGATTATAAATTTGATCTGTTTATTGTTATGTGTGTGTTGCAGTGATTATGGAGGAAGATGCGATGAAGAGGAGCAAAAAGGAGGACTTGCAAAAGTGGATCAGAAAGAAGGTAAACCAGATGGGGCTGCTCTCCCCGGAGGTTCTGCAGAAACACGACGAGCTGCAGTCGCTGCTGCAGAAGAGACAGAAAATGGACGCCAGCCTCCTGAAGCTTCAAGAGTGAGTGTATTACTCCTACAGCCACTGTCCACGTCTTTGCATCATAATTCTTTGCAGACAGTTGTGTACGGGACATGTTCAGTTATGCATGAAATGTATGAATGTATTTGCATTTGAAATGTGTTGTTTTTTTCTGTCATTGATATAAAAGACATTACATCGTCCTGATGTCCTGATGTCCTGCAGGTCTGTGGCAGCGTGTGAAGCGATTGTGCGGAAGCTGTACTCGCTGCTGGGATGGGAGTACAGAGACACAGATTGTGATGGTGACGAGGGTACCAGTGGTGATGGTGGTAAGATGCGAGTCATGGTTGTTTCCTATCAGGCAAACTGAGGTATTTTGATGTCTTTGTTTAACCTGCGCTCTTTATGTTTGTAGGACATGTTGCTCCAACCCCATGTGAGTCAGTTCAATCTCGGACCCAAGTCCATGTTTCTCCAGCTGTTACTGGCCATAATCCTCTGTTGCCTAAGAAACAGGGCAGTGAGAATCCGCACAAAAGGAGAAAGCTTTTTCAAATGAAGGAACCTGTGGTCGTCTTGACCAGACTGCCTGAATGGCAGATCCGAGATCTACTTCGACCAAGACCTCCAATGTTCAGCAGTGAAGGTGAAAGCTTGGGCCTTTGGGAACCAGAAAAAGAATCCAGTGATTTAGAAAGTGAAAGTGTTGAGTCCTCCAGAAAGAGGAGGAAAACCGATGAAGCGAAAAAACATGTGAAACATGTTTCTCCAGCGGCGCTCCGCGTCAACATGACAGTCCTGGCCAAAAAGAGCCCCATGGTCTGGCAACGTGGGAAAATCACAGAAATAGAAACAAAGGGTCTGAAAATCAACAATGTTGTTTTTTTCAGAATCTCAATGTATTGTTCTGTCATTCAAATGCATTTATTTTTATCTTGCCAAAAGAAGGGAGGGTGAAATGCAAGGTTCATTTTGAAGAGAAGGGGAAGAGCGTTGTGTCTGCTCACCACATCGCCTCGGCACAAGTGGCAAGTGTTAATAAGCTGTTTGTCGGTGCTCGCGTTGTCATCAAGTCTAAAGCTGACCGGAAGGTCTACCACCCTGGAGTCCTGGCAGAGCTGCCCAGCAGGAAAAACAGCGAGAGGTGTGTGTGTTTGTGTGTGTGCGTGCATCTGTGTCTGTGTGTGTGTGGTTAAATGTCCTTTTCTCGTCCATTCTCCAGGTTCCTGGTCTTTATTGATGATCACACGCCGGTCTATGTTTTCTCAACTGTTATTCACCTTGTGGTCCAGCCATGTGAGTTGGGGTCTTTACCTACTAAAGTTCATTGTGGATTTTTTTTCAGTGAAGATGGTGAGGTGTGTGACCCATTCACTGTAGAGTTTATGTCATTCACTCTTGTTGTTGTTTTTTTTCGACAGTGCCAAACCCTCTTGATGATATTTCAGATGAAAATCACAAGAGTTTCATGGAGTTCTATTTGAAAAGCTGGCCTCACCCAATGATGACCTACCATCCGAAGGGAGAGATCATCGAAGTGGAACATAACGGCGTCCAGAAGAAGTGTGAGGTGATGAGGGTCGACGGCAGCTTGCTCCTGGTCGTTTTTCAGGTATTTTCAGCTTATTTCTCTATTTTTCATCATTTAGATTGTGTCACTTACAGGGTTGATGTGTTCTCACGCGCAGGAGGATCAACTTGAGGAGTGGATCTACCGAGGCTCCACGCGTTTGAAACACATGATGTCGATGAGGCAGCATTTGGAAAAAAGGAAAAGTAAACAATCAACCACACCCAACCTCTAAAGCAACACATGAAGGGAACTCTGGTGTTTTACTCGTCTCATCAGAGCTGTATGTTGAATCTCACAGGTGCCCCTGGCCATAATGGCAGCCAGTCATGAAGTATTACTGTATTTTATTTAATGTAATTATGTGTGTATGTGTGTCCTAAATAAAAATATTACTTGTAAATGTTTTCATGTGTATTGTTTTCAATGTAATTATAAGGTGATATGTACATAAATAATCTGTTGTGTAACATCTTGTATTAAACCATTTAAGACTGTGATTTGTGAATATGGGCTATACAAAAAAAATTGTATCTTTGTTTATGTAAGTTTGTATTTTTCCTTGTGCGCCTTCCAATTATTAAAAAAAAAACAAAAAAAAAACTTAAATAGTCCCTTAACTATTTTGAATTTTTGAACTTACCGCTCTAATATTTCAGAGATCATTTACAGTTTTTTAAATTAATTAAAAAACTAATATCAGATGATCAGTCAAAGTTAACCTGTGACTTGATACGAATTGAGAATCGTGCGCTAACAGTCAACAGTCCTCCGGCTGCAGGGAGACGTCAGCTCCTCTGATCCAGGATCAGCTGCACCGAGCGGACCGGAGGGGGAGTTGCTGGCCGCCTGTTAGCAACGCAGCTTCCACCGTCCGAGCAGCAGCAGCAACGGCAGCAACGGCAGCAACGGCAGCAGCAGCGACATAGCAGAGGAAACGTGGATCGCCATCACGGATTTCCTGTGGGACAAGCGCACGGGTCTCGCTGCAAAAACGGTGAGTGCGACGCACGGAGCCGCTTCGTGCCGTCGAGCGAGCCGCGGCGCAAGCTAGCAGCTAGCCGTGTGGCTAAGATGGCGGTCAAATTATTTACATCGCCCAGTGCTGCTAGCGGGACGTGCTAACTGCCAGCGGGACGTGCTAACTGCCAGCGTCTCGCTTGTTGGAGAGTTAGTTAACTGCTCACATGTTAAACATGCACTCACAGAAATTGCGTTTGTGTCTGTAAACAGGGACATGTTTGATTTTAGTACTTAACGACCAGGGGGTTTGTGAAGTCAACAACGCAAATGGCTGTGATTGGAACATGCTAGTGTTTTCTTGGTTTGGGGAAAAAGACCCTTGTGGAGGCATGTTATGAATCTGCTGTCGTGGCTCCGTGTTAGTTTGTTGTGAGAACTCGGTGGTTCCAGATCTGTTCTTTGTTTACAGTCGCATCTGGGCCAGTTGTTGTTTGCTGTTTCGACATGGATCAAGCGACATCATCGTCGTTGGGATGTCCCCTCGCATGTGATCCGCGTTGTCTCGTGTCCAGCTTCGTTTCGACAGTTGTCTCTTTACCTGCAAACTGTCTGAGTACCGAGGCTTCCTCTTGATTCACGTGAAAGTCTCGATATATGGTTTCCTGAAGTCAGCTGTGGGTTAGGCCTCCCACACAACCACGTCTCCCACTCAGGCTTCTTCTGTACTAAATAAAATACACGTTGATTGAAAAGCAATAGCAATAATCGTCACAATATACATTTAAACAGTGGCCTGGGTCAGATACACACATCGTTATTTTGCTGATGCTTTGTCCAAGCACAGTGAGCTTTGATACATAATCAGATTTTAAAATGTTTTGGTCTCTGTCATGTGTTTTGTGTTTTGGGAGCTCAGTCTTTAAATTTGACAATGTGAGATTTAACATGATAGATAACAGCTGATTTGATATTTGTGTGATCACTTTCAACTTGTCAAAAACTGCAGCTGTTGCTTTCATTTAGTTTTAGCTGTCTGCCTTCTTAATAATGCTTTTTAAAATCTCCAATCGGTCTCCTAGATGCCTCACACAAGACGATACTCGTCTTCGGAACGAGACAGTCGAAGCAGCTTCCAGGACCGCTACAGAGACCGAGACAGAGACCGTGAAAGAGACAGAGACAGAGACAGAGGGCGAAGACACAGGCACAGAAGGTCGCCAACATACTCCTCCAGCAGTGACAGAGACAGACGAGGGCGGGGACACAGACAGGAGGGGAGCTTTGTACGATCAAGGAGGTATGTTATGTTGTGCATTCATATTAGCAAGTCTACATATCTTTTGAACTGTGGTTTGTCTGTGTATTGAAACGTGTCCGTTTGTTTCAGTCGTAGTTATGACAATCGCTCAACGGAGCAACGGCCATTTGACAGAAGATACTGCGAACGGGACCGCGAAAGAGAAAGGGAGCCACATGGAGCCGCTGAAAGTTACTATCCACGCGACTTCACCCCGAATATGTACGACTACCGGCGCGGCCGAGAGCGGGAGCGGGATGAGTCGTACAGACGGAAAGGCAGCAGGCGTAAGCACAAACGAAGGCGGCGTAGAACCAGGTCCTATAGCCCGTCCTCCTCGGTGAGTACAGCCAGCCCTGAGACAGTGTCTTAACTCTCCTCACCCTCTCTCTGTCCACCTCTCCTGTCTGTTTCACTCAGCTCTTTCTGTCTCTTTCTCTCCCTAACTGAATCTTCTCCACAGCTCCTGGAATCTGTAAGTAGTACAATCTTTATGATTTTTTTTTTTTTTTTCGTTCTTTTTTTATCATTTTTTTCTTCAAGTCGGTTTTGCTTATATTGGCATTTCTTTTTGGCAGAGCATTTTCATTTTTATGCGAATACTTTCTCGTTATTAATGATCGACTCCTGCTGCTGCTGCTCAGATACACGCCCACTCCTGTAGCTTTCTTATTGCATCTTACCTTAGACTAGAAGCTGTGGCCCGACCTGTGGTCGCACTGGATGAATTAGAAAAGGCTGTCCTGTCAGCCACAAGTGAATCTCTGTGCAGATAGGCTGGAAAAAAAGTGAAAATGTTCTACCAAATCATTTGCTAAATTGAGAATAAAACCGAAAGTAGACTTTGTTTATAATTCAGTGGCATTTAAAATGTCATTGATTTACTGTGCGGTTTTTATATTTGACCGCATCTGCTTATTGGGTCGTTAACGTCAGCGAGGGGTTGACTTTGATATCGTATACATGTTGGTGTTATCTCTCTTGTGTTTCCTGCTCGATTGCATTTGGTCCTCTCATTTTGTTTTCCATCTCGTTTTCAATCTGAAAAGTCAGCCTGATAAGTTTTGACTAAGTTATTTCTCTGTCTTAATTGGTGTCTGCGTTGATGAATGGATATGCCAGTTGCTTCCTTGTTTGTAAGCAGCTGTGGGTTTAAGGTAGACGGGGGGGGGGGGGGGGGGAGGTGCAGAGGAGGACGGGGGGGGGGGTGGGTGAGGAGCAGAGGACAACATGTGATCTTTGACTTGTTCCCTTGCACTATATCCCTATCGTTATATATTTCCTTCACGTGGTGTCATGCGCGAATCGCCCCATGACCACCAAACCCACCTACAACCACAACTACATCAACAACACGACCCTCCTCTTCCCTCCTCGTCTGCCTGTGCCGCCTGACGCCATGGCTGTGGCTGTCCCTGAAACCCCCCCCCCTGTTCCCTTTGGTCGTGTCGTGACCTGCTGATGGCGGTTTGGGTGTGAAAACAGCGGAGCGACAGCCGGACGCGGGCACTGAGTGTGAGGGACGACGAGGAAGGGCACCTGATCTGTCGGAGTGGGGACGTCCTGCAAGAGAGATGTACTCACAGCCACTACTCTATCGTAACCCTTCTCCATATGAGTATTAAAGCATAGAGCATTTACATGACATGGGAGTGCCTGATGATGATGATGCCTTGCTAGAATGCTCTTCGCTCTAATAGGTGAAATATCAGGGTGGATTGCAAGAAGGTTTTTAGGATGGATCTTAGATATTTTTGCCCTTTTTTTCTTGTAGGATTTTAAGCTGTGGAACATTTTTTGTGTTTCACAGGTTACTTGATTTCCCTAAACATAGAACTCTATTTGCAGCTGTTTGCCTCTGATGTGTTTTAGATTAAAACCTAAATCTTTAACTTCAGTTAGCCTTGAAGGTTTCAGGACTTGGTTTATTTTTGTTCTTTCTAACATGCACATCACCTATTTAGCCTGTTTTTTTATTGTAACCATGCACACATAGACAAAACCTATACACTAACGCTGTGGTTATTTTCAGGATCACTGATGAGTTAAAATGATTTTCCCAGCTTCGCACACATACACACTGCGTCCTTTTGGACAGAGATGACCACATCTCGAAAGGGTGTGTCCTTGTTTTCGATGGCTGCAAATTGGTCATCAAATAAAGGGAGCGCTTTACATCTGCCCCCTTGTCGCAGAGCAATTTATCCGATTACTGTAGATTACCTCCAAGTGTGTCCAGTCTGCCAGATTTCAATAGGTGGCCCTTTGAAAAGGGGATGGGCGCTAGCATGGATACGCCTGTCTACACTTTTGCATTTTGTGTTTCTGCTCAAGCCCACATGTCTAATGCAGCTGTTCTTTCTTTCCCTGCTCTCCCCTTCTCTTCCTTTGTCTCTCTGTGTGGTGTTGCAGATGAGATTGTCAGCACTTTGGGGGAAGGCACCTTTGGGAGGGTGATGCAGTGCATTGACCACCGCAGGTGTGTATGTGTGTCAGTTAAAGATGGAAATCAACACCAGTAGGAAATACTGTATGTACTCACTGTGCTGGCTATGTTGTGAGGGGTTAGACCAGAGGAGCATGACTGGAATAGTAATGTGTCTTTTGTCCACGCTTCACCGTTTCCGGTCATTTGTCGTTTATGTAAAATCTTCACAATCTTCAGATCCACAAATTGTTATCTTAACTATTAAAAGACACACACAGGATAACAACTTTTCACCAATTGGAGCTGCTGTTGGAAGATGCTTGCTCCTTTCTCATCATATGAATTATTCAGGACTTTGCTGCCAATTCTTTCAAGTGTGGAGGAAAACAAATCATTTCACTTTGGTGTCTGAAATTCAGGCTCTTCTTTAAGTCAGTTTGATTCCGACATAATGTAATTTTTGTGCTCAATTCACTTTACAGGGGAGGAGCCCGTGTTGCTCTGAAAATTATCAAGAATGTGGAGAAATACAAAGAAGCAGCTCGTCTGGAGATCAATGTACTGGAGAAGATCAACGAGAAGGACCCTGACAACAAATTGTGAGTTTCAACGTTCAAGTTCATTGCTGCTGCGAATGAATGATCTTTAACGAGTAACTATCACTGCTGGAGCCAATATTAATAAGCACGTTGTCCCCCTGCAGCCTGTGCGTACAGATGTATGACTGGTTCGACTACCACGGTCACATGTGTATCTCCTTCGAGCTGCTTGCTCTCAGCACCTTCGACTTTCTAAAGGAAAACAACTACCTGCCGTACTCCATTGGTCAGGTCCGGCACATGGCCTACCAGATCTGTCTGGCCGTAAAGTGTAAGTGTTGTTGTAAACATTAATATCTCAAAGACAAGTTTAAAAACAAATGTCTTTTATAGAATTTGTCTGCATGGGGTGTGACTGGTGTAAAACCAGCCTGACGCCACATGAGGGCATCATCGCTTCAATTCTCTGATTAGAGTATTTTCAATAAGCAGTTTTTTTTTTTCCAAATATGCAACATTTTCCTCCACAGTTCTCCATGACAACAAGCTGACACACACAGACCTGAAGCCTGAGAACATCCTCTTTGTCAACTCAGACTTCACCATGTCCTACAATTTAGAGAAGGTATGAGGCAGAGGAAAGTGGCATTACATTTTTCTGTTCCGCACCTGAAACAGTTTCCTCATGATGTGGTCGAAACTTGTGTTCTCTGGCCGGCAGAAACGCGAGGAGCGGACGGTGAAGAGCACGGCAGTGCGCGTGGTGGACTTCGGCAGTGCCACGTTTGACCACGAGCACCACAGCACCATCGTGTCCACGCGGCATTACCGTGCCCCTGAGGTCATACTAGGTGAGAATGACCGCAAGCTGTTGTTTTTGAAAACACCAGCTCCCAGGAGAACGGGTTATTTCTACCGACCACAGGGTTCTTCAGGGAGATCAGTTTACAGATAAGCAGCTCAGTTGGCACGAGCCAGAGCTTTTTGTAGCATCTGGCTACGTCCCGTCTTTCGGACTCAGCTACCCCACCCCAATTCCTCTGATCAAAATTCATTCCACAAAGTGAGTTTGTTAGCGTCACCTCCATACATTAATGTTTTCTTTGTGTGTTTGTCCCACAGAGCTGGGCTGGAGCCATCCCTGTGACGTGTGGAGCATTGGGTGTATCCTGTTTGAATACTACCTGGGCTTCACCTTGTTTCAGGTACAACGACTTCTGCCAGCAGGTTACATCTGACACCACAGCCTCACCCACGTTTGAAGATGATAGGTTAAATAATGATCCCGGCCCTCATTTGTCAAAGCACCATCTTGGAGTAGGCCCGCTGCTCCTCTTTATCCCTGGAATGTACCAGGGTTACATCAGAGGCATAGACAGCTTAACCCAAAATACAAGGACCCACTTCCCACTGGCAGGCTTTGTTGAGTGCTTGGCAAGAGCACTTGTGTCAGCTCCTGTTTCCATGATGAGTGGACGCAGAGAGAGCAAAGAGGAAGCACGCTGTCCCGCTGACGCTCCTCCACACAGCTCAGGGAAAGCATCTCTTAGAAAAACACCATCATTCTTAAAATCTCGGGACTTGACAGCAGTGTGTGTTGTTTAATGAGCAGCACTTCAACAAATACACAACGCAGCAGCAGTTGGAGCAGTCAGGCCTTTGAGTTGTTTGTGTCTCTAATTATCTGTAGGAGCTAAAACTGATTATCTTCAAAATCAAGTCTCTGAATCTTGGTCATCCCCTCTCCTTCCAGACTCATGACAACAGGGAGCATTTGGCCATGATGGAGCGAATCCTAGGACCAGTGCCCTCTAGGATGATTCGTAAGACAAGGTGAAAGGACATGTGCTTTTACCTTTCAGTCAACACGTGCACGATGGAACACTTGCTGACGTCCGCTCCCTTTCAGGAAGCAGAAATATTTCTATCGGGGTCGTCTGGACTGGGACGAGAGCTCGTCAGCGGGGAAATACGTCAGAGAGAACTGCAAACCTCTTCGGGTAACAGGAGTGGATAGACATGAGGAAATGAATACATTTATAAATTATCATAGCCAGGCTGATAATTGACAAACCTGCTTTGTTCTGAAGGAACAAAAGTGTCTTTGTTTCGTGTGACAGCTCTTCACAGTCACTCACTCCCTTTCTTTTGTCTTCCTCTCTGCACTTTCATCAGCGGTATTTACTGTCGGAGGCAGAGGAGCACCACCAGTTGTTTGACCTCATTGAAAGCATGTTGGAGTACGAGCCCACGAAGAGGTTGGTGCTCGCAGACTCCCTGAAGCATCCTTTCTTCGAGAGCGGCGGCGTCGGCGAGGCTACGGGCAGCAAGACTTGGGAGGGCAACAGAGACATCAGCCGGTGACCCTCGGGTTTCAGAGACTGAACGACAGATGAGATCACGTTCTACGAATGTGGAACAGGTGAACTGTTGAAAGAACTGGCGCCTTCGAAGGATGTCGTTTGTCATTCGAGCATGGACACCGTTACCTCCTGCTCCTCCATCCCGTCCCTCTGACGTCCACCTCTGCAGCCACAAGAGGCATGTTTGTATTTTGCTGCAGAGACCAAAATAACCCACAGAAGACTAAAAAAAGAACACATCTTTTGTCGTGGTTACAGCCTCAGTTGAGGTCAAAAATCATAGAAGAATGTTTGCACCCACAGTAGCCCTCTATGCAGCTCCTGTCTTCCTTTAGATTTCTGAACCACCTTCGTCCCACCCTCCGTCCGTCTGTCTTTCAGTTCCATCAGCACGTAAGGACAAACACTCGGCTCTCTAAAGGAAAGAAGCAGGACTCCAAAAGTCTGTTCTGGTGCAGAAATGTCTTCCGACCCTGAAGTCCCTGAGGACAGGGTTAAGACTTCACCCTGAATGTAAGTTGGTTACTTACAGGACGTTCTGTTATGCTAACATCAAACCAGTGGTAGTTCAATATCACGTTTCCTTGGAAATCACAAGAATCTTCAGCAGAAGTGTCTGAAGTTTTGTTTTTGAAAGGTGAGAACATTTCAGCGTAGGTCACGTTTCAAGGTTTTTTTTTAATGTATAAATAAGGTTTGTTCCCTATACGGAAAATCCCGCTCTTAATGTCCCGGTTATTGTTTGCCAACGAGATGAAAATGGTGATGGACACTCCACACTCGTACACGGGCCTCTGCAGCCTGTCTTATTGATCTGTTTATGTTATGCAATGCTTTTCTGGGTGTGGGTGTGATTAAGTGTGGATGGAGTGGTTGACACTTCCATGTTAAGAGTATTTTTTTTTAATGGTTCTGCATTAGTCATGGGAATACTGTCACAACAAACAAAAAAAAAACTGCCTTTCTTTCCATGTGTGATTATGATCAGACGTGAAGCACACAGCTCCTGGTGGAAGCCAACGAGCCACACACTCACACACACAAAGCTCCTGTCGAAGTATTTATTTTGAGTTCCAATAGGTCACTCCCCAGAAACTTGTAAATGACTTGTTTCTTTTGTATGAAATTAAAGCGTATAAAACTGTATATATGTACGATTGTGTAGAATAAAAGTTTAGTCCTCCTTGCCAGAGGCTTATGTCTGCTCAGTGTCAGTTCAGGCCTCTGGTTGCTAAAAGGAGGCGTCGTGTCTTTAAATACCTCCCCCGTGTCTGAGTAGCGTCTCCTAACCTTCGCTGATTAACATGACCCGCGGGATGGGGTCAGAGTAATGAGAAATACAGGGAGAGTCCCACAGACTGAGCAATTGATTTGATTGAGAGATGATTTGAAAACTAGTCAACTGTGACTTTTCAACATCAAACCTTCTGAAGTGCACTGTGCATGCTTCCATCTTGTTTATTTCTGTTCCAAGCCAGCCTCATTCATTGACTCTAAACCCTGAGCTCAGCTGTCGCCAGTTAGCGACGGACGGGAGGATCTGTTGCGACAGGTGCAGAGACATTTTCCCATCTGTCAGTAGCCGGCCGCTTTACTACTGTTCCGCTAACCTGGCTCCCCGTGGGCAGTCTCTCCTGCTGTGTCACTGCAACTCAGCTCTGCAACGAGGCTCCAGAAAATCTAAAAACCCTGACACAAACACCTTTATACCCTGCATGGACCCTAGCTCTAACCCTAACAACAACTTTAAACCCCAACCCTCTCTGCCCACCCTTGTCTTCGTGAGCTTGAATGTTGACAGTACGGACTGTGAAGCTGAGAGATCGATCGTCTATCATTTTGTGCTGCAATTGGGTCCTTCATCCACCGTTACAGGCGGGGGCTGCAAACTACGGTCCGGCGGGCCGAATTTGGCCCGCGGGCCAGGAGTCTGAGACCCCTGGTGTAGATGCAGATTGAGAGAGCAGGAGAAGCTGAATCCTGCAGCTCTGACACGTTCTTTTCTAATCTGAGTCATTCTTTCAGTGCTGTGACTCAGCTGCTTTATCTTCCCAGTCAATGAAGCGCTCGTCCTCCTCTTCTGTGGGGAAAGAGCAAACTCCTCCCTGCGTCATTTAAAAGCGTCACCGTCCACGTCTGCGGCCGCCCACTCTCCATCTGCTGGACTCTTCCGTCCAATGACCTCATCAGCCGTCACCTCAGGTGCTGACTCCTGAAACTTCCCCTCACGATGATTTAATCTCCTCCTCCTCCTTCTCCTCCTCCTCCTTGTCATGCTAATAACCCGTGAGCTCGTTCACAGGTCACATGCGAGCAGGTGTTTTGCTCTGCTGCTAATGAGATGAACGACTCTGCGTCTGATGCTAATCCTGTTTCAGGGGAGCAGCGGCGGCATCAGTCAAATCCCCCTTCAGATTAGACGCTGACAGCAGAGGTGCACACAGAAGAAAATGAGACGAGCAGCAGATTGCGTCCACAAGGGATAACAAGGTGAGTTCTGCTGATTCTGTAAGGGGTTCGTCTTTGGAGATATGGCAGCAGTAGACAGCCAGAACACACCTGTGTGGAGGATTTCTAATTTGACTATTGACTCCAGGAGGCTCATATTGTAGTGTCAATCTTTGGAACAAATTCACCTTCCATACCATATTAAGTGATTTAATGTTAAGGACGTTAACTGTTTTTTTTTTTTTGGAGACAATGGCATGAATGTTTGTAGGTGCTGATGATTGTTTTCTTTATTATTGCTCTTTAAATTCTCATTTGTTTACTTGGACAAGTGCTAAAAATCTGTTCCCAGGCTCCTTAAATTCAACCGGGCTGATACATATTGGTTGGTGCCTGTTTTTGTTTTTATCAAGACTTGGTTTTTCCCTTGGAAATGAACAAAAATCAAAAGAAATTTTGAAGAAAAACCTAAGCTTTGCGCCCTAAGTTTTCCTGAAACTTCTCCTTAATTTAAAGTCTTCTTCCTTTTCCAACGCTGCTTCGTTCAACCAAGTTTTATGGAAATGGTTCTGTAGTTTTTAATGATAAAAGTAAACCAACAAACAATGGAAAAATTAAGCTCAGGAGATTTTCTAGATTTATTTAATTCTTAAACATTTCTTCTTTTTTTATTTTCAGACTAACGCTTCACTCCTGTCGTGGATTAAAGAAGAGCATTCGCACCCACATTTATTTATTTAAACTAACATAAACCAACAAGACTCGGTGACAATGGATTCCCTCATGTCTCTGGGCGCCCCCCTGAAACAGTTCACCAGCTGCGTGTCGGGGAAAAGCTCCTCCAAGAAGAGCGAGCCCGTCCGCAGGAGCAGCTTCGCCCGCAGGAGGAGCGTCAGCAGGAGGAGAAGCCTCCCCTGCAGCAGCCAGAAGGTCCCAGACTCCTGGCTCAGGGTGTACCAGGCCGAGCTGAAGAGAGAAAGGTACATTTCCACTGACGGCTATTTTCATCTGCTGCGCTTCAATGATTCTTTCAGATTTGTTGCCTGGGTTATTTTTAGGGGTCGACTGATTTTAGTTTAGCTCAGTCTCTCAGCCCCGGACCTAATGAGGATAAGACTCGCGTGAATAAGCTGCCCGCACGTGTGCTCTGCTCTCATGGCGTCCTGTGCTTTGTTCAAGGAAGCGGCAGCAGGCCATTCTCGCCAAGAAGAACACCGAAAGAGTCGTGAGAAGGACCCACTTCAGGAGCCACCACTGCCTCCCCAGGGTAGGTGCACGCTGGCGCCGGAGTAAAAACTAAAATAATGTGATTTTTGTGTTTTAACTCGCCTTCCTCCTTGCACCTGTAGCACACCACCACAGCCAGAAAACCGTCCGCGGCCAAGGACAACTCCTTCTTCGGAGCTTTTCAGAGCCTCAGTCTGGACGGACGGATGGGAGGAACTGCTGCTGCGCCTCCTCCTGTCGCAGGAGATCAGTGTAAAGTCATGTAAGGACAACATGGTCAGGGCCGATGTTCTGTGTGGTTTGGGTTAGTGTCTTTATGTCTTAAAATGCTTTGTCTTCAAAGGGCAGTAGTGCTGCTTTTTGACTATTGACAACCTATATACTCTGTTCACTTTGTGTATATTTTTATGAAATCATAAGGTTAAACTGTTCTATATTGGTTTTTATTTTATTCCTCCAGTTTCCTTTAGTGGAATAATTTGAAATCAGAGGCAGAAACTAAGCAGGTAAAATAATTTGCAGTTTTTCCCCCCAAAAAACAACATAAATAGGAAATGTATGTACAACAAACACCGGTCAGATGTTTGTTTTTATTGACAATATTTCATTGAATCGTTTTTTAACATGCAGAACCGATGGGTGCATCCAGACAGTAAATAGAAACTGAACAAGATGGTCCAGGAACATTTATGCTGTGCCGCTACAGCATATTCAAAGGAGTGTCGTAATTCTGTTGGCTTGTGAATTACTGTAAATCTGTTCCTGAACCTGGACTTCAGACAAATTTTAGGCTCAGCTTTGTACTTTTGGCTGTTTAACACCAAGCTTTATTTTGTTTATTAAAAAATAAATGTCAAAAACAAAACATAAGGACAAACCACACTTTTTTTCGTCAGTTACAGAAATGGAAGATGCATCGTTTGTCTCTCTGACACGAGGAAGGTATGATCTCTGGGTTCAGATCACAGATATGTACATTAGAAACCCCGAGTACAAAACTAAGAGGGTATGACAAGTATCCTTGTGGCGACTACACAGCTAAACTGCAGACGAGAAGATGAGGATACGCAGACGTGAGTACAGGTGGGTTTTTAATCTACAGGAGTCGCATCATTCCCTTTGCTCCATCTTAACTTTTGGAGGCTTGAGGAAAGATCTGTTGTTCTTCTTCTCCTTGCGCTTGCCTTTGGCCTGGAAGGTCCTCCAGCTATCCACGCGTCCGTCTCTTGTTTCCTGGGGGGGGAAATGAAATGTCAGTCAAGCTCACTGAGATTTTATTTCTAAATTAGTGACCGGGCCGGTGAGGAAGGCACCTCAAAGTTTTTCTGCCATTCTCTGTCTCGCTTTGTTTTCTCTGCTGCCTCGATTTCTTCCTCTCTTGCTCGTTTCCTGGTGAGTAAAGAAAAGGAACAAGGAATTTCATGACGCCCAGGATAAAATGCTTTTTGTTTTCATGGTGAAATCACATGTCGTTTACCTTTCATGCATCTCCTTCGTTTCCCTTTCCTTCCTCTTGATTTCAAGCTCCGCGAACAGCTTCATCGTCTGTTTGTACACAGCTTGCTTGAACTGAAAGGAAGAATTGAGAAAGTTAACATGGTACTAGACGTGACCGGGACAAATAGTGGTCTATAAACTACAATAATGAACAATTTTTAGGTCTTTATTTGAAAAGGAAATTAGCAGGAAGATTATAGAGCGTTATTTAAATATGAAGGCACATTTTTTAATATAAAAACAAGTATTATAAATTAAGTAAAAAGGCAGTTATATTCGGTTGGAAAATATTTTAAGTGTAAATATGACAATTTAAAAATCTAAAATTGTTCAACATAATGTCCTGTATCTTGTTCGTGACATTTTATTTTCAGTCCATCTCAGTAAAACATGAGAACTGTCTCACCATTTCAGGATCATCCTCTTCCACATACTGCGGCTTCCCTTCTTTCTTCAGCTGTTTCCTTTTTTCTTTTACCTGTTGGAAATAAAATGGATGCCAGATAAATACCAGGCAGAAGAGAGGAGTGACGAGAATGCGAAGAATGAATGAAACACTCACCATATGCTCCACATATTCCTTTCCTGCATTGATCACGTCTACAGCTCTTTTTTTTTGTTCAGGATCCAGTAGGAGTTTATAAGCCTTGTCCACAGCTAGAACACAGGGAGGGAGATCATCAGGAGAAATTAACATACTACCTAATTTCAGGATCAACTATTTCACAGTTAACCCACAAAGCAAAAACATAAGAGATTATCCTCAGAGGGAATGTACCTTCAAAGGCTTTCTGTGCTCTGTCTGGATCATCCTGGTTTTTGTCTGGATGGACCAAAATTGACAACTGCATAGAGAGGAAACAAAAGGAAAATTAGAAATTTAACAAAATGTTACGATGACTTAAGTTTGTCTTTTTCGGCTTACCGCCCGAAATCTTTTCTTTAATTCATCATCCGTTGCGTCTGGGTCAATTTGCAGCACCTGGAAATGACAACAACATTTCACTAGTTTTTTTTTTTTTTTCAGAGTAAGAAACTACATCAAAGAGTCATAAAAATAATATTAACTTGATGAAATTCGGTTGTAACGAGTAAGGAAGGTATCAGCCGACATTAAGACATAAAAGATGATGTAAATGACTCGATTCCAGCCTGATAAAAATGTTGGGGCTTACAGACACTTGGATGACACCACACAGGCAGTATGGAGGAGTTAAGTCTTTTTCTTTGGTTTTACTACATCTGAAGTTTCATTTGCAATTTTTTTTAATTGTATCAGATTTGGCTGTGACATATTTACCCCTGAAACTCCAGAAGAGTGTTGTGGACTGCAACACTTCCCCCATCCATCAACACAAACATGAAGAGATAATGAGTGAAGTTACAGTTTCGGTTTTAAGAAACTGGGACAGGTTTACTTTTGGGAATTCTCTTATTATATCATATCATATTATTATATTGTTATTCAGGAAAAACCTAAAAATGTCCTTGTGACAAAAGGGATGTGATGGAGCTTAATGGAGATTGTAGGATGAAAACCAAACACAGTAACGTTTCGTAAGGCATTCTCACACAACTTGTCCTTCACAGTTTGCACAGAACTTGACATCAGCAGTGGAGCGTGTCCTTCTGTGTACTCACCTCAAATGGGTTGAGGTTGAAGTAGGATGAACCAGGTCTGAGCAGCCTGTCGATCTGTTGCTTGGAGGTCAGCACAGAGTCTCTCTTCTCGATCTGCTTCACCTGTAGGACAGGTCAACACACAACAACCCTCGGAATCAGAAGCTGCACGGTCACTGCTCACCCCACCCACGGTGATGGTCTCTATCTCTGTCACCTGGGTTAGATGGCTAAACATGAACTGAATGTAGCATTAGCATGAGGGTGCTCTGGGTGCAAAGCTAACAGCGCCTCACACTCAGAAGACGTTAAGCTCGCGTGTCAGTGTAAGCTGGAGGAACATCTGCAGTGTTGCGGGTACTAGCATTAGTGGCAACACGTTAGCTTGTTGTCGTTAGCCGATGCTCACGTCTGCGAGACCCCGTACACGACATTCCCAAGCACGGCTGAGAAACACACGTCAGCCGACGACTGCGGAGCGACAACAACTTTCAGAACACACGAATCAGCGCGAGCTTCCCGGTACCTCCGTGTAGAAGTTTTGAAATAAGTCGTCCGATACAGTCTGAGAAGGCTCTCCTCCGGCGGCCGCCATCTTGCCCCTGGTTTACATATGACGTAGCGGCATCACGTGACCGCACAGCTTTGATAGGTGATCGAAAGCCTTTTTTGTGTAGTTTAAATTCCGTCTTTGATTTATTTATAATCGTCTAATTAATCACTTTGATTCACCCCAATAACACTGAAAGACTGCAAAGCTTTAATGAAATGCATTACTTTCAATCTAATCAAAATCCAGCAGTGTACTTTATTTTGAAAGGACCGGAACTGAATTGAAATTTGCTTCCAGGTTGGCTCCAATGTTATTCGTATCGCGGGTACTTCGCAGTATATATAAAAAAAACTGTTATTTAAAGAGCAGACTGATTCACGGCCAGGAGTGGAGGAGAAACATTTATCACCTCCTGGGAATCAAAGATCAGTGAGTTCTAGTCCATCTGCTTTTATTATGGAGAGCACAGAAATTCAGTAAATTAAATATCACAAATTAAAGTTTTAAAAACAAAAAATACAAATACTAAAACACAGGTTAACTTGAAAAATAAATATATTGTACAGTCAAGACCAGGGGTCTCAGACTCGCGGCCTGCTGGACTGTAATTTGCGGCCCCCGCCTGTAATTGCGACCCAATTGCGGCACAAAATGATAGACTCGGTCTTCCAGGTGGGAGCCAAGCACACTACCGCTAGACGAGCGGAGCGAACAGAATACAAACTGGGCCAAGGGACTTTAGGGAAGACACAGTTCGAAGTGGGCTTGTGCGCCATAAGATCAGAGCGAGAGATCTCTCCGGAGAGGTGGAGCAGGCAGAAGACGGCAGGGAAGGAGTGATCTGATGGGGCTTATATGAATGAGAGGCAGCTGTGCAGACAGGTGAACGGAGTTGAGCTGATGAGGTGGGAGTGGCCGGCAGGTAGAGCAGAGCAGGACTGTGACACCACCGCAGTACAAATTTATACTGTCAGTGTGGCCCCTCCATATAATGATAATATGCGGCGCTACCGGAAGAACTGCCTTGACTATTAGAAAACGAGTAATAGCTGAACTAAAATTCTTACTTTGTATGTTAGGGTTTAAAGTTGTTGTTTGGGTTAGAGTTAGAGTCAGTGCAGGTTTTAAAGTTGTTTGTAGGTTTAGAGCTAGGGTCCATGCAGGGTATAAAGGTGTTTGTGTAAGGGTTTGGTCCAGGGTTAGGTTTAGGGTTAGAGTTTAAAGTTGTTGTGAGTTGTTGAGTTTGAGACCCCCGGTCAAGACAAACACATGATTTCTCTATATAGTTTAGATTCTTTCAGCTGGATGAGGAGGCAGTGTGCAGGACCGAGTTCTGGTTCATGATATAACTCTGCTGTTTCCTCCTGTGCTCTGCAAAGATAAAACAGAACACATTAGAAATTCATTAACACACATTACTAACTCCACTGGGGTTATGGAGGTGTACACCTGCCTCTGAGCAGGCATATACATAAACTGCTTAACAGATTTCACAGAATTAGAAGATGGGATCCAGGATTTCCCCTCATGGTCTTTTAACATTGGAAAATAGAGCATTTTTACAATAAATACCTGGGTCTTGCAGACTTTAATGCAGTTACACAGATGGACAGGGTTTTCCCTCTGATTCATTGTGATGATTTGGTGATGCTAGATTTTTTTGAGCTTCACAATTAGGTTTGATTAAATGGCACTGAAGGTTTCAACTTTTGTTTCCATTTTCATCCAAAAAAGAAGATGGAAATGAATCTGTAATGACTTCTCACCTGTTTTCTGCTGAGCAGTAAAAAGCGCTGCTGGCTCCTAAGGTTGCTCTGACCTCAAGTGCAAGTACACCATTCTCAAGGATGCACCTTGTGGAGAGCCATCACAACTAAAAAAGAAGAAAGGAAAAAACGGCAACACAGAAAGGACATAGACAAATCTTAATGTGTAATATTTTTGATGAAATAATATATATATATCTGTGCCAGTTTTGTGACTTGCAGAACTTACTCTTGGAAGTAAGCACGTCATACAGAGACAACTAGGACACCAAACTTTGTTTTCAAATAGAACAAAAGGAACAGAAACATGAGACTTTTCTGAGAATGCGTTCAGATAATGAACAATCTTACCAATCAGTCCCTTCCATTAGTGTGAACTCATTCACATGGATGGGGGCAGCTCCTTTACTGCCTGGTGACAAGAGGCAACATATAAAGACAATTCTGATATGAGAAGCTGGTTTAAAACACGTTTTGATGGCACTTGAATACAAACCAAAATGTATGTCACAAGATACAAGAAGCTGCTGTGGTCCCTATGCCCCAGTCTTACCTGTGCACTATAAATAATGTAGTTCTCCTACTACCATCTTGTGGTGTTAAGGGGTACATACAGCAGTTTTGAGGGAAATCCATTGTTCTGAAATCAGCCTACCTCATCTATTTTTAGCCCCCTGTCCCTACTGAAATCTAAAAACATTTCAGAAGGAACACAATCAGCAATTATTAATGTATAAATAAAGACATTTACAATTTTAAAAATGGTCAATAAATGCAGCATTGGATATCGGGAATGGAACATAAGCCGTGCTGATGACAAACAGCTTCCTCTAGTGGCACAAGAGGGGAAATACCCCCCTGGCACCCCACCTCTATTCACTGAAATGTGTGTGTGCACTGTGCAAAGAGCCGAGGTCATTTTGGCGCAGTGAGCCAAGTCAGGCAACAGGTGCTCACAGGGTTTGTAACGCTCACCAAATCCATGACTCAGCATTTTGGCTCTTAAATTCAGTTTACAAAAAACTGCTTTTTGGCTCTTACACTTGTGCATAACTTGGAAAATATGCACTACATGAGACGAATGTGCACTTGATGACAATTAATTGAACATTTTCAGTGATTCTTCAGTCAAATTAAATGACTTTTACTCTTCACATCCTGGGGGAAAGAAAGAAAAATCACACCCCTCCAAAATCCAAAAAGCTTGATTCGCATGAAAGTAATAATAAGTGAGGAAACAATACAAAAAGAACAAAGTGTAATTATAGCTAGTGTTTCTCCAGAGATAACAATTAGCTACAGGAGAGGAGACAGTACTCTGTGCAAGGCGAGCTCACCCTTGAGTACCGTTCAGGTGAGTCCCTCATGCTAGTGGTGCCGCCCTCAATGCTTCTCCACCTAGGCAGGTTGGAATAAGAGGACAGACACATGAAACAAAATACAATGACACCATGGTACCAAAAGGCAGTTGCTAAAAACATGTCAACAGGTGAAAACGTTTTAAGAGTTTTAACCCTTCGGATGGTCTGATCCTTGGTGTCCTCAAAAGCTGAGATGAGGTGCAGATTTTTGAAAAAAAAAATAAATAATTGGGAGACAACTCGGCAAACAGATACAAGTCGACTCAAATGTGTTGGACAGGTGTTTCAGGACCATTTCAGTGTGAGTAACATCTCACCAGTATCCAAGATTGCCCTCATCTTAAAAGTTTATGCAGACAGGTCAACAGTGTATGCTTCAGTAGAAGTTTCCTGATCAGCACCAAATTCACACAGGAAATTGATTCAAATAACTTTCTATTGTTTAACCACACAACATTCCTTTACTGTACTTCTTAACTTGAAATCCATTTCCTTGGCCAAATGGTTTCTCTGCTTGAATCTGGGTGGAGATAAAATCAAGATAGGGTGAAAAACAGGGAATCATCTGTGAAATGAAGAATTTCCAATAGAAATATCTGTGGCAGAATTGTACTTAGACTCTCATAATCAAGGGTAAGAGCAGCATTTAGTGAAAGGTAGGCTAAAGCACAAAGATGGGCACAATCTTGGACTATGGCAAGGAGTCACACTGGTCACTGTTAAGTCCTTTAATAGTTGTTGGCATCACTGTATAAATTCTGAGTGCAGATTCTGAGATGCAACATGCACTGGAGAATGAAGGGTTAAAATCCTGTTTAGTCACTGTGTCCTCCAAACACCTTCCAAGTTCTCTTGTCCCGTTGTCTGACTGTGCAATTTCAGCCTTTTGTGTTTAATCCTTTGAGGAAAAGAAAATTTGAGTGGGGAAAGAAGATCTTCATCCAAATGTGAGAATTGAGGTAAAAATCAGATCAATTACTGAATGACAACACTGAATTTGAGTATCTGACAATTGACTGATGCTCAGCTGAGTTTTATTGAAACGGAACAAACGTAAAAGTTATAAATACAAAGACCATCAGAGAACAAACTGCTATGGCTTTTAAGGTAAGCCAAACCAAATCCTATTGGGAAAGTTCAAAGAAAACATAGGAAGTTATGGTATCAGATTTTAAAAAAAACACAATTTTTCCTATATCTAGAAATGCTAGGCATACACTTTGAACATTACAAAACTTTTGTTTTCTTCCTTCCTGTGGATTCTTTTCTCCACCATTGCAAAAAATGAAATATGAAGCTCTAACCATAAGCATTTATTTACAAGCAAGTCCCTAAGCAACTATGAGAAACCACAAATAAAGGGAGTACAAGAAGGAGGGGGAAGGAAAGGGGGCATGGACAAAAACTCCTGCAAGGCAATATCATTATTTAATGTCCTTTCAGACTTTTCAAAATGAATGTCCACTTTGTTTGTAAATGTTCGTTGTTGGCTTTAAAAGAATCAGGAACAAAAAGTAACAATAAAAGTATTTTGTGTGTTTTTTTTTTAAAGACACATGTCCCAATGTAACCGTAGGAGTAACAAATGATTCACCACAACGGTTACGTTCATTTCTTCAGCCAAAAGGCTTTGCAGCCAATCATCTTGAGCCAATTCTGGGGCCTGTCCGTTTTCTGAGATATATACAGACATGTTTTCATGAGGGATGATGAATAAAAAGTGATTCAAAAAATTGTCGCCAATCTCCTGTTTTTTTTTTTTCCTTTTTGACGTTTTTCTCTTTTTTTGTTGCCACTTTGCCAAAATACCTTTGGGTGCATCTACTTCCACTGCTGCCCATAAGAATCCTGTGAAAACTCCAGGGTGTCATTACTGTAACCATAGTTACCAGAATAGTCGGCCCCCTGCTGCAGGGGCTGCTGGGCGATGGGCTGGGACCCCCAGTTCTGTTGGTTGTTGGTCTGGCGGCGCTTGGAGTCAGGCTGGTTAAACACGTCTGCCTTCCTTTTTCCTCCGACATTTCCCCCACGATTGCCCCTGGCCCCACGAGGACCACGGCCCCTCTGTGGCTGGAAAGGGGCTCCGCGCCCTCCACGGCCACCCCTGGGACCACCTAGGGGTGGGCCTCTTTGGGCGTAGCCGCCGCGGCCACGAGCCGGGGGTGCTCCGCGAGCCCGTGGTGGAGGAGGACCCCCCCTGCTGGGACGAGTACCACGGCCTCTCATACTGTACACATCTTCGTAGCCATAGTAAGGATCTTCATAGCCACCACGGTAGTCATGATAGTCGTAACCATAGTAGTCATCATAGTAGTCATCATATCCATAGTAATCTGGAGGGTAAGCATAGCCCCCGCGGCCCCCACGACCCCTACCTCGGCCTGGTGGTGGCATGCGTGGAGGAGGGTAGTAGTAGTAGTCGTCATACCTGCAGTGGTAAAGACAGAGTAATGTTTATTGATTCCATGAGTGTAACCAGGTCAATCAGTTCATGTCAGCCTTGTGTCTTGGTCTAACTCACCCTGAATTCCTGGTGGTCTGACGAGCTGCTTGGCGCTCTTTCCTCTTCTTGTCTGGAGGCTTTGCCAAAACAATCTCAATTTCCTCTCCTCCAAGTTCCCTCCCATTCATTTCATCCATTGCCTTGAGGAAGCAGAAGGTTAGGGGTTAGTTAAAGACACAACATGATGAGATGATAATCTGTCAAAGGAATTTAAAAAAAACAACAACACCTTTACAGCAGCGTCCCTTTCTTCAAAATGAACAAAAGCATAGTCTTTGAGTTTCTTTACTCGCTCCAGCTTTCCAAACTGAGAGAACGCCATTTCAAGAAGTTCTTCGGTCACTGCTGTGGCGAGCTTCCTCACAAAGAGCACCTTCACCTGTGCAGAAAAAAAAAAAATATTGTACAGAGTGTGGTTGCAGTATTCTCAGGTACATAACAATAAGACACTAAAATTACAGACCTTGGCCATGACCTCAGGGTCTGGCTCAGCAACAGGGTCAGCCCACTCCACAGTAACTGCGTTCCCCCAAACCTTGACCTTGCCACTCATCAGGCGGCGGCGAGCCTGTGCTGCGGACTTGTGATCCTCGTACTCCAAGAAGCAGAAGCCACGGTTCTTCTTCTTGTCGTCAGGCTGGTGGTACAATATCACCTCCTGGAGACCCTCTGTAAGGAGAAGACGGTGTCTTTGATTTTATATTGAGGCAAAGAATCAAGCCTCACGTGTCCGACAACGGTCTCTGTGTGTTTGGACCTGACCTGTAACTTTGCCAAAGTCTTCCAATATACTTTCCCTTGTCTTGTTCTTTGGAATCGATCCGACAAACAGGCGATTGTTTGCAACAGATATACACACTCCCAAGTACTTGCCAGGACGGATTTCATGATTATCACACTGAAAACAAAATCGAAAGACAAACGAATTAGGGGCATTTCACTGTAAATAAACAGCAACATACATTGTGAAAATAACATGTAGTTTTCCCCACTCCCCTGTCAGATCACTTACAAGCTTCACAGCCTTTTGTGCATCATCCTTGTTGCAGTATGTGATGAAGGCATAACCTCTGTTCTGCCCAGAGAGAGGGTCCATCATTAACCTAAGGTCCCAGATCGCACCAGCAGACTCAAAGAGCGGCACCAGCTCATCCTCATACAAGTCCCGTGGGATTTTTCCAACAAACACCTGATGGAGAAGTGATAATCCAGTAAAGAAGTTCAAGGATTTGCAATGTAAATGATATCTGATGATGATATCTTAGTGTTCTCTGTGGATGATACAAAGCAGGAGAGAAGTATTATCACCCATTCTAAAATCACTGACAAACTGATTTTAGGATCTATCTACTCGTCTACCTCAGTTCCAATCCCTGGCTGCACTCCTTTGAACACATCCTCTGGTGGGGGACCACCATACTTTCTCTGCCCTGTTGTGACGTCCAGGGTGTATCCCGTCCGCTCCAGCAGAGCCTGAAAATAAACACAGAAAAACCTGAAATGAGCTCCATGGTTCAGGTGGTTTTCACTCTGACATTTGATACGAAAGTTTCTCCACACGATCTTTTGTTTACCTTGATTTTTGCCTCGTCTGGGCCCTTTGTGGACTCCTGTACTTTACTTCCTTGCTTTTCCCTCTGTCTGTAGGTCTTCATGACTCCACAGAGGAAAGCACTCTTATTCTACAACGAGGCAAAATGAGATCAACTTTCAGACGATTGAACTAGCACAGGAAAACAACAAAAACAAAATGCTGGAATCCATCCATGTTGTTACCTGTACATGGGACAGATCACTCTCTCTGAACTGCTGGAGCACGGTAAGGGCTCCCTCCTCATTGAACTCCCTCAGAGCATCAATAGCCCTCTCATCCAAGTCCAGATATGCCACCAAGCCTACAGGAACAAGACAAGGGTCAATTTAGTTGCTTAGCCTTGGCTTAGCCTCTTTACTGCAGGAGCCAAAGCAACTATCACCCACCTGTCTGAAAGATGTTGTCGAGACTTTCAGCCACTTTCTGCGGCAGCCCAGCATCAATGAGCGTCTGGTAGTTCTCTGTGTGCGTTGTCGTCACATCCATGGGCTCCTCCTCCTCTTTTACCGGAGCAGAACTACCGTTCACCTCAGCGGCAGCCATCCTCCTGTATGACAGAGAATCCAAGAAACCAGCATAATCAAAATAAGTTTATCTAGCAGACATTATAACAAACTGTAGTTTTCATTAATACAACATTCATTAATCTGTTCTTGACTTCCTACAACTCCCTGGAGAAACAGCACTGCTCCCAGTCAACCACATGCAACTTTCATATCTGGCATCTCAGCCACTGTAACTCCACAATAACACATTTCACATTATCAGTGCAATTCCAAATGCATATGTGCAATATTTAATTACAACACAAATATTTATTACACTGCACTTACTGTTTCCTGTTCCTCGAGTGCAAACAATAAAATGTAAACTTTATTTTGTACCTATTTAACTCTTAGTATGCTTTATATTTTCTTCTCTATCATCATCAGCTACAGTAACAGCAACATTCATATTATCTGGGAAAATTGTTGAAATTGTTTTTAGTGCGCCTGTGCTGTTTTTAGGCATCACCTGGAACTCATCTCGGGGAGAAATGTTGCTTCGTGCGTACAAATGCTTTGTCGTTTCTGTTAAATGTGAATTGCCTGAACAATGTTAAGAATTACGTAAAGCAAGGAGACAAATAATGTGAATAAGACTAGAAAGAGCGGGGTGATCAAAACAATAGAAGTGAGGAAAACATGAAAATAACAACTGGCTCACTTAAAGAAACCTCCACCGCCCCGCCCCCTTCACATGCGGATTGCTAGCTAACGAGGACGCAGTATATTTTGCACATTAGCACATGCAGAGTGTCTCTGGGTGACTTCAGCAAACATTTAAAACGTCTTTCAGTTTCCCGGAACAAGATACATTTAAAGTATCTCTAAAAATAAAAACACAAGAGCACCCGGTGGTGGGGGGTTAGCTTACAGGCTAAGCTAAAGAGCTGACGCGCAGGCCTCGCCGTGCGGACACATCTCACAAATCAAACGCACACGCTCGCGAGCAGACAGCTAGCGTGACTCACCGGTTTGATTCCGAAAATGAGCGGGTCGCGGGTTCGAGCGCGGGGCGATTCAGCCGTGGGACGCGGGGGAAAGTGTGGCGTGGAACAGATGTTTGAGTCGGAGCCACAGGACTGATTTCCAGACAGCTACGGTCTCGTCGTCGGCTCGCCCGAACAACGCCACCGCTTCGCAAACATCGCGAGATTTGGACCGAGGGGCAAAGACACCGCGGAGAAAAGCGGGTTTGTTTGTTTTCCTCGGCGGGACACGCGTCCAGGTTTCTCCAGTAAAAATGCACATGAAGCACTTTCAGTCACACATTTAACAGACACTGCGCAAGGGGTTGGTTCGATTCGATAGAAGAAGGAATAAGTCCAGGTTTGAAATACACCCGCGGTTTAATCCCAACAATGTGTCTTTGCTCCTCCACCCGAGGGCACCGCACGGTCGTGCAAGCGGGCGATGCCGGGAACCAAAACGAGCGCTTTAATTGCAAACACCCAACCGCGGAGCTTGAACTTGACTGACGCACAATCTCGCCAATGAAAATGCAGCCTTCTGCACGAGCCGCATTCCAGGAGTTATTCAATATGCATAATAAACCTCCGACATTTTGTCAGAGCACGAGGATGATATAATGATTCACAAATGTTACACAGATTTCACTGAACGTGAATGTCTTCGTGCTTTATTGTTTTTCTTAAAAGTTCCCATGCTGTCAGTATCATCTCTGATACAGGTCCTGCCTCTACCAGCAGTAAAAAAAAATATCAACCGATATCTTAAAATTAATGGCTTGGCAACGATTAAGGGTCTAGGGCAGCTTTGGGGGAGGGGGGGCGCGGTGACATAGACGATGGGCTTCCCGCTCGGCCTCAGTCGTCGTGTTTCAGCTTTCGGATTTTGCCCTTGTGGCGGTCGATCTCCTTCTGAAGGCGCTCAATCTCCTTTTTGTGGTGTTCAATCTCCTCCACATGATGTTTCCTTAGCGCCTCCATCTGCTCTTTCTCCTTCTGCCTGCAGGAGGAGAAAATCAGGTTAAAAATAAGAAATCATCAAAACACCACTGTTGGCCTTCATCAAAAGGTCTTGAAGATCCTTCTTCTACGTTTTTTTAAACCTCTGTATAATCCTAAGATTAACGTTTGTTCCAGCTTCAACACGCCCACTCTCTCCTGTTGTATTCTCCCATCAGACGTTTGCATTCTCACATTCAGCTTCTCTTAATGATGGCAGGACATGTCTGGACATCAGTGCCTGCCTGAGAGCAGCTGCAACTCACCTGAAGTAGCGCTCCTCCTCTGCTACTTCTCTTTTCCCGAAGGCACCGCCTGCCTCCCTCACGGAGCCTCCTCCACCTCCACCTTTGCCTGCTCCCTTGCCCAACTCACCCAGCTGGAATAAGCAGAGGAAAAACATTAGATTTCATATGTTACACAAAGACCGTAAAGTGCAAGAGGCTCCCTCACCATTGTACAAATAGGAGTCATGTTACAAGCTAGTGATATGTTTACCCTTTAGTCTCACAGGTATCTCAGTATCAGGGACAAGAATCATTGGCATTAAGTAACCTGATCTGTCTCTGACCTTTAGTAAGAGAGCTACAGCTCCAGGAATCGCCTTACAAAGTCCCACTTTTGAGTCTGAGCTTTTCGTGACATTTTTTATTAATGCATTTTCATGCCTTGTTTATCTTTTGTTACTTTAATGTGCAGCTTTCTTTCTGAGGTTTTTTCTTCTTAGGAGAGTAAGTCTGAAATTCGGCATTGCAATTGCATTTGAATTGCTGGGACTCCAAAGCAGTTTGCACATTGGACTGGAAGTTGACTCTCATTTATCTGAGCACACCCTATTTGCTCAGAATGACGGCAGACGATGATTGTCTTAAACAGCAACAATGGTCTTTAAAAATCCCTTGTTGAACACACTTTTATTTTCCAACGTTTGTTTAACTTTTAGAATTAGTTTCAGTGAATATTGTCTTCCAACATACATGATCTTTTCCCCCTTGCTGTCCTTATGATTTAACTACCCTTTGTTTCTGCTTTGAATTTTGAAAAGGGCTATACATAGTATTTTTTTAATAAATAAAGCAAACCTCAATTATTATTTGAAGATACATTTTAACATATTGCTTTGTCATGCTGTTTATGACACAAACCTGTACATGCAGCCTTGGACTGTACATGCATTGTTGTGACACACACACACACAGTGACATTGCATAACTGCAGGACATCTGCAGGAACACAGCAGCTGGATTCAAGTGGACGGCCGCAAGAAATGTCAAATGAACCGTGAGGAAACCGATGTCAGCTTCACACGCATACATCGTGATCCAATGCTAACGCTTTGGTTAGCAGCTAGCTTAGCCTCGCTAGCTTCACCAAGGCTACAAGCAATGACAGTTGCAGCTTGTAGCTACATGCTAACAGGAGAGAAGCCTGTTTTTGTTTTTTTAATAGACGCGTTTGGATACCTGATCAGACGCCATCCTGATCTGAGAGGCGAGGCATCTCCGCAGGTTCAACCTCAGCAGATAACGGGCCATGGTCTCCGCTGCTGTGTCACTGAAGGCGCAGGACGGGACGGTGAGGACGGGAAAGTTCGGCTCCACAGGTCCGAGTCCCGATATGCGGAAATTTAAAGAGAGACGTCGGCGACGGTGCGTGGCCGCAGAAACACCCTCCTTTAGGGACCGGGCTGCTGCCATCTAGTGGCGAGGGGACGCCAGTGCTGGAGCTGCAGCACATGTTCCTCACCACTCCAATCTGCTCTTGTTGCGTCCTCCATTCAAAGACAACAGCTGCATTTAGTTTTGAACAATGAACCCAGAAAATAAACAATGGATGTGTTTTTTGTGGAATATCCTATAAAATGTTTTCTTGTTTCTGCTCTATGTTCTTGTCAGTCCCTAAAATGAAATGAAGGCAAAATATTATTTTTATGGTTTATGTGAATGTGAATTTACTTCATTACTGTACTTTTTAAGTGTTTTTTTTTTCTTAAATATATTTATTTTCAAGTAACTTTAAATTTACCATCACTACATACTTCTTAACTAATGCTTAATTTCTTCGATCGGTGAGGCCTTAACAATTTCGAGTGCAGCATCATCCAAACTTGGGGAAAACACTCAAAATTCCATCACGTCTGATGCAGTGATACTCAGGGTCTTGCAGAAACAGTTATCAACACATTTCCCCTGCTCCCTCCACTTTTGTGCTTAGCAATCTTCAGAAATTGATTGGCCCTCCTGAGGCAGTCTAATTAATTCCATGCTCACATTTTATGAGTGCTGTTTACAGACTGCTGACATCCATGAGCTGTGGACCCATTACTCAAGAGGATGAGACCCGGTGCTCTTCTCTCAAGTGCTGGATGAGACACATTCAGCAACACAACGGGAAGCTTTGCAGAGTGGGTGAATCGTACAGATGAGTCATAATGGAGTCCCGCTGATGAAGAGCCCTCCCTGCCAGACAATACCGCTTCAATGAGCTCCTCGTCCCTGACATCCTCTATTCAGTTGATGGTCAATGAGCGAGTGTAGGCGCGACGCTGTTCAGATGACGTCCCTGCATCCTGTCAAGCTGTTTAAGTCCAGCCAATGACCATGGAGGCTTGCCAGCTCCTGCGAGGAAGAAAGGCGCAAATACTATGCTCACTTCATTCTCTAACTCCAACATCCTTGGTCTGTGTGCGTTATGCAAGTGAGTCAGGACGTCTTGTGCAAGATTGTAGGGTTGGACTAGGAGCAAGGTTGGGGAAAAATGTTTTGAAGATTTTAGCCCCTACAGACACATACAGGCATTTCTTAACTCAGCAAGCACTTTATTAGGAACACCGTCTCCTTCAAGCTTCCGGTTGTGAAACTTCAGCCATTTCTAACAAAGTGCTATTTGAGTGTACTTCTTGCCAGTGAGAGGAAATAGTAGAACTGAGGTAGTGACGCTCATGCAACAAATGGTGGCAGTGTGCTCTCATGCAGAGGGCGTCTGCTGTGTGCTGCAATGAATATGGAATCAGGAATGCTACCATTCATATGACACATGCAAAAAGCAGGTCCTTCGTCTATAACTGCAATGGACGTCAGTAAGTGCTGCTCTCACTTTGCTTTAAGTAGAGATGGAACTTGAGTTTCATGGAGAAGAATGAATATACCAGTCATTCTCAGAGGAGCTGAATCTACTGCATTCATCCCATAACTGAGAGACTTGTGATAAATATATGAAAAATACATGGTAATCCCTCAAAAACCTGACGCTGGAAGCGTTGTGAAGGTTATGCACATGTTTTAAAAAGACCTGTGACTTCCATGTGAATATCCCAATGTGAAGTAACCTCTGGGGCTCCACTAAATCACGGCTAAGTTGAACAGGAAGTTGTTTTGGTATCATCCACCACACAGAAATCCAAGGATTGTTTGTGTCTGTGTGCGTTTGAGTTTTATGGTCATGAGCGGACTTCCGGCCTGCAGGATACAGAGCAGCCAGCTACCTGGTTCTGTTCAGAGCTGCTCACCTCACCGTCTCAAGTGTTGCCATAGGAAATAGTATCCTGGCAACGGCACTAACCTGAGCAAAGACAAAGTAAGGTCACGCAGACAACAAGATGTGGCACAGTGTTCCTGAATGAGCAACCCATTTTCATAACCTTTACTCTGAAGGACATTCACTGCTTATACACAATACAATCCTCTCAGGCTTCTTTTGAAATCATCACTTTGAATCCCCTGCATAATAATTGGAACCTCCTTTTTAATGTGCATAAATTAGACACAAATCTGAAACAGACCTGTTGGACAAAAGCATGTAGATGTAGTTTGCGTCACACGTGCATGGAGACGTTTAAACATCAGGCACTAAAAACACATTTATGTAACAGGCAGGGAATTATATCAGAAGTACAATGCAGGAATGCAGTGTTTTCAAAAGTATGCACCTGGTATTAGACGTATTTAGACTTCAAGGCTTTTATTTATGTTCATCTGGTTTATGTCTCTGGGTTTGCTGCTACTGAATGTCCTTGTGTTGCTAATGGCCCTCATGAGCTGCCTGGATGTTGCCACTGTTGCCATGGTGACCATCAGGGTTGATAAAGGGGATCAGATCCGCAATGTTCTGTGCAAGGTCTTTTGGACAAGGAACAGTGGCAGGAGCGATTCACAACCAGGCTGGCGATAATTAAAAGGGGCAAATCGACTCATTTCGCAAACTGATTTTAAAACAAAGGCAGCACATCCGTTCTCTGAAATTCGGTCTTCGCGAAGCTCACATTTGGTCTTTGCATCAGACTTATTTTGCTCTCCAGCAGGATTGTTGCAGCTTTCAGTACAAGAAGTCGAGCGATTTTGCAGGATACATCAAAACATGACCATACTGCTGCCGATCCTGAAGTCAGGAGCTGCACAAACCAAGACGGAAATTCATCCAATCCATAGGTAGAGATCTATGAAGACGGACTAAGTGACCTGACAGGCCGATGTCGCCACCCCCACCACGTCTGAGTCACGTATCCTCCATTCATACAGCACCCACCATCTCTGGTGAATCACTCCACCACATGTGGCCTCTGTCCAGGTTTAAGACTGATTTCATTGCACTATTGTTCTGTTCCATCAGTGCCGAAGCTGAACATTAGCCCCGGCCGCTCTGGTCGACCCCTGGGGTTAGCTAACTGTCTGAAAAGTAAGACCAGTGGGAACAAGCGCTTATGAAACCACTTTCAATCGACTGTTGGCATTTCGCTATGACGCACATTCACAGCTGTAATCCACCAAATCGGTGTATTTGTAATTCAAATGTAAAGGAGGCGGGGTGGGGGCACACATATAGTGTTAGAGTAGACATGCATAAGTGCTTATTTTAGTTCCAATGTAATATCCACCTCCACTCTTGTGTTGTTATGTTCTGTGCTGATTGTATGAGTGGACGCTGATTGGACCTCAAATACGTATTTACATTCAAGAGAGTTTCTGAAACAACACAAACCCGAGGGTTAAGCCCCTCAGGGTCTCGCTCTCGGATCCGTTTCGCTCGGCAAGACATGAGAGTGTGATTTGAGCTGAAGGACGCGCTGCGCCGCGGCTCAAAAACAATGGATGCGGCTAATCTGCACAAGCCCAAGTACGGTTCCCCAGAAGTGAGTTTGACACCAGCAAAACGACCAGATCAAAAATCACACAGAGCACATGACATGTCGGAGCTGGTTTGTCATCACCATGAAGCTCTCATGCATACAGAGCCAACGCCTGTCCTCAGCCTCAGCTGTGGCTGTCCTCCTCTGTGTCCCAGCATGAGCTTTACAAAATGAATCACTGACACTTTCACCAACAAAAGTTTTGCAAAGCCGCTGGTGCCGAGCCAGGGTAGTTAAGATCATCGTCATCATGATCGGGAAATTATGTTTTTCTAATTCCCTCCGCCGGGAAGCCGGAGCTGCTCTGCCGACTGCAGAACAGGACGACAGGAAGCGTTGGAGATTACTGAGGAGATAGTTTTGCTGGCAGACCTTTTTATATTGTTGCTGTGATCAATTGTGGCTTATTTCTTGCAGAATTCAAAACAACTTTTATATGTATAAAAGACAGACTTTAATGATCTATTTCTACACATTTGATTCCCTTGAGCACAAAGCAAATATTGTGTAAACCTTCCTCTGTAGCCTCACACTTGATAACTGCTATAATAATTCAACGTGCTGCCGACAGTCGTTGCAAACACATTCTATGAAGGCTGCAGAAACCTCCTTTTTATTTCCCTTCTCCTTGAGAAATTAAAGACCTTCTTGTCTCTGCTCAGACTGAGGATTAGCATCTGTTTCTATAGCAACAGCCTCCAATTAAGAGACTGCCAGGACCTCGCTGTTCCTGCCAGCAAGGTGCTAATTGATACTGGATCATGTTGGGAGGGGCGGTGGGTTGAGATGAGAGATATTGTTTGAGGGTGGGGGCGGGTAGACACTGACAGCTGTGAGCCGACATTACTGGGACAACATGTAAATGTCTGTGTTTTAACCTTGTGATTGCAGGGATCTGCAGTTTAGGGCACCAGAAGAAACACACACACACACACACACACACACACACACACACTGAGCAGCCACACTGACTCATGTTATATATTTTCACAGTCTTATTTTGGATCCCACAACCACAGCAGTGAATTGTCAGGCGACGCACAGATGCCTTTGGGGGGGAGGGGGGTGAAAATAAATTAGCGAGAAATGTTCCACTAAACAAAAACATATTCAGGAGCCACTGGGAAAATGAACACGTAACCCCGGGACAAAGGGAACCCGCGATAAAGTGTCGTTTGCTCAGAAACCGGCCTGCTCTCCCTCTGACCCTCCAACATTAGCCGAGCTCGACAAATGGATGATGTAAATCTCCTATTGCTGATGCCTTGCAGCAGAATTACAGCACACTGTTGGATTGAAATGAAGAAGGGATTACGGCGAAGAGAAAGCACAGGCTCATTACTGCGGACAAAGTCGGCGAAACTAAATTTAAACGGGGAAGATCTTCTTTTTTCTTAAGAGACCAGAGTCAGATTCTGTCCCCTGTCAAATTTGTTTATTTTCTCATCGCTCAACTCTTCAGATCCCACCCCCCCGCCCGCCCCAATTATTCCTCGTCCTTGCAAGGCATGAAAATAGAACAGAGAATTGCACTTCTATCACCAGTGATTGCCATTTTTCTTCGTTCCACAAATCACGTCTATATTTAGAGAGGCATGTTTGCCAGAGGCTTTAATGTGGCAGGAGTTCAAAATGCATTTCTTC
The DNA here is from genome assembly GCA_016785235.1 of Pseudorhombus dupliciocellatus. NCBI lineage: Eukaryota > Metazoa > Chordata > Actinopteri > Pleuronectiformes > Paralichthyidae > Pseudorhombus > Pseudorhombus dupliciocellatus. The sequence continues at coordinate 962,425 of JAFBJW010000181.1, forward strand.
ATGTTCCGCCGCACTCTCCACATACCACAGTTTTTTTTCTATTATCTGCCGTTTGAACTTTATTTTTAGACGCCCATTTGTTCTCTGGCTTTAGATGGAGCTGTCAGAGACGATGCCAAAGTGACTCTGCAGGAGCCATTTGTGCAGATTCCTGAAAGTGAGAGTTCAAGTCAAATTTCACCACCGGTGAATAACTGAGCGACCACAGTCTTCATGTAATATCTTTTATTAGAAATAAGTCACATTCATTTTGTGCTGTGAAAACTGTACATCTACATAAGGTGAAACAGAACATAAAAAAAAAAAAAAACAAAGAGACGAGGAAATACAAATGGGTTTTCAATACGAGTAACTCCAGGTATGAATCAGCCTGTGGCCAGGACGGACTGATTGGAAGGGACAGGGGGAATCGGCTGGTAATACATACTGTTGAGTTACTGACAAGGTTATTAAAAACACACCGGTACAGAAGACATGAGGTTCAATTACTCGTTGCTACACAGCGGCGAGCAATAACAAACATCCTGAAGCACAGTTTAGAGATATTCACAGGCTATCATTCACACTATATAATGTTTAGTTTATAGAAGTACAATTATCTACCTGTCACAGCTCCAGATATGGAGTTTGTGCTAACAAATCTCTAGCGCATAAATTCCTTGAATTACTAATACAGATTTGTCGTACAATATTCTCATAAAGCATCTATATGCCCTGTAAATATGAGGAAGATGGTACAAAAGTTCTTAAAATATCCGTAAGAAAAAACTCTTGCCTAAAATCATAATATCGGTCCTGCTTGAGCATCAAGCGCCCATCATATTGCACTATTTCACACTGATGGCTGAAAACACAAAATGTGTTGAAGTCTTGAGGACCTGACGCGGAACTGGAAGTCGCCATCGGCGCCAGGAGCCTCTGCTCTGTCCTAGAGTCCTGCAAGGCTGAGAAACAATAGGGCGATGATGAAAGGTCTCACTGGACCCTTGGATCCATTTAAATATGTGTCACATGGAAGAGCCTGCATCTTGTGCCAGCTGAGAGAGAGAGCGAGAGAGAGAGAGAGAGAGAGAGAGAGAGGGGACGGCAGAGGTTTGCTACCCCCACCCCCCTGCAACGCCTCCTCACATTTCCACCCAGCATTTTCCCAGAGTGCACTGCTCTTCCCGTGTGAGAGTCTGTGTTCATCCTGGTGCTGGTGTTTTGGTAAAGAAGAAGAAAGCTGGAGGAACCAGGATGTGTTGGGTAACTTAAACGCCACCTCCATCACCACCGCTCAGTATGTTTGTCCCAATGCAGTCCAAGGGCCCAGAACATATTTCACATCTTTTGAGCCTAATGTTGGATATGATTGTAAAAAAAGAAAATTCAATACAACTTAAAATAGAGGCTATTAACTCAATACTGGCAATGATAATCATTGGAATAATAATAACCAGGGTGGGTTTAAGTTTCAGTTCAGATCTGTCGTAGCAGTTCAGGTATGAAGCGGAACAAATTAACATGCAAACTGAAACGAAACAACCTACGGTGCAGAAAGCTTAAAATGAGTGCTGGACTCCATCATGGAACTGGTCCCTCATGCTCTCAGGCCTTGTTTTGGATGGAAACCCGGCTGGTTTCGAAGCAGCCAAGAGTTCCGGCCGCTCCTCCCAGGAAGCAGGGAGGACGCGCCGTTCTTTTTATAATGTCATAAGATTTTTCTCCAAAGTCGAGTTGAAGGAAAAAAGAAGCACAGACATGTCGACCACATCTTCTGAACCCAGGCTGGAGGGGTTCAGGAAACTCCCAGTGGAACCACAGCCAGTCCTGGTCCATGGAAATCACTGGACACTCCACTAACCCTACGCCCACCAGAGCGCCCTGACACGAGATACTTTAAGTCCACACAGAGAAGCTACATTAAACATCCCATCATCACCATCTGCTCGCTTCCGTCCCTCACTGCTCTGGCTGAGGGTTTGAAGACATTGATTCTGGGGCCTACTTCCTCTCTTGGTTTCCTCTACTCTCTATCCTTACAGGATCACGTTCCCAAACCAAAAAGGGGACCAAGGTGAAATCAGGTGGCTTCGCTCGCCCCCCTCCTTCCCCTCAGACCTCTGTCTGCAGGTCGATGATGTCCTGCCCGACCAGGGGGATGGTCGTGCTGGTTTTCTCCCAGTCCACAGAGTGCAGCTCCAGGGGCGAGGCGGCGAGGGGCTCCAGGTCTTTGCGCACCCACGCAGGGGGCGACTGCGGTATTCCCCGGACTCCCTCCCACGGCCTCTCCATCGGAGCCTGCTGCTTGTCCTGTTAGAGAACAAAAGACGAGCCACTTTAGCGCCGGTGCCACTCATCAACCCTGGAGCTATCCTGATTTAATCAGAGTGTGATGGGTTTCATTTTGCCAAAAGTGATTTTCTAATAATGAAAGTCATATTGTGGTTTGGTGGGGGAATTATTCCTCCTCGAGGCCAGTGTAATATCTGATGGCGTGTCTCATCTATGGGCAGTAAATTAGAGGTTTGTGTGAGGTTGTATATAAACACTCACGCTGTGGTTCGTTTTGTCACTTCCTCCTGAGGACACACTCCATCTCACAGACTGTAAGAAGGAAGGAAGAAAATAAATCCCTGTTCAAATGACCTCAGTGTAACGACAACACAGTTCAATACACAGATCACTGGTTGTTTTTTAAGGTCATGTCATATCCAGGAATCATTTTAACATTATAATTGCCTCTGTTGTGTTTTCTTTTTTCTTTTTTGCTTTGCATTTCCTGGAAATTAATGTCAATGGAAATGGAAGATGAGAACACTGCCGTGATGCGTTACCTTGCTGTCAGAAGCAGGCGACTCTCTGTCTTTCTCAGCATGATGCAGCTTCCTGTTCAGGTCCTGGAACATGTTCTGGTGGCGTTTCTTCGTGTGCATTATTTTCTACAGGAAACAAAAAAACAAACACTTTGAAATTTCATATCAAGATTGTTAATTTCATAAATACATTATACAGTTATTTGTTATCTACAGAGCAATGATGACCAAACAATATTCACCTCAAAGTCCAACTCGGCATAACGGGATTTCTGTCTCTGCAAAGAAAAGAGAGAAAGTTGGTTTAATGTCAGGTAAAAAAAAAGAATTCATCGAGCACATATTCTGACACAGGTCACGTGACTCCATCGATCTTACCTCCAAGGAGCTCATGGAGAGAGTGGAGATGGTCTCGCTCTTGGACATCATGGAGTTCATGGACTCGAAGGTGTTCTCCAGGCTGCTGTGGGTGATGTGCGACTCGCTGGACATGTTGTGGATGTTCTGGATGGGCGAGTCTCTCTCCGAGTACGACACGCTGACCTGGTCGGCGGGGATCGACTTCATCCCGAAGGCGGCCTGGGGCTCGGCGAAGGGCCCGCCGAGGTGCATCAGCCGGGCCTGCGGCATCTGCTCCACGCTGATGTTGTATTTCGTCGGGTCGTCTTTGGGCTTGGTCCTCAACGTGGAGGTGGTGTTGGGCATGAGGACGTAGCCGCTGCCATCGGAGACGCTGCCCTCGGCCTGAACCCGGGCGAGGTCGGCGTCCAGCTGCTTGAAGATCTCCCCCTCGCACACGTACACTGGTTTTCCGCAGGGGTCGGCTCCACTCACCAGCCGGGTCTTCTCTCTCTTCAGGGTGAGGGTGTGGCTGGAGTATTCGGGCACCGCGTGCATGTGGCCCTTGTTGGGGTTGGACGGCAGGGTGTGGAAGTTGGAGCCCATGGGAAGGGGCTGCTGAGGAGGGGGCATCTTCTCTTCAGAAGAGCTTTTCATTCCTTTAGGGAAAAAGGGTTCGAGAGTTAAAAGATAATAAAGCGCCATCTGAAATATTGTCTGAATAAATGCGTCCTTTTTATTCATGATCAGATGTTTTAAGTGCAAGGCTAAGAGAAATGCAAATGCAAATGGAAAATGGTTAAGAGCAAGAAAAAGGGCTTACCTTGTCTGCTCGAGTCTCCGTCCTTTTCGTTATCAGACTGCTGATAAAAGAATAATAGATGTTCTATCAGTGCCTAATGTATGCACATATCCATTTAGAGGTAAAACAGAAAAGGCACTCAAGACATTAAAAAGGCAATAAGCCAAGAAACCCACCATGTGCTGGGTGTGGCCATTGTGATGAGAACTGCCAGAGTCTCCGTTGCCGTCGTCCTTGCGGTCAACAACTCTGCACTTTACAGCTTCTTGGACCTAATGGGCGGAGTGCGGGGAACACAGAGTTAGCTCGTGTAACTTCATGAAGACGACGATCCTTTATCGTTTCGACTGCTGCCACTCTATCTCGCGTGCACGCTGTGTTCGTCCCGTACCTCTCGGCGCAGGATGCAGTGAACCATGACGATGATGAAACCCTCCAGGGAGTCGAACACGGCGAAGAGGATCTGGAAGAGGGCCGAGCGGCGGTCGGTGATGGCCAGGACGGCGGACATCCAGGTGAGGGCCAGGAGAGGCAGAACCACGCAGGAGCTCCACAGTGACGCCCTGCAGGGGGGAGAGACCACGGGCTCAGCTCAACAGGCTCAAACACACGACTGTTTCTTAATTGGAAGCCTTGATATCTGTGATGGGGCTGATAAGAGCCGCACGCTACTCTAGGATCAACAGGACCTACCCAGCTCTCTCCTTCAGCTTCACGTCAGTGATGCCGTCCTTGGACACCAGCTTGTTGAAGACCAGAATTCCAATGACCATGTTCACCTGTTTGCAAGAAGAAAGAAGAAAAAGACACGGATGAGAAAATGTAAGAATGTGTAATGCAGCCGTGATTGTGATGGACCAGGGACGTCAAAGTGAGAATACACACCAGCACAACAGCTGCAGCTGGGCCGACAAAGGAGTAGAGGAGTCCGCCCTCAAGGGAGAGCCAGCAGCTGGAGAAACAAGGGAGGGAGAATCTTAATGTGTGAACCGAAGGAGGAGTTCTTCGGATGTAGGCAGAGAAAAGGGAAGACGAAAAACTGGCAGGTTGAGGCTCCACTTACTAGTTGACGGTGCCGTATCCCTTAGCCTTTGTGAAACCCACTGACACAGCCACCACAAGCGCGGGCAGGCCTGCAAGATAAGGCAAAAGACAGAAAGAAATGTTAGAGCTTAAAAGGATTAAAAAAAGCTTTGAGTGGGGGGTTGGGGGTTGCAACAGAGGAGAAAAACCAGAGAGAAGGAAGAGAGGAGCCTAAAGACAGGTGCTCTTACCCCAGCCTAAGCACAAGAAGCGCTTGCGGATAATGCGGTTGCGCAGACGACCGGTGACAGCCATGTAGGACTGCCAAGCTTCTGTCAGCACCCAGCAGAAAGAGGAGAGGAAAAAGAAGTGCAGGAGAGCGGCTACGAGAGTGCACACCACCTGTGGGAGCCCAGGAGGAAGGAGAGATGGAGGGAGGAGGGGGGAGTAGAGGAGAAATCTGTGTCAGTGGTGCCGCTACTTGCAAGAGTCCCCAAAAGCGGTGAGTCGCAGAGAGGTTTAAGGAGAGGTTAGGATAGGGGAGAGCGGTGTTACCTTGTTGCGAGCCTGAGTTTGTCCGATGAGAATGAGGGCGTTGGAGCATATGATGGAGAGGCAGAAGTTGATGAGGATAACGGAGCGCTCGGAGCGGATGTACCTGGAGGTTTGGAAAAAGGGAGGAAAGAGTGAGAATAGGGTTGGAGGATGGGGAATGCTGACCGTGCAGCGTGAAGGGGGAGGGGGGGGGTTACTTACTTCCACACAGAGACATAGATGATGATGAGGAGCAGCAGGGTGAGAGAGGAGACCCCACAGCCAACGATGAGAGTCACAGAGGGGAGCAGTGCTTTGTCCATGATCTACAGAGAGGAGACAAGACCAGAGTTAGAGCCGACTGCCGACACACACACACATATGCACGCTCGCACTATCAAAGCCTCTGGGTGTGCTATCTGGAACGGCAGACAGCTCCCTGTAGGCAAACAGCTGAATGGCACAATCAGGCCACGGATGAGGCAAGGTGACCCCAAGGTGAACATGTCAGAAAGATGGAGCGGCAAACTAAACAAACGGCCAGGGTCACTGCGCTCCGCCATTGAGCTTTTGAGTCAGCAAATGAGGCGAGGAGGATACTGCACATACATCTCAGTATGTTGGGGGTTGTCCGAGTCCCAGGGGCAGATCGGGGGGGGGGGTGCTGTATTGAATCATTAGTCTGAGCTGCAGTGGCAACCTTCTCATCACTGACAGACATCCCAAGCTATTCTCTCTCCTCTCGCCTTTTTATCATCTTCTCGCTGCGTCTGTGCTGAGCCGCAGCTCCTCGCCCACCCCTGCAGGAGCGAGCAGGTGGACCATTATCACCTGTGCATTAATCTGCCACCACCTGCCCTTCTGATCTCTTGACAGCAGCTTAGCACCTGCCACTGCCAGCGGCGGTGACTGTCCCATGTTTCAAATGGCCCTGGCACCGAACCTCTGGTGGAGGAAACGGAGAAGGGGCCCGACTTCTCGCCTTGTCGTCGCTGCCGCTCGTTGACCTGGAGCACCGACGGGTCGCGGCTTCGCACACAAATCTCACAGCTCCTCGAGGAGCAGATACTGACGGGCACACCTGCGAGCCCCCGTTTGTGCGGTGTCAATGCATCTATAATCTCTGCCTGTCTCACGCCTACTCGTGCCTGTAATAAGTTAATTTAACACATTGGATCAAGTTGTCATCACCACAAAGCGTGTGAAGTATAAATTGCCCGGGTTCGGAATGGAGAGGTTCTTGCCGGCAAATGGTGTGATCATATTTTTTGATAACGGGTGAGAAAGGGCCAAGTGGCTCCAAAAAGGTAAGTGAGAAAATGAAATATAATAAATCTGCAGGTTTCAAATTAGCACAGAGAGAGGGGGGAAGAAATAGACATGGCTTTGGCCTTCATTTGAGTTATGGCCTCCATAAATTCTCATTTTGTGAGCGTATGTGATGCGTAGCAAAATTTAAATGTAACAACACTGAAGGGTTGTTCCTCTCTGGGGTGATATTCAAGAAGCACAGCTGGTGAAGGCCAGCCTACTGCAGCCGAAGACTGACTTAGTGTGGCAAATTTGTTCCAAAATCTATCCGACTACATCAGAAGTGCCCCAGAACAGATGGTAGATATGGAGCCAGAGTGGTGAGATGCTTTACCATATCTGGAGATATAGTGTGTTCTGCTCCCTCACTTCCCAATCTCTAAATCTGGGTTGACGCTTGCACCACGGGTCTCTGAGTGAAACCCAGACAGCCAGATTGACCCAAATATGGAGCATGTCTTCTGTGTGTCCTTGACTGAATCACATGTTCCAATTTTGAGCAAAGACGCTTTCATTCTTGATTCTTTCATTCCGCAGAAGGGCCTCTGCTGTACTAACTATAAAACGCTGCCTCTGGACCATCACGTGTCCAACGCACATGAGTCTTGAACCTAGACCACACTGAATGAGAGCAGCAACACACACACACACACTGCGGTATCTGCCCGTTTTCTCCTCGCTCCCCTTCTCTGCCTCATGTCTCGCAGGAAGATGTTATTGAAAACATCCATGGCTCACATCAAAGGCTGGAAGGAGAGGTGGGCGGAGGATTGGGGGGGGGGGCATCAATGCATGACCAGACGTCTGTCTCTCATTGGTCCGCCTGGCTGGCATTTTAAGACTCGCTGCTGTGGCCGAAGAGGAAGAAGCAGGAGGAGGAGGGAGGTGGATGTAATCGAGAATTCAGAGATATTGGCAGAGGGGAATGATTGGCGCAGCTGCCTTTTTTACTGTCTCGGGAAGGTTGGGGGGGGGGAGGCATGTGGCGCCCTATAACGAAAATATGGGCGGCGCTGTTCAGACTGGCAACTGCAGGACAAATCAAATCTGGGGTGTAAACAACAGGTTGGAGACGGGAATTGATTCAGCGGCAGAAAAACACTGCAGTCAGAGCTGTCGTGAGCCGCTCGGCCTCCGGCTGAATAACTTAACAAAGGAGGAAATGAAGAGATTAAAACTTCAAATATGGATCTCCTCAAACCGACAAATATCTGTTGCTTCCCTCCGACTGTGCATCAGCAGTCAGATGCACAGCAGAGATGGACAGGCCATTTCCTCAGTCCAGGGGGTGTGGGGGGGGGTGCTGGAGGAGAGAGGGGGAGGTCGGTGGGGGATGGGGGGGCTCTACGTGTGTATGTTTTTCCTTCAGCCCCTCAGTTATCAAAAGAAAAAAAAAATCACACAGGCTGAGTTTGCCTGCAGAAGCCGTTACCAAGGCAACTGGAGATGGAGCAGCTTTACAGACAACACAGTATATGGGTGTGTGTGTGTGTGTGGGGGGGGGGTTACACATTGTCTTTGCGCATGCATGAAAAAAAAGAAGCAAATATCAATTTTCAATAATGAAAACATCGGGTGCTCAAACTCTCAACACGCATAATTAAAAAAATAACTAGTGCACAATCGGGCATTAAATGCTGGTTCCACACCGATCAATAACACACTCGCTGTTTATATATGTTTTCATGCACAGACAGAATCCCATGCATCGACCCCCCCCCCCTTCCGATTGCTGCAATACGCTATTATCCTCTTTTTCCTCCTTCAATTATGCAGCTGATTGCCAGAATCACATTGACGCGCTCCCGCACGAAATCCACGTCAAATGTGTCAATCCATGCGCTTTCGTTTGAAATCCCCTCACATGCAATTCCCGCATATCAACACGTTGCACGGTTAATTACACCCGATGATATATAGATAAAAAAAAGAAAAACGGCGGTAATGGTAATATCGATCCTCCGCGCGGCGGCAGCGGCACCTGCACCGAGACAAAGAGGCTGCGCTGCAGCGGAGAAAAGAAAATAAGATCCCCCGCTGTAAAAACACACACACACACACACACACACACACAGATCGGATCCCATCATCCGCACCGCATTCACACCGTGCACGGGGGAAAAAAACATGTCAGAAGATACAGAAGATGTGCGTCCGCAGATTCGGCGAGCAGACCGGGAGACTTACCGAGTCGAAGTTGATGCGCGCTAAAATGGCGAAGGTGGAGGGGCTGTCACACACGCATTTGGTTCTGAATGAATGAACGGGCACCGATCTGCAGCTCCGAGCAGACCACGAGCCGAGCAGAGAGGAACTGCACAGCAAAGGAGAGAGGGAACAGTGTTAGGAGGAGAGGAGGCATCTGACAAACCCCTCATGTGAGGAAGCTCTCATAATTCCCATGGACTGTAAAAAAAAAAAAAAAAAAAAAAAAACTACATACATGGTCTATTCTGCTTATGATAGGCCAGTGTGATTTGAATATTAAACAGCACACATGGATGTAATTATACTTTTTTTTTTCCTTTTATAACCCGTTGAAATGCCCAGACATTACCTCTGCGCCCCGGTGTGATAAAGACAAATATTATTTTTCTATAACCTGAGGCACTCACTTGCATCTCAGGCAGCTTTGATAACGGCTTTCACGTTTATGTGATTAATAGCCATCTGTGCCAGGATTAATGATGATAGGCCCTCCATAAATCTCAATATTAGCATAATCTGTATCGTTCCACATTATGGCTCATCTTTCCTCGCTTGACACCAGATTATTGGCGACAGAGGACAATGTGTTCCCTCGTTTGAGAAACAAGAAGGAGGGAGAGTGGAGCCGAGGGAATCGACACTGCACTTGATTTCACAATAAAAACTTAATATACAGGCAATATTTAACCCTGATATTCTGAAAACATCAGAGACAATCAGGTGGAGCCTGAGATGGCTTCATGGCCCCTAATCTTCAACGCTTTGTTCGTATCTCGACTTTAAGCCAGACAACATCACGCTCTGACTTTGTGTGCGAGCAGCAAATGCCAGAGAGCAGCGAGCGCAGAGGTGGTTGAGGCTGCACCCTCAGGCTCTCGCTGACTGACTGGTGAATACAAAGGGGCATCATGGCCAGCAGGTCCGGCCTGGTACAGGACGTCATGGTTGCACGGCCGCAGGGGAATAATAATGAAAAAAAAAAAAAATCATCATGGCAGTTAACTGGAATGACATCTTAAGCAGGCTTGGCTGCACCGTTTAATGCGTGCAGCGCTCGGGCCGTCATGTCATGCAGATGTGCGGTGGAGTGTGATGTGAAGGGGGGAAGAAAAGAAAAGCAGACGTGGTCCATCTTTTGAAAGATGCTGCTCGATCAGCAGCAGAGGAGATAATCGACTGGCACCAAGCACTGACCCCGAACTCTGCCCTCGGCCAGAGCTTCCTCCTCTTGTCATTTCCCGCGTCCCTACCCAGCCATTCATCACATCCGCTGTTAGGAATGAACACAATTTGACTGGAGGCACGTGGCCCTGCCTCTGAATGTGTTTGAGTTAATCACATGTTCGCCTTGGCTTCGTTGATGTGCTTTATGTGAAACACTGTGTGTGTTTTCGGGGTGGACAAGTCTATCTATATGCAAATGGTCCACCTGTGTGTTCTTGAGGAGGGCACAGTGGGCCCGGGGCTGATTGATCCCGGCCCGGCCACCAGGAGCTGCTTACGCAAGTCATTCAAAACGCGTGTAAGAGTCCTTAAAAACTCCCGAGCTGCCACAGTCATTAAGTGCTGCGGCGACATGCGAACACGGCGGAGAGAGAGAGAGAGAGAGAGAGAGGGAGGGAGAGGGAAAGCGGCCATTGTCTCTCAGACTGACAGTCTGTGCTGCGACCTGCAGGGATGCTGGCGGTGAATCTACTCACTGATGTATGTAATGAGGTTATTAGAATTGCCTGTGTATTTATCCCCCTCCTCGGGATGTTTGGGGAACAGGGATCACTGAGGCTGTGTCAGACAGCCTGGGGGGTGGGGGGGGAGCCAGACCATTGTGGCGTTCCTCTGTCGTCTTTGTCCGAAATGACTTGCATTTTCAAAATGGCTGGGGCCGCCTTTGCTTTTTCAGGTTTGGTAGCGGTGACAGATGCACGAGTGACAACAACACCGGGGCCTCAGATCAGGACACGGGGGCCACACGGTGCAGAACATGCGGGCGATGATGAAGAAGTGACATCGAGCAACACTCACGTTTCGCTTTCGTCCCACGAGAGGCACGTCTCATTCATGGTTCCCTGTGAAAGGAGAGGCAGATGAGTGAGGGACATCGACAGGGGAACCATGCCGGCCGGGACACTTTACTATAAAACGTGTGAGATGCAACAGCTTGCCACTGCCCACGTTTCTCGCCACCCTCCCTCGTAATGCAAGAACAAAACTAAAAACGGCCCCTCGTCAGCTGCAGGGACTCATTACTGCACGTGATTTGTGATTTATCATCGCCGAGTGACCGCTTGTACGTTAAAAAGTCACAGTGCCGCGGTAAATGTCAGCAGAATGTCAGGCTGTGTACGTGGCAGTGAGCAAACACCCAGAGGGATGGGGGGGGCGGGGGGTGAGGTGATATTACTACATGAGAGTGGGTAACTTACATTGTGGAGGTGGGGGAACTCGATCTCGACGGGGGACGACAGGAGAGTCGTCGTGGGGTTGACGATCACCGTCACCACTTTGGAGTTGAGCAGGGTGGTGTTACTGCGGAGAGGAAAGGGGGGGGGTTACACGGTCAGTGATGGTGCATATGGGGCTTGTTTAGAAATAATGAATATGGTCAGTGGTCAGGGTCATGAAAGCAGAAGAGCGGTCCTACCTCTGGAAGGACAGCACAGACGTCAGGTTCCTGTAGAGCACGATGCCAGTCACAAAAGCTTCGTTGCCATCTGGAAAAAAAAAACACAAACAAACACCTGATTTTAGAGTCAATGCACAAGACTGAGCTTCAGGTGATCTACAGGATAAATGATGCCTGCAGGACCGTACCAGCCTGCTTAATGGACAGAGCATCCCGGGACACGGAGATCTTCTCCTCAGAGTTCCTGACCCAGTCCAGCATGCCCCTCCAGCCCTTCACCGGGAAGGTGAAGTTGGAGTTTGTGGTTGCCGGGCGCTTGTGGATGCTCAGCACTGCAGGGAGGACACAGAACGAACTTAAGACTTAGTCTTAAACGTCATCTACTTCTACACATTAAAAAAATAAAAAAATTGTGAATGGACTGAAGTGATGCCAAGGACATTTTTCATTTCATGTGTCACATGTGAGCGGAGCGGTCACTTCCCACTAAGTCCTGTGATAATGTCACCTTCATCAGAGGGATGAAGAGGATGGAACTCACAGCTCTTCTCACAGGGATTCTGACGGACTGGTGCATTTGTGTAAAAGCCATGTGTACTGTGAAATACACTTGTGATCAGATGCACAACATCCCGGGGATGACGCGCCTGATGGACTCTGTCACAGTGATAAATGGATGCTTTGTGCTGCTGCTTGTACGGGCCAGATTGAGATTGATGCACTGTGGCCGGACTAAAGGACACATCATCCTGGGGAGGGGGGGGGATTCAAGGCTCACCGAAATTCTCTGTCACTTCATAGACGTCCTGGAAGCTGCTCATCTGCGTGCCCATCATGTTCACAAAGTCCTCGACCAGGCGGAAGAACTCTTTAATGCTGGCACCCATCTGGATAACAAAAAGAAAAAAAGAAAGCAAAGGAGAGATGGAGTAAAGGTTAGAAAGAGCAAAAGGGCACAACTGTTGATTGGTTTAATTATGTTATTGAAATCACGAGTCCATGTCTACATTTCTATTCTCATTACATTGCGGCTTGTGTTTGTTTTTTTTTTCTTCTTTCCCGGCGCTCCACTGCTGAGAGCCGGAAAAGAAAAAAAAAAAAAAAAAA